>JASPKZ010008889.1:0-600000 GCA_030220185.1 Diploptera punctata
CATGAGAAACAGGAAGAACTGACGGGCTTTGAATAAAGAAGACAGGCCGTTAGTTAGAGAATCAATGTAATATAGTTAGAACAGGAAGAACCGAAGGTCTTTGAATAAGAGAAAGACGTAGAGACATCATTATACATGGAGAACAGGAGAACTGAAGGCTTGTGAATAAAGACAGGCTGAGAAATCACTGTCTAGAGTTAAAAAGGAAAACTGAAGGATTGATAAAGAGACAGCGTAGAGACATCAGTCCACTGAGAACAGGAGAAAGAAGGCTTGAATAAAAAAGACAGGCGTAGAGAAATCAAGTATAAGAAGTTAAGAAACAGGAGAACTAAAGGCTTGGAATAAAGGAAAAGACATAAAGACATGTAATAGAAGTTAAGAACAGAAGAACCGAAGGCTTTGATAAAGGAGACAGAGTAGAGACATCAATTATACATGAGAACAGAGAAAAGAAGGCTTTGAATAAAGAGACAGGGGAGAGAATATGTATGAAGTTAGAACAGGAGAACGAAGGCTTTGAATAAAGGAAAAAGCATAGAGACATCAAGATATTAGAAGTGAAGAACAGAGAACAGAAGGCTTTGAATAAAGAAGACAGGCGTAGAACATCCGTACTAGAAGTAAAAACAGAGAACAAGGATTTATAAGAAGAAACAGGCAAGAGACATAATGGATTAGAAGTGAAGACAGGAGATAAAGGCTTTGAATAAAGAAAACAGGCGTAGAGACATCAATATATGAAGTGAAGAACAGGAGAACAGAAAGTTTAAATAAAGAAACAGGCATGAGAAACATTCAAAGAACAGAGAACTGACGGCTTTGAGAGAAAGAGGCGTAGAGACATCAATTGTTACATTAAACAGGAGAACTGAAGGCTTTAAATAAAGACGACAGGCGTAGAGAGTCAATGTAATATAAGTTAAGAACAGGAGAACTGAAGGCCTTTGAATAAAGAAGACAGGCGTAGAGACATCAATTGTACAGGAGAACTGAAGGTTTTTGAATAAAGAAGACAGGCGTAGAGAATCAATGTAATATAAGTTAAGAACAGAAGAACCGAAGGTCTTTGAATAAAGGAGACAGACGTAGAGACATCAATTCTACATGAGAACAGGAGAACTGAAGGCTTTTGAATAAAGAAGACAGGCGTAGAGAATCAATGTATTAGAAGTTAAGAACAGGAGAACTGAAGGCCTTGGAATAAAGGAGACAGGCGTAGAGACATCAATTGTACATGAGAACAGGATAACTGAAGGCTTTTGAATAATAAGACAGACGTGAGACATCTAGAGACATCTGGAAGAACTGAAGCGCTTTGAATAAAGAATACAGGCGTAGAGACACCAATGTATTAGAAGTTAAGAACAGGAGAACTGAAGGCTTTGAGTAAAGAAGACAGGCGTAGAGACATCAATATATTAGAAGTGAAGAACAGGAGAACAGAAGGCTTTGAATAAAGAAGACAGGCGTGGAGACATCAATGTATTAGAAGTTAAGAACAGGAGAACTAAATGCTTTTGAATGAAGGAAACAGGCATAGATACATCAATGTATAAGAAGTTAAGAACAGGAGAACTAAATGCTTTGAATAAAGAAGACAGGCGTAGAGACATCAATATATTAGAAGTGAAGTTCAGGAGAACAGAAGGTTTTGAATAATGAAGACAGGCGTGGAGACATCAATGTATTAGAAGTTAAGAACAGGAGAACTGAAGGCTTTTGAATGAAGGAAACAGGCATAGAGACATCAGTGTATTAGAAGTTAAGAACAGGAGAACTGAAGGCTTTGAATAAAGACGACAGGCGTAGAGACATCAGTCCATTAGAAGTGAAAAACAGGAGAACAGAAGGCTTTGAATAAAGAAGACAGGCGTGGAGACATCAATGTATAAGAAGTTAAGAACAGGAGAACTAAAGGCTTTTGAATGAAGGAAACAGACATAGAGACATCAATGTATTAGAAGTTAAGAACAGGAGAACTGAATGCTTTGAATAAAGAAGACAGGCGTAGAGACATCAATATATTAGAAGTGAAGTTCAGGAGAACAGAAGGTTTTGAATAATGAAGACAGGCGTGGAGACATCAATGTATTAGAAGTTAAGAACAGGAGAACTGAAGGCTTTTGAATGAAGGAAATAAGCATAGAGACATCAATGTATTAGAAGTTAAGAACAGGAGAACTGAATGCTTTGAATAAAGAAGACAGGCGTAGAGACATCAGTCCATTAGAAGTGAAAAACAGGAGAACAGAAGGCTTTGAATAAAGAAGACAGGCGTAGAGACATAAATGTATTAGAAGTGAAGAACAGGAGAACTGAAGGTTTTTGAATGAAGAAAACAGGTATAGAGACATCAATGTATTAGAAGTTAAGAACAGGATAACTGAAAGTTTAAATAAAGAAGTCAGGCTTAGAAACATCAATTGTACAGGAGAACTGAAGGTTTTGAATAAAGAAGACAGGCATAGAGACATCAATATATTAGAAATTAAGAACAGGAGAACTCAAGGCTTTGAATAAAGAAGACTTGCGCAGAGATCAATTGTACAGGAGAAAGGTAGAACTGAAAGTTTTAAATATAGAAAACAGGCGTAGAGATATCAATGTATAAGAAGTTAAAAACAAGATATAACAAGATATAATTAACTAAATTTAATATCCTAAAACAGGTTACATATCAGCAACTGAGGGACAAAGACAGAGTTTAAATTTCGTAGGTAAGTAAATATTAAATCAACAGGTGATTTGTGAGTTTCTGATGCTTCTATAATGACTGTTTCTTTTTGCCAAATTATTCTGGAACTCGAAGGTATAAATTCGAGTTTAAATTTGTGAAAATAAAGATCCAAGTACTAACCACAAACCAGTTAACTAGTTCGACTGTCACCACTCGACTCCTGCCGGTTAAACATATTAAAGACGAATTCACCAAATAATCACCACAAATCAGTTAACTGGTTAATTGTGATCAATCACTTCCTTCCGGCAAAGCAAGATACAGACATAATTATCAAATATCTATCACAAATCAATTAACTAATTAGATCCTCACCACTCGCATCCTGCCAGAAAGGCAAGATACTAACCACAAATAATTTAACTAGTTAATTATCGCCTTTGAAATCCAGAATGGGTTGAAGCAAGGAGATGCACTATCTCCTGTACTATTTAATTTTGTACCAGAGCATGCCATTAAATCTTTAGAGAATGAGGAAGGCTTACAACTGAATGGTATTAATAAGCTGTTAGTTTATGCTGATGATTAAGTACTACTGGCTGATAGCGAGGAGATACTGAAGGCCAACACGCACACACTATTGAGTAACACTAAGAAATTAGGACTGGAAGTAAATATCAGTAAAACTAAATATATGGTCACACGTAGAAATACATTCTATAATGGAAATGGACAGCTAACGACAAATGAGGGAAATTTTGAGGAATTGGCTGAATTAAAATACCTAGGAACAATAATCACAAATAGGAATGAGATGCACAAAGAAATTAAACATAGGCTCAATTCTGGAAATGCATGCTATTATGCATTGCAGAGACTTTTGATGTCCCAACTCCTTTCAAAAAACGTTAAGCTGAAAATATATAAAACTATTATTCTACCAGTTATATTATATGGGTGCGAAACATGGACTCTTACTTTAAGGGAGGAAAGGAGATTACGAGTATTTGAGAATGAAGTTCTTAGGAAAATTTTTGGACCAAAGAGAGATGAACAGACAGGTAAATGGAGAAGACTACATAACAATGAACTACATGGTCTTTATAGGAAGCCAGATATAATAAGAACAGTTAAGTCCCGTAGACTGCGATGGGCAGGACATGTTGCGCGTATGGGGAATGAAAGATGTGCATGGAAACTTCTTGTAGGAAAGCCAGAAGGAAAACGCCCAGTTGGTAGACCAAGAATGAGGTGGGAGAATAACATTAACTATGATTTGAGGGAAGTAGATTATACAGGGAATGATTGGAAAGCATTAGCTCAGGATAGGGATGTATGGAGAGCTTATGTCCGTGCGGCCATGAACCTACGGGTTCGATAGTGCCAGTGAGCAAGTAAGTAAGTAAGTAAGTTAATTATCACCGCTCGAATCCTGCGAGCAAAGCATGATACAAGCTCAACTACAGAGTAAAATACTAACACAAACCAGTTAAATAGTTAGATCGTCACCACTCGATTCCTGCCAGCATGGCATGACACAAGCGTAATTATCAAATACTAACCACAAATCAGGTTAATTAGTTACATTTTCACCACTCGCATTCTACTGGCAAGGCATCGTACAGGCACAATTATCATAAGTAGTAGTAGTAGTAGTAGTAGTAAGTAATGCAACGAGTGATTTCCAATTTATCTATTTATTTTATTTATTTATTTATTTATCTATTTATTTAGCCTGGTGGAGTTAAGGCCATGTGGCCTTCTCTTCCACTCACCAGAACAAGCATATGTTACATATGAATACAAAAAAAAATACAATAATAGTCATATAAAACAGGACAAACATATGTTACACATGAATACAAAAAAAATACAATAGTAGTCATATTAGACAGGACAAACATGTTACATATGAATACAAAAAAAAGTTACAATAATAGTTATTGAACAATTCATTATCTGTCATATTGAATAATAATGAAATTAATGTCTAATAATAGAATGAGACTAAATACAATTAAAATTAAATTAATGATACAATGAATAAAAAAGGAATAACAGCTCGAATCTACTATGCATAAAAAGAAGAGAAAAAAAACATTACAATGAATTAATCTACACTTTTTATACAAGGCATTAGGTAAATATATTAACAAATCCTAAGTCTATTTTTATTAAATAATGCAAAAACGCATTATTAATTCTTAAAAAGTAGTATTATTGAGTTGTTTCTGTTAGTGATTTTATTTTCAATTTATTTCTGAAAGATGGTAAAGTTTGGCAGTCTCTGACATAGGGTGGAAGTGAATTCCATGTTCTAGCAAGAGAAACTGTAAAAGATTTCGAATAATAGGTAGTATGATGAGGAGGGATATAAAGGACACTGTGCTCAAGGGATCGGGTATCTAAGTTATGTGTATCAGAGAGTTTAGTGAAGCGGTGTGATAAAATAATAAGGTAAAGATGTGTGTAATATGTTATAGAGTAGGCATAGGGAATGGATGGTTCTACGATCTTGAAGACGAAGCCATGACAATTGTTCCAGGGATGGTGTAACGTGATCAAATCTACGTATACCACAAATAAAACGTATGCAAGAATTGTGAACACGTTGAAGTCTTTGGGTAAGAACAGTATTTAGGTCAGTAAAAAGAGTATCACAATAATCAAAATGGGGCATTGCGAGTGTTTCTACTAGCATTTTTCTTAGAGAAAACGGTAAACAATTTCTTATACGATTTAATGAGTGTATTATTGAGAAGATAGTTTTGCAAATGTTATTTATTTGTTTATTCCAAATTAAATGTTTATCCATAAACACTCCTAGATTTTTTACTGTCTCACTATAAGGGATCTGAACCCCATTAAGTGACACATGTAATACTGCATTTGTGTTAATTGAGGATAATAGTCTCTGATGGCCCATAATGATTGCTTGTGTCTTTCTAGGATTTAATTCAAGCCCATATTTCTCTGTCCACGCCGTTAGCGAGTCAAGGTCCTCATTAATTTTGGTTACCGCGTCATTTAAAGAATATTTGTCTGAGTGAAAGTAGATCTGCATGTCGTCCGCAAATAAATGATGTTTGCAATGTTTTAGGGAGTCAGATATGTCGTTTATATAGATTGAAAAAAGCAATGGGCCGAGCACCGAGCCCTGTGGAACTCCAGCTTTACGGTAGGTCCAAAGAAGAGCGTAATGTAGAATTTCCTACAACATATTGCTGGCGCTCACGAAGGTAGGAGTTGAACCATTGCGTGACACTGTCAGAAAGTGAGAGGTTTTTTAGTTTAAGCAACAATAAGTCCAAGTCTACCGTGTCAAATGCTTTACTAAAGTCAAGTAGTGTAAGAATAGTAAGTTTTCGATTATCAGATGCTTCGCGTATGTCTTCACATATATTTAGTAGAGCAGTATTTGTATTGTGTCCTGTCCTAAAGCCTGATTGGTATTGATCTAAAAGGTCGTGTTCAGTTAGGTAGTCAGTCAGTTGTTTGTGGACTAATCGTTCCAAAGCTTTTGAAAGGGTAGGTAAAATACTAATGGGTCGAAAATCGTTAGGAGTTAAGGGAGTTTTTACTTTCGGGAGTGGGCGTACAATTGCTTGCTTCCATAATGTGGGATATATTGAGGTTTGTAGTGAGGAGTTGAAAACATGAGTTATGGTAGGTAGTATAACGTCGATTATTTTGTTAAGTAGAGTGATATTTATACGGTCAGTACCTTCTGCTTTTGTTTTTATTCGTTTGAGAGCTTTCTTTATGTCATTTTTGTAAGATATGAAAAATGGAAATGTTCTCTGTCTGGTGGAGTTGTCAATAGTAGTTCACTTATTGTATGTGTTTTGTCTTTAGGAGTAAAGAATGTGCTTGTAAAATGGTTATTAAGTGTGTTCAGAGAAACAGGTAGTTTTTCTACCTGTGTGTCTTTCCTTCCTACACCCATTTTATTCAGATTTTTCCAAATATCTGGGTTATTGTTATTAGGTTCAGTAAGGCTGTATAGATGTCTAAGTTTGGCGTTTCTGATAGTTTGTGTAGTCTTGTTTCGTAACCGTTTATAATGATTAAGATTTATATCAGTTTTGTCGACTCTATATTTCCGATATGCTGCGTCTCTTTCAGTCATCAAGTCACGAATGTTAGCAGACATCCAGGGAGCAGGGTGTCGTTTCACTACTAAATCAATAGTGGCATTTGTTAGGACAATTTAACGAATAAAATTAAGCTGTTTATTCACAAATCTTTATTTGAATATAGTTATTTTAAATTATTTATATGTTTAATATAAAAATAGATGCAATATTTACCCTGCAACAAATTATGGAAAAAAGGAGAGAATTTAATCTCCCACTGTACATACTATTTATAGATTATGAAAAGGCATATGATAATGTAAACCGAGATAAACTTTGGCAGATACTGTATGAAGAACATATACACTCACATGTAATACGAGCCATACAAAGCTTATATCAAAATTCTAAAATCAAAATTAAATTACCAGATGGAGAAATAACAGAACACATAAACACAGGCAAAGGTGTTCGACAAGGATGTGGACTATCTCCACTCTTATTTAATATATATATTAACAGAATAGTGCAAGAATGGAAACAAACAGTAAACAGTGGAATTTCAATAACTAGGAATAAAATAATTCAAACAATATTATATGCTGATGATCAAATAATATTATCAGATTCCGAAGATAGCTTACAAATAGCAGCATATCAATTATTCAAAATTGCCAGCAAATATAATATGAAAATTTCCACATCAAAATCCAAAACAATGGCAATGTGTGGAAAAACAATACAACGAGTGAAAATTGAGATTGATGGAAAAATTATAGAACAAGTGTCAGATTTCTCTTGCTTAGGAAGTGTATTTGCAGAGTATAAGAGTGACATTGATTCAAAATTACAAAAATATAATAAAATGAATGGGGTAATACGAAGACATTTTGGTAAACAGATGAGGACAGAGACAAAACTAAGATTACATAACGTCACATCAAAAGCTGCTCTAAAATACGGAAATGAATTTTGAATTTTAAATAAAAGAAACTCTCATAAACTTCAAGTAAGCCAAATGCGCTTCTTACGATCATTGTTAGGAGTTAATAGACTGGATCACCAAAGGAACACTACTATCAGAGGAAAACTTGGAGTAGCAAGTTTAAATGAAGATATCCAAAGATACCAACAAGAATGGAAAAATCATCTGAGAAGAATGGCAACAAATAGACTTCCAAAATTGGCATTCCAATATACCCCAACTGGACATAGGGACCAAGGAAGACCAAAACATCGGTGGAAAGATCAAGACCATCTTCGCTAGGTTTACCGTACAGGCCACATGGCCTAAAACGAATTTGTTCATGATGATGATGATGATGATGTAAACGGTGATGTTTGAAAACAATGAGAAACGTTTTTTATTCTTCATTTGTTCATTACTGCAACCAGATCATATTATTTATTGCCAAGGGATCGCAATATTATAAGAATGCACCCTAGTGGAGGAAAAATGAAACACATCAACTGTACATTAATTAATTTCTGATGTCCTATGATGTAAATATGACAATTATATTTTCTGGAATGTTATTATCTGGGAAAAATACGTTTAAGAAAGGGCAAACAGTGTTTTCCTTTTTTGTGGTATAATCAATTGCTACAAATGTTTTATATTATCTCCCGCAACCACAATATGGTTACATTGGTGTACTATATATACAATCTGGTAGCCACATGCAGTCACTGCAAAATAATGCTATGACCTATTCAGAATTTTGGAAGGAGGAGCTTGATTTTACAGTAATAAAATTAAACAACTATTTAACTCATGCCCCAAATGGGAGTCGATGACCAATCACATTTCAATGTTTTTTTTATTTACAACCAATCACAAAAATTATCATAAGTAATGCCACAAGTGATTTCCAAATTATCGATAAATTCACGACTCACGAAGTGAGGAGTGAATTTATCTAGAGAATTTGGAAATCAAGAGTGGCATTTGTTAGGACTATTTAACGAATAAAATTAAGCTGTTTACTCACAAATCATTATTTAACTGTAGTTATTTCAAAATATTTATATATTTAATGCAAACGGCGATGTTTGAAAACAAATGAGAAACGATAGGTACGCTTCTACTGCTTCTTTTGTTTATCACTGCAACCAGATCATACTATTTATTGCCAAAGGAACGCAATATTGTAAGAATGCTCTCTAGTGGAGAAAAAATGAAACATCAATATGTATATTAATTCATTTCTGATGTCGTATGATGTAAATATTACAATTATATTTTTCTGGATTATTACCTGGGAAAAAATACATTTAAGAAAGTCAAACAGTGGTTTCTTTTTTTGGTGGTATAATAAATTGCTACAAATGTTGACATGTATGCACTATATATACAATCTGGTAGCCGTATTTCTTATAGGCTCAGTCACTGCAAAATAACGGTCAGACCTGTTCAGAATATTAAAAAGGAGGAGCTTTGTTTAATATATGGTAATTATAACACTGATAAATATTTCGTGAAACACGACTCTGATTGGTTGTAAAACAGAAATCATTGAAACGTGATTGGTCATTGACTCCCATTTGGGGCATGAGTTAAATAGTCATAATAAAGAAAACACCTCCTTTTTAACATTCTGAATAGGTCATAGCATTATTTTGCAGTGACTGACTCTCTAAGAAATACGGCTACCGGATTGTATATATAGTGCATGAATGTCAATACATAGCGCATGCGGGAGTTAATATAAAAACATTTGTAGCAATTGATTATACCACCAAGAAAAGAAACCACTTTTTGCACTTTGTTAAATGTATTTTTTCCCAGGTCACAACATTCCATAAAAATATAATTGTCATATTTACATCATAGGACATCAGAAATTAATTAATATACAGTTTCGTGCGTTTCATTTTTTCTCCACTAGAGTGCATTCTTACAATATTGCGTTCCTTTGGCAATAATTAATATGATCTGGTTGCAGTGATGCACAAAAGAAGAAAATGAAGCGTACCAATCGTTTCTCATTTGTTTTCAAACATTGCCGTTTACATTATATATATATATATATATATATATATATTAAAATAACTATATTTAAATAATGATTTGTTAGTATAACAGCTTAATTTTATTCGTTAAATAGTCGTAACAAATGCCACTCTTGATTTCCAAATTCTCTAAATAAATTCACTCCTCACTTCGTGAGTCAGAATTTATCGATAATTTGGAAATCACTCGTGGCATTACTTATGATAAAATCTAGGTGAAAAAAAAACTGTGATTGGTTGTAAATCAAAATATCATTGAAATGTGATTGGTCATTCAATCCTATTTGGGGCATGAGTTAAATAGTCAAATACTAATCAACAATCAGTTAAGTATTTATATTATCACCACTCCCCTCCAGTCAACATGACGTGATTATCAAATACTGATCACATATTTGTTAACTAGTTATTTTGTCATACGTCGCATCTTGCAGGCAAGACATCATACAGGCTCAATTATCAAATATTGATCACCAATCAGTTACCGGTAACTATTTATATTGTCACCTCTGGCCTTCTACCGGCAAGGCATGATACAGGCATAATTATCAAATACACATCACAAATCAGTTAACTATTTAGATTATCACCACTCGTCTCCTGCCGGCAACGCATGATATCGAATTATTCATCAAATACTATCACAAATTAGTGACTAGTTAGTCACCAATCGCCTATTACCGGCAAGTCATGATATAGGCTTTATTATCATATGTAATGCCACGAGTGATTTCCAATTTATCTAGAGAATTTGGAAATCAAGAGTGGCATTTGTTATTTTTAACGAATACAATTAAGCTGTTTACTCACAAATCATTATTTAAATATAGTTATTTCAAAATATGTATATATTTAATGTAAACGGCGATGTTTGAAAACAAATGAGAAACGATTGTTATGCTTCATTTTTTCATCACTGCAACCAGATCATATTATTTATTGCCAAATGATCGCAATATTGTAAGAATGCACCCTAGTGGAGAAAAAATGAAACACATCAAACTGTATATTAATTAATTTCTGATGTCCTATGTTGTAAATATGATAATTATATTTTTCTGGAACGTTATTACCTGGGAAAAAAATACGTTTTATATTATCTCCCGCAACCACGATAAGGTTACATTCGTGTATTATATACACAATCTGGTAGCCACATGCAGTCACTGCAAAATTATGCTATGACCTATTCAGAATGTTAAAAAGGAGGACCTTGATTTTAAAGTGGTAAAATAAAATTGATCAAATCGAGGTGAATAACAACTGTGATAGGTTATAAATAAAAAATCAATGAAATGTGATTGGGCATGAGTTAAATAATCATAAGTAATGCCACGAGTGATTTCCAAATTATCGATAAATTCACGACTCACGAAGTGAGGAATGAATTTATCTAGAGAATTTGGAAATCAAGAGTGGCATTTGTTAGGACTATTTAACGAATAAAATTAAGTTGTTTACTCCCAAATCATTATTTATATATAGTTAGGCTATTTTAAAATATTTATATATTTAATGTAAAGGCGGTGTTTGAAAACAAATGAGAAACCATTGGTACACTTAATTTGCTTCTTTGTTTATCACTGCAACCAGATCATATTATTTATTGCCAAAGGAACGCAATATTGTAAGAATGCACTCTAGTAGAGAAAAAATTAAACACATCAAACTGTATATTAATTCATATCTGGTCCTATGATGTAAATATGACAGTTATATTTTTCTGGAATATTATTACCTGGGAAAAAATACATTTAAGAAAGTGCAAACAGTGGTTTTTTTTTTTTTGGTGGTATAATCAATTGCTGCAAATGTTTTATATTAACTCCCGCATGCGCTGTGTGTTGACATTCATGCACTATATATACAATCTGGTAGCCGTATTTCTTACAGAGTCAGTCATTGCAAAAATAATGCTATGACCTATTCAGAATGTTAAAAAGGAAATCATTTCTTTATTATGATAAATTTTAGTTGGTAAATTCTAGGCGAAACACGACTGTGATTGGTTCTAATAAAAAATCATTGAAATGTGATTGGTCATTGACTCCCATTTGGGGCATGAATTAAATAGTCAATGTAATGGACTTTCTCGTATTAAATATATTGTAAATCTTTATTGCTTAATGCAATAGCAATCCTTAATCCAAATAAACCTGTAACAAATAGGTATGAATGTATAAATACTGAGTAAAATCCATAGGAGCTACAAATTAAATGCCTACACTTGAATAATGTCAACATAAACAACAAAGAGTGAAATACCATTTGATTTTATCGCCATGTTTTTATTACTTGAAATTATAAGTATATTTGTTAATAATTATAGTATTTAGTGTTCGATTTGAACTGCTACAATACATATTGCGGCGTGAAGCAGTTGAATTCATGATGCACTTCTAATTGTTACATTTTATTGCTATCTAGATAGTTCCTTAATCAATGTAGTATATAACTGTGTTCTAGGTATATATATTTTTAATTATTTTATGTTTTTCGTTTTCATTGCCAAGACAATTATTCATCTGATCATAGATTATTTTTATTATTTTTAAATATTATTTCTAGCATTTTAATATTTATTTATTTATTTATCTAATGGTATATAAACATTAACAGAAAGTAATTTGTTCATCTGATTCATAATCATGGTTCTGGCTTCCCAATATGTTTCGATCTCAGATGTACTGCGAATAGCCGGGCAGCGCATTAAGTGTTCTCTGTCCATATCATCATCCAGATTACAGAGCTTGCAGGTGGGCGCTTGAAGTATTCCAAAGCGAGACAGATGTTTGGCAAGAATGTCGTGTCCAGTTTGGACCCGGAACTTCGTAACTGCTTCATTTTAATAGTTTTTATATTTCCTTGTACTAACATTAAATATGCTTAATCAATGTGAAGTGATAAAGAAGTCCTTCATCATCATCATCATAGTACATTCACGAATTTATGTCATTTATTGACCTGTTTCGGCCTCAGGAGAAATACCATCCAAAAGTCTTTTGAGTGGACGTCCTGGTCTTCTTCTTCCTGCAGGTTGATATCTTAACATTTGTTTGGGTATTCTGTGATCTTCCATTCGATGAACATGTTGCATCCATCTTGATTTATAATCAAAAATTTTGTTTTCTAAAGGTTCCAAGTGCAATTCTTCTAAGATGTCTTCATTTTTTTTTTTTTGTGATCTAGTAGTGTGTATCCTGCAGTCCTCCGAAGGTATCTCATTTCAGCAGTTCTAAGTCTCTGTATATCCTTCTGTTTCAACGTCCATACTTGGCTACCATATAAAAGAGTTGGAAGAGCCAGTGTTTTATACACTTTTAGTCTTGAATGCTCTTGGACTAACTGCGGCTTGAACATAGAATTTATTAACCCTAAAATTCTTAAAAACTTAGATATTTTTGCATTTACATATTTTTTTCTTCTTCATATGAGATATTGCATCCTTACAGTCCTTACAGTCTATTATTTATTATTATTATTATTATTATTATTATTATTATTATTATTATTATTATTATTATTATTATTATTAAGCAAGGAGATGCACTATCTCCTCTACTATTTAATTTTGTACTAGAGCATGCCATTAAATCTTTAGAGAATGAGGAAGGCTTACAACTGAATGGTATTAATAAGCTGTTAGTTTATGCTGATGATGTAGTACTACTGGCCGATAGCGAGGAGATACTGAAGGCCAACACGCACACACTATTGAGTAACACTAAGAAATTAGGACTGGAAGTAAATATCAGTAAAACTAAATATATGGTCACTAAAACTAAATATATGGTCACACGTAGAAATTCAGTATATAATGGAAATGGACAGCTAATGACAAATGAGGGAAATTTTGAGGAAGTGGCTGAATTCAAATACCTAGGAACAATAATCACAAATAGGAATGAGATGCACAAAGAAATTAAACATAGGCTCAATTCTGTAAATTCGTGCTATTATGCACTGCAGAGACTTTTGATGTCCCAACTCCTTTCAAAAAACGTTAAGCTGAAAATATATAAAACTATTATTCTTCCAGTTATATTATATGGGTGCGAAACATGGACTCTTACTTTAACGGAGGAAAGGAGATTGCGAGTATTTGAGAATAAAGTTCTTAGGAAAAGTTTTGGACCAAAGAGAGATGAACAGACAGGTGAATGGAGAAGACTACATAACAATGAACTACATGGTCTTTATAGGAAGCCAGATATAATAAGAACAGTTAAGTCTCATAGACTGCGATGGGCAGGACATGTTGCGCGTATGGGGAATGAATGACGTGCATGGAAACTTCTTGTAGGAAAGCCAGAAGGAAAACGCCCAGTTGGTAGACCAAGAATGAGGTGGCAGAACAACATTAACTATGATTTGAGGGAAGTAGATCATACAGGGAATGATTGGAAAGCATTGGCTCAGGATAGGGATGTATGGAGAGCTTATGTCCGCGCGGCCATGAACCTACGGTTTCGATAGTGCCAGTGACTAAGTAAGTAAGTATTGTTATTATTATTACGCCGCAGCGTAGTGGTTAAGGCAGTGCGCTACAAACCGGAAGGTCGAGGGTTCAAGTCCCGGTGGGGTCAGGATTTTTACACTTACCCAAACCTTCCGGTGGCACCATGACCCTGGGGTCGACTCAGCACTCTAACTGAAATGAGTGCCCGATGCTTGTTCTGGGGTAAAGGCGGCCGTCACGCAAGGCTGTCATCACGTGCCGATTGTCTAGAAAAATTGGGAGCCTTAACATCCCACTACCCCAAGGGCCTCCCGAGGCCTGTAGTGGGAACACTTTATTATTATTATTATTATTATTATTATTATTATTATTATTATTATTATTACTTCTCAACAGGGTACTTATAAGATGTTAAATATAAAATTGGTACCTCGTAAGTGAGTCGTCCTCAAATAAATTATTAAATAGTTCCAATATGGAGGCCTTTCAAAATCAGTGTTTCATCTTTCATCTTTTAACTGGTAGTTAATATGCAGAAGATGAAACATTGATTTTGAAAGACCTCCATATTGGAACTATTTAATCATTTATTTGAGGACTACTGACTTACCAGGTACCAATTTTATGTTTAACATCTTTTACATAACCTCAACGGTGCTTTAATATGAATTTTTAAAAGTGTTGATAAGGTACTTATATTTAACGAAAGCGAAGTTTTTAACAGCTAAAATCATTAGCAGCGTAATTCATATTTGGTCATGAAAATGTTTATAAATTTTCCACAGAGGCCTCGAATTTCAAGCTTCAGGTCTTCTATGTGCCATAAAACTAGAATAAGGAACACACGCCTTTGCTTAACTTCCGAAAAAAGTAATACTTAAGAATGTATGCCCTGAAAATAATATATCGACATCGGCCGGTTTTGAACCTCCGAGCCTCGAAGCTATAGGTATGGTAACCTTTACTCCACCGGGACCGACACTATCACTCTATCGCTGAGGAATGGATTGTGGGAGTTCATGTGACTGCATCAGATAATCAGAGAGTAAAAAAAATCCAGTTGTGTTACCATAATACTTTATATATATATATATATATATATATATATATGCACCGCTGTGGTCTCGAGGTAGCGTGCTGCCTTGTCACGCAGCGGGCCCGGGTTCAATCTCCGGTCGGGGCAGTTTTTCTGGGTGAGGTTTTTATCGGGGTTTTTCCTCACCTGTAAGACAACTGTCAGGAAAACTTTAAGGCCCAAACGGTCCCCGAAACCATATGGCCATCATCATCAACCTTATTATCATCATTATCATCATCCTTCACAGCTGTGGAAAGCAACGGGAAGCTACGACACCTACAATTCCCTAGTAAAGCTGCATGCATAGCATGAACATGCCATGATTGCAGTGAAGGACCTGCCTTTGGGCAGAATTACTATGGATGGATATATATAT
The DNA here is from genome assembly GCA_030220185.1 of Diploptera punctata. Taxonomy (NCBI): domain Eukaryota; kingdom Metazoa; phylum Arthropoda; class Insecta; order Blattodea; family Blaberidae; genus Diploptera; species Diploptera punctata. Next base: position 15,682 of record JASPKZ010008889.1, read on the forward strand.
ATATATATATATGTATATATATATATAATATTTATATTCTCATTTCCAAAACTTCAGACCGAAACAAAACAATTTGTACTGGGAAAATGTGATCAATTACAAACAAAATGTCTTATACTTTTTGTTCTGTTATTCATAAACATCTCAGAATATGTTGAGCACATTATTCCGTTTATACTATTTATGGAACACTGGGTAAGCTAGCGAGATCTAAATAAAATTCATTCGTACACATTTCTTGGTCTCAGCCATTAATCAGCGCCTTCTGTGTTTACAATAATATAAAGAGTTAGTATAATTTGTTTATATAACTTACACATGACTCGGTTTTCCGTTTCGGATATAAGAGTCGAAGTTCAATCTTGACGAGATATTTTTGGACGAGATAAAGTTTGAGAACAAGGAATCCTATTTACCGTACATATAGCATAAAACAATAGGAACCTTTTACAGAGAGTTGTCGCTGGTTAAAAAATTGTTAAAATTGAAAACCATATTCTTGAGCAGATTATACAGGGGATGATTGGAAAATATTAGCTCAGGATAGGGATGTATGGAAATTGTATGTTCGCGCGGCAATACATCTATGGGTTCGATAGTGCAGTGCGATAGTTAGTTTGGTTAGTTATATTCATGCGTATATTTCTAATTCTATGAGAATGTCCGCTGGTGAATCAATTAGCCTCATCATGAAAATAGTTGACGAAAAATAAATAGAACATTATGGCAATAAAATGTAATACTAATTGTGTGCCGTGATGACGAAAATCAACTGCCGTTGACGTACTGTGACGTAATGTTTATCCTCTGTGGTCGTGAAAGACCGTGTTCTGTGGAATGAATGAAGAAAAGCATGTAAGGAATTGTTAGGTTCAATTAACGACTGTTCATTGTTTTCTATTTATTATGTTTATATTCAAGTTTAGGCAGCTAATTATATTGTTTATTTTTCATTCAATATTAATTAAATTTATATCTTAGTTAAAGAATCTTAATAGCATATCTGATTATTGCAAATTGTTTAGCTGTCTTGTAGGTAGCTTGACCTGAGATTTACAGGTTGTTTTGCATGTTACCGATTCTTTCATGATCAGTCGTTTATATTAAAAGGTAGGAAAGATAGATTAGCTATATTATAATAGCATTGATGATTATAGTTATCCTACGAGTGGTATATTCAAAGAAAGATGAAATCGTCTGTAAACCAGGGCCCAGCTACAGACTCTGCCAATTAGGAGCTTGTATGAGACAAGCTAGGTTTGTATTCAATAAACGTCAGGTTTCACGTAATAAGAGAGATAGTCCACGTATATTTAAATTGTAAGATATAGGCTAATTATATAAGTAAACACCCTATTGATCAAGTACCTAGCATAGCTCGTACACGTTTAAAAAACATTCTTCCCCTAAGGACATATTCTTATCTCTCCTTTCAAATTTTCCTAGATATATCTCCTTTAAGCCGAAGTATTGTTTAAAGAAAAACATTGTTATTTCAGTAATGATAACTACACCACCCATCTTGTCATAAGATTAGCATACATTTCCACTCCTCAACAACGCTTAAGGAAAAAAGTATCGTGTCGAGTTTGTATAGCTACCATTTGTGCTATACGAACCATGTTCCCGTGCTATTTTCATTTCTTAAGTGTTGCTATTCGAAAATTCACTGTTTCCTATAAAAACAATCACCCTTTTAAGGAGGGAATTCGATTGTGAAAATGTGGTGGAATCACTTTGTGAATTTGCTTGTTTTTTTTTTTTTTTTACTTTTATGCGACTTTCCAAAGTCTTGATCATATGATAACGTTAATACGGGATATTGTTCTTAAATTAATTAATCTTTATTGAGTGTATTATTAAATAATGTTGATACCTATTTCCATGGCACTCAGCTGTAATGAGTTTGTAACTTTTCTTTACAATACAAACATCTTCTTCTTCTCCTTCTTCTTCTTTTTCTTCCATTCCAGGATTAGGTCAATGCGACCTGTTCCGGTCTCAAGTCCATCGTTTCCTTGGCCGTCCCAAAGATCTTTTTCCATGCGGTTTGTAGGTGTTGATCGTTTAGGTTAATCTTGTATTGTCCATTCTGTCTAAATGTTCTTTCCATCGGTATTTGTGCTCTTCTCGTTTGTCAAATATTGAAAATATCTCCAGTTCATTTCTTATTGATTCATTATGTAATCTATCCATGCGTGTACATCATTTTACGGATCTTAAAAATTTCATTTCAGGAGCTTGAATGTGTGAGATATCATTTTTTTAAGTACCCAAGATTCAGAGCCATATAAAAGAACAGGAACAGTCATAATTTTATAAAACCTGAGCTGAGTTTCTCTTCGAGTTTTTTGGAGGGTTCTTCTTATGGTGCCACACATCATTTGATATCGGTTTAATTTATTATGTATATCCCAATCATAGCTATATTTTATATCTGAACCAAGATAGTTAAAGTGTGCTATCTGTTCTATTATTTCATTATTGATTACTATTTTTGCTCTGACTGGCACTTTGCCCTGAAAAGCTATAATTTTAGTTTTTGAGGTGAAACTTTAAGATTATAATAGAGTCCTAATTGATTGAATGTGTAAATGTCTCTTTGTAAATCATCCTCTGACTTCCGTATAATTACCAGATTGTCTGCATACATTAAAATATTCATATAAATGTCCTTACTAATTTCTATTCCTATTGGACTTGATTTTTTCCATTTTCGTATAACCAATATAAAAATTATAATATAAAATTGAACCGTTGCTCCAAAAAAGAGATGTAACCCACAAAAATTCGAAAGTTGAGTTTTCATGGATTGGTAAACTATCCGGAAAGTACCACTGCATGGTGCATGTAAAATTATCCATACACTCTTCCAGACCTGTTTTATTTATTTTTAAAAGTTGGCTTTCAAGCAAATAGTGATCTATATGTAACAAAATGGCGGAAGCAGTTAGTCAAGTCAATAATAGCAGTGCAGAAAAACAATTATTGCACATTTGCAGATTCATTCCACCAACGTTCCGTGAATTCTAATCAGAATCTTTAAAAAATGAGTGAAAATAATAAAAATACAAAGAATATAAAGAAATAACGTTAAATGGAAAACTGGAAACCGATTAAGTTAAACATTTTTCTAACTGAATCAGTGTTCAATATGTATTTTCTATTTCTTATTATAGCGTTTTTGTAAAATATGTGCTAATCATTTTTCCACTCTACAGAGATAGATAACTTTTGCACAGAATGTTGTATTAAATTGTTAATATTTAGTTAGTATCATGTTACTTTGCATTCAAATTGGCTGTATATGATTCCAATAGGATGAGAGATAAAAATGTATATGATATATTAAAGGTAATAGCCTCAAAATGAACATTATTTTTTTTTCGTTGTCCCAACAAATTGTAGTTTGTGGGTTAGATCTCTTTTCGGGGTAACTATTCAATTTTAAGTCCGTCTGATCCAACTGGTAAAATTATTTACTTACTGTAGGCTTTTCGGGACTAGTCCCATCATGAACAGAAGGTACAGTATGATGTTGTTACTGACCTTGGATCCAGCAGTAAGAAAGTCTACAGTAAATATCAATATGTCTTACCATTTGAAAAGACGGATTTACAAGTTATATAATTTTATATCGTGATTAACACCTCAACAGAATATTATCATGAATTTTGTTAGTGTTGATTCCATTTATAGAAAATAACAAAATAATTAACTGACTCTTTGGCACTATGAAACCCATATGTCCATGGCTTCGCGGAATACAACCTTTCATTGCATCCAATATCCTGAGTCAATGTATTTCAATCATCCCATGTATAATTTACTTCCCCCTTAAAATCATGGTTAATGGTATTCTCCCACTTCATTCTTGGTTTACTTATTAGATGCTTTCTCTATGGCCTTCCTTCGAAAACCTTCCATGCCAATGTTCATTCCCTATTCGTGCCCATCACTGTTTACGAGAATTAACTGCTCTTATTAAGTCTAAATACCCATAAGTTCACTTAGCCTACAGCTTACTGTTATATAGTTTTTTATATAAACACCTATGTATTCTTCTCTCTTTGGTCCAAAACGTTTCCTAAGCACTTTTGTCGCGAATACTACAAATAGTTTATCCTCTTTAAAGGACGATATTATGTTTTGCATCCAGATAACTGAAAAAAAATTACAGTTGTAGACCTATATATTTTTAGTTTTACTTTTTTGAGAGGAGATGGGACGATAAGAGTCCCTATATTTTCCGGAGATAAATTATTAGCAACTCATTATTTGTATTACGCAGATTCATTTACAAACCGACCTCTGTAAATGTCACTGAGTTTATTTCATACTGTGTTTAATTTAACCACTTACCCGTCTTATAAAATGTGCGATAAATGTACCATTACAGTTCATGTTACATGCAGTGTATAAAACGGATGCCATAGTTGAAGGTCGAAAATTAAATTTATTTATTTTCGGAATCAAACTGTTTTCCAATTAAACTCTTATAACACATTGATGCATGATGTAACCCGATTTTTATACGAAAGAACTTTTCTACTTTCGGTTTTTCCTATTTTTACACGCTTTATATTAGCTTGACCTGTATCTATCTATCTATCTATCTATCTATGTAAAGGAATCTTTCAACGCGATTTTCACCCACTTAAAATCATTGGATTGACTTGAAACTTCGTATACTTGTAAAGCACCCGTGACAATACAATATTTTCATATTTGTTTCTAAAATCCTGGCCAGAATAGTCAGAAAATCAAAAAAAGGTGTCTTTGTATCTATGTAACGGAATCTTTGAACACGATTTTCACCCACATAGAAACATTGGATCATCTTGCAACTTTGTATACTTGTAAAGGACCCGTGACAATATAATAATTTCATATTTTGTTTCTAAAATCCTGGCCAGAAACATCAGAAAATAAAAAAAATGAAAACTGGTATAATAGGTTGCGGACTTGTCGACATTTTAGTCAATCGTTGTAAGAGCTCAGTTGGTAGAGCGGTGAATTCTAGTGCTATGTAATTTCAGTAATACGTAGGTCGCTGGTTCAAATCTGACTGGGAGGATTTTTTTAGAAGAGTATTACTTTTAGCTCATACTACAATAGTATCAAATTTAAAGATATTTACATTTTTATCTTATTCCGTAAAATATTAAAACTAATAAATAAAAAATAAATAATAGTTTTAAAAAACTAAAACAACACGCTTTATTAGAAAACCGAACTAAAAAATGAAAAATAATTTTAATTTCCAACACGCGTGGGATAAAATTAAAGTGATCAACAAATCATCTCCAACACATATAGAATAAAACTAGAGTGATCAACAAAAAGAAAATAATTTCACCATCAAAAGCGTGGAGTGCTTTTTATGATTTTTACATTTTCTTCTTAGAGACTTTACTTTTACCAATATCTGTTTATTATCAAATATATTAATTGATATAGAGCACCCAACGCTTTTGATGGCAAAATTATTTTCTTTTTGTTGATAACTCTTAGTTTTATTCCATATGTGTTGGAGATGATTTTTTTGTTGACCACTTTGATTTTATCCCAAGCGTGTTGGAAATTAAAATTATTTTTCATATTTTAGTTCGGTTTTATAATAAAGCGTGTTGTTTTAGTTTTTTAAAACTTATTTACTACCTCTCCCTTTATATGTAAATTTCCGTGCCACGTGCTCCCGAGCGTAAAGGGACACTGTTTTAGGAGAAGATTTTAAACTCTAATCAATGTTCGGAATTGTGTTTCACAATAGGGCATTAAGGACTCCCTGGCTCCATATCCGTGCTATCCAAGAGCGTATTTAAGACCAGACGTAACAAACATGGAGAATATGAAAGGATTATTATGATGGTCAAATGGTGTGCGGGGTTTATTTAGGTCTTAAAAAAAAAAACTTCACCATAGAAATTTGTCCCGACTGGAGGTCAAATCCGGGATAATTATCTTTCGAGAAAACGACGTTGCCTTGAGATCACAGCGGTAAACACCATAGAGCTTATGAACAGATAACGTATTTTACTGCGCTCTCCTGATGATGTTACAAAACAAACTCAGGTACTGTAGGTGCGATAAGAGGTAAATAATAAAAGAAAACGATAAAGTTATGTGGATAGAAAGCTGTAATTGGTTGGAATTCGTGATATTCTGATACGACATTTTTCAGTGATTTTATCGGTTGTTTAATACGTATATTTTAATATTTAATTATTAAAATAATGGAATTCGACATAGTATGACATAAAATATTGTATGTTGTAAGAACTGTTTTACGAATTAGTAAACATCTGATCTCAACCGTTAAAACATCACTTCGTATCCTTGTAAAGCAAAATATCATACGTAGTAAAGTTGTAGGCTCAGGTTTAGAAAAACAGCTGGACATGACGCCCCTCTACTGACTGATGATCGTCCACATTTGTGATTAACACATTTAGACGTCGGGCCAACAGTCAGCTGCGCCACCGAGAAGAGAGAAGAGAAAACAGATTAATTATTTTCGGGTTATGACAAAGAGGTCGGCCTAAAAGAGCACTGATATTTTAACGTGACGCTAATAGGCTTAATTTAAATATGTAGCATCATTAAATAAAATAATATAATAATTTTACCTAATTTTAGCTGGCACAGTTAAGGCCGTAAGGCCTTCTCTTCCACTCAAACAGCGAAGAGTAAAATTATACAAAAATGACATACTTATTACAATTTTAAGATATTATTAAAATACAGTCTAAACAAACGATAATGTGGTGTGATCTTATACTAGCTAATACTAACAAAAACAATATTAAAATAATATAAAATAAAATAAAGTAATAGTTTTATATATTTTCAGTTTAACGTTTTTTGAAAGGAGTGTTCCAACTCCTTTCAAAAAAACGTTAAACTGAAAATATATAAAACTATTATTCTATCAGTTGTACTATATGGGTGCGAAACATGGACTCTTACTTTAAGGGAGGAAATGAGATTACAAGTATCTGAGAATAAAGTACTTAGGATTTTTTTTGGACTAAAGAGAGATGAACAGACAGGTGAATGGAGAAGACTACATAACAATGAACTACATGGTCTTTATAGGAAGCCAGATATAATAAGAACAGTTAAGCCTCGTAGACTGCGTTGGGCAGGACATGTTGCACGTATGGGGAATAGAAGACTTGCATGGAAGCTTCTTGTAGGAAAGCCAGAGGGAAAACGTCCAGTTGGTAGACCAAGAATGAGGTGGGAGAATAACATTAACTACCGGGTGCGGCAGCATAACTTCCTTTTTTAAAATGTGCGCCATTTAGTCGGTTGATGTCGTAGCGGAGCGCTAGTGGTCTCGTTCGAGAGGGGGGACTATAAAGTTTTGTCCTTACACAGTTCAGTCGCCATCATGCGTTGGAACAGTGAGGAGCGTGCGTTTGCCATTGAGGCCTACTTTTCGAGCGGATGTTCTGTGATCGCAACCCGGCGCGCCTTTCGGAATCGCTTTAATTTAGCCCCGTTGGCCCCTGTCCCGGACCGGAAATCAATTGTTACGTGGGTCACTACGTTCAGACAAACTGCAAGTGCGACAAGACGAAGAACTGGAGTCCCTCGGCCGATTAGATCACCTGAGAACATTGAGGTAGTGAGAGCTTCAATGTTGCGATCACCACGGCGTTCTGCGCGCAAACATGCGTCTGCCCTTGGACTTTCCGATCGTTCTGTAAGGAGAATACTTCATGATGATCTTCATTTCCATCCATACAAGATGGCAATTGTGCGGAACTTTCTGAACGTGACTTCAATTCTCGGAGGAACGCGTGTGAGGTTCTTCTGGAAGTCATTCCTGAGGACGCTATTGTTTTTTTTAGTGATGAAGCCCATTTTCATTTGTGTGGATCCGTCAACAAACAAAACATGCGCTACTGGGCTGACACCAATCCTCGACAATTGCATCAAAGGCCTTTGCATTCACCTAAAGTCACAGTGTGGTGTGCAATTTCCTCAAGTGGAATTATTGGTCCCTGGTTCTTTGAGGAAAATGAAGTCACAGTGACAGTGAATTCGGACCGGTATGTAAACATGTTACAGGAATTTTTTTTCCCACGGCTAGATGAGTTGGACTTAGGGGACACTTGGTTCCAACAAGACGGTGCAACGGCACACACTTCAAGAGCATCGATGACTGTTTTGAGGGAACACTTCCCAGAGCGCCTTATCTCAATTAGGGGCGATATGAAGTGGCCGGCCCGCTCTCCCGATTTGACCCCTTGTGATTTTTTTCTATGGGGTTATTTGAAATCCCGTGTTTATGTGAACCGTCCAAGGACCCTACAAGATTTGAAGACCAACATCCAGGAAGAAATTGCCAACATAACGCCTGCTATGCTGGCAGGAGTCATGACAAACGCCAGAAATCGGTTTACTCAGTGTATGGAGAATGGGGGACGTCACCTACCTGATTTGATCTTCAAAACTGAGTAAAACAAAACTTTATGTATGTGCCTATATTATAAAAAACGAATAAAAATTTTCTGATTCATACAATGCATTTTATTAAGTTTTAAAAAAAGGAAGTTATGCTGCCGCACCCTGTATGATTTGAGGGAAGTAGATTATACAGGGAATGATTGGAAAACATTAGCTCAGGATAGGGATGTATGGAGAGCTTATGTCCGCGCGGCCATGACCCTACGGGTTCGATAGTGCCAGTGAGTAAGTAAGTAAGTAAAATAAAGTAAGTAAAGCTTAAAGTAAACCTCCAAACATGCCGGGTGTTATAGTGCGTTCTTATTTCAACTCTAATTTGCGGTTGAAACACAGCTGACGTACGTTGTTCATAAAGATATGTTGTACAGCGAGTGTAAGACAAACTGATTTTCAAATAATATTCAATAGGAAAACTCACCATATTACAATGCAATGAACCAAAGACAAACTTCTTGTAATGTTAAGTTAGTGCCATCACAATAAACGATCTTCATATATTTTAAGACAGAAAATGACTGCATAATTTTTGTTGATTTTGAAAAATGCCCTACTCTTTCTGAACTAGGTAATGCGCAAGAAGCACATGGGCTGTATTTTCATTGTCGTAATAAGCTTATCATACTAATTCCATTCGTCTGCTTTACCATAATTATTCAGCTATCAAATATCTATACCCTGAATTTATTATGTCCAATAAATCGTGTTATTTAAGTTAAATATTACAATATGGAATAAATTAGACATCATCTATAACTGTATAGCCGCCAGAACAAGGTCGTAACCCTCATTTATTTATGCGATGTTTATTTTTACATAGAAAAAGATCCCACGTGCCATTAACAATATTTTACCACGTAAAACTCAAATTGAGGGAAAATTGGAGTTACACCATATTCTGGGCGGCTATTCAATTCTTAAGGCCTTTACTGTAAAATAAATCAGATATAACTGTGATGTTATAGCGCTTTACTGGAAGTACAATCCTGCAACAACATTTCAATACCAAGACTCGTAAATTATATGTATAATCCTGTATGTAATATCATTTAAAAACCAGGAATACTACAATGTCTTAAATGGGGAGTATATGGTCACCTGGGATACATTGAAATAAACATATAACAATGTTTATATAGAACTAGATTTAAAAAAAAAAGTCTATTGAAAAAAGATCTCCAATTATATTCTTGAAGATATAGTAGAATTATAATTCAGCATGAAAAGGTTTTAGCAAAAAAGCAAGAACAGAAATAAAAAGAGATTAACATTTCTACAACCGTTCTCTATTTCAGCGCGTCCAAGAGATATTCGCCATTCCGGTAATTCCATCTCGTTTTAATTCCCGAAGAGTAATACATATTTCGGAATTCCCTAAGTAAAACAAACATGAAAATATGCACATTACTTAATGGGTAAGAATGGAAGAAGATTACTTTCGACACTTTTTACGTAGATTTTATTATTCTAAGAGATGCTATTAAGAACTAATCTGTTTACATGAATACCCCTGGGAAAATGCCACTTGCATTTCACGATTCTTCTTTGTTTTTAAACAAAGTTTAGGTCAGAATTACTTACCAAACTGTCGTGAGGGTAGATTAAACATCTGGTGTAATAACCAACAGGATATATTAAAAGCAAACTGACATGGTTGAAAGTATACGATAATAGCAACAATATCGTCCAAGTAAACGTAAGTCACAAATGAATTATTTAAGATAAAATTACCAATGTGTGGGTACCGTCGCCACTGACTTCTGTGTGAACAACATCTTGGTTGGTATAAATTAATTTTAAATGTAGATTTTGCTATTAATTTAAATCTAATTTCACTATGGCTTACCTAAATAAGAGTAATAGTAGTATTGCCATATTTTGAATTTTACAGTAAAAGTTTTACTTTTTTTAATTTTACAGAAAATGTACACTTCTACCTGATAAACGAGGTATTTAAAGTGTTGTGTTTATATCTGATGCAATAGTATTTTATCTCCACGGTGGGTTTCGTATTATTTCGAAAATTCCCAAATAATTTCCTGTTGTAAAACGCGCTTTAACATTGATATCGAAATTGATAATATTCATAACTAATTGCTTAATTAATCTTCTTCTTCATCCAACCAAGTCTTAGGCACATAGACCTGTTACGATCTCACTGATGAATTTTGTATCCAGCGTTTCCTTGGACGGCCCAGATATCTCTTCCCTGTTAGACAATAACTAAGCATGGCCTTGGGAACTACGTGACCGTGGAGCAACCTGCTTATAACATATGAGACTCTAGGGACCTAGTATTGGCGGTATAACCATAACATCACTTGCAGAGTAAATGCTGCATGAATGGAAACCCCATGACTTTACCCCTTCAGGCGCAACCGGTCGGGTAGAACTTTAGAGTTGCTCTCAATTCTCACAACAAGCCTCGGATGGACTGCATAATTAATAAAATTACAAATTGACAAAACAAATCATGCACATTTAACATTATAAAAGATACTCTAAGTACTGTGTTCAAATAGGTTAGTTGTACCTTGACCTAAAATAAAAAAGGATAAAATTATAAAATATTTTAAATTTGAGATAGGAAAATATCCTAAAAGGGTAATCTGTTATAGGCCTACCAAAATTGAATATTGAACTCACTAGCATTTAATTAATTCTACATTATTGGCTAAATAATTGAATGTATTAAAATACTGGATATTTCACGAATATCATGTAACTTTGGCTAAGTGTACATCAAAATATGACATTGTAAACAGTCCCAAGGTCCGTACTATTCCTATGCCAGGTGATGCCAGATGAAAAGTATCAGATTTAGATATAACTATTTTGTTAATTGTTAAATTTAATATTTATAACAGCGTTCATGAGTCATACTCAGATAGTGTACTATTTAGTGTTAATTTATTTCATATTAATCATGTTGAATTCTTAACATCAATTAATGTGATCGAGATTAATATTAACCTTGCGTCACAGTACAATCCCATGTAAACCTTTAAGTCCACGAAGCCTCAGAAATCACTCCTATTTCAATTGAGATTCCATTATGATCCATTAATTCAATTTAGATTCGCCTTAGTATCCCGCTACCTATTAAAGATGATATCATCACGCTCACATGAAACTATAAAGACTTTCGAAGTCTAGCCCATATAATATTCCCGAATTGTATACAAACATCTACCAATCTTTACTTGATTTCTTCAACCGTGCGAGCATGAACGCTACGTTTTTGAGGTGACATCAGATACATACATTCAAAAGATTTAGAACAGGTGATCTTGGAGTTCAAGATGCAGTCCAGACTCGACCTAACCATGTTGGCTAATCTGCGCCATTTACGTCTCACAACAGTAGCAAAATGTGTCGTCCATCAATCATACACATACAACATAATCTGGCGTTACTCATGATCACTTCAGGCAAATCTAGAAACCAACAATTGACTATTACAAAGATAAATACCAATTAGATAGTATAACTGTCACAGGATTGATGATCGGGGCAAGAGGTACTATACCAGCATTCCTAGTCAAATTTTGGAATTCCTTAGATTTGGACAGGGTGTATCTTTCTAAAATTGTCATCACTGCCGTTAGAGGATCAATTTAAATTTTAAGAAACCATTTTTACAACATTTCTACTTTCTAGTATGTATACTACAATTAGGCTTACAATTTGAATTTTTTTAATGTATTTACAAAATGTATTTCATAAATTCAAATAATTAATTGTCTGTATCACTTTGTCCTTGAGGCAATCCTCTAATGAGGAAAGTTGTATATAATAATAAATTAATATGCCGCAAAAACGGAAGGTATTCCTTCCATTTACTGTTCATGAAATATTGTGGTCAAATGAGACCATTATCTAGTACTCATAACCACATATTCAACGAGAAACGTTGCTGTTATGGTAACAGAATATCAGTTTATTTTTACACAAAAAATGTGATTATGCTACTCAAAAATACCATCACGATAAATCCTCTTCGTCTGGAAACAAACTGTAACTTCAGAACGAGGGTTGACTACATCTTGATGTTACATTCACCAATAAAGAGACATTCTAGAGAAACGGGTACTGATTACTAAGACATTAAACTCATTCGAGGTGGTAAGAGTATAATTAATTGTTCATGCACTTCGGATAGTTAATACTAGCACTTGTGTGACAGAAAGATCTACTGCTTTCAAAACAACAAATCCTCAATCTCAGGCGTAATGAGTGCAGATGGAAAAGTTATTTTAATCAGTTATTAAATGTACATACAGAACAGGATATTGAAGAGGATAATTTATAGTCAGCAGAAATGCTAGTCGTGAAACCAAGTGCATTAGAGGTTGAAATGGCGATTGTAAATTTGAAGCTGTATAAAGCATCAGGTTCAGATCAGATCCCACCAGAACTGATAAAATCAGGGGGAGAATAATTGGTGGACAAGATATGCCAGTTGCTTAATATGATTTGGGATAAAGAAGCTCTTCCAGATGAATGGAAAGAATCGATTATCATACCAATTTATAAGAAAGGAGATAAAACTGATTGCAACAATTACAGGGGGACCTCATTTCTTTCAACTTCGTACAAAATTCTAACAAATATATTATAAGCAGACTTACTCCGTATATTAATGAGATTCTAGGAAATCATCAATGTGCATTTAGAAGAAACAGGTCTACAACAGATCAGATTTTTAGCTTAACACAGATTTTAGAGAAAGAATTGGAATATAATGATACTGTACATCAACTATACGTAAGCTTCCAAAAGGCATACGATTCAATTAAGAGGGAGAAGTTATATAGTATCCTGCTAGAGTTCGGAATTCCTAAAAAGTTAGTTAGACTTATACGAATGTGTCTAAATGGCACAAAGAGTACGGTGCGTGTAGGCAAACAGTTTTGGGATACTTTTGAAATTCACAATGAGTTGAAGCAAGGAGATGCACTATCTCCTCTACTATTTAATTTTGTACTCGAGCATGCCATTAAATCTTTAGAGAATGAAGAAGGCCTACAACTCAATGGTATTAATAAGCTATTCGTTTATGCTGATGACGTAGTACTACTGGCCGATAGCGAGGAGATATTAAAGGCCAACACGCACACTCAACTGAGTAACACTAAGAAATTGGGACTGGAAGTAAATATCAATAAAACTAAATATATGGCCACACATAAAAATACATTATATAATGGAAATGGACAGCTAATGACAAATGAGGGAAATTTTGAGGAAGTGGCTGAATTCAAATACCTAGGAACAATAATCACAAACAGAAATGAGATTCACAAGGAAATTAAACATAGGCTCAATTCTGAAAATGCATGTTATTATGCATTACAGAGACTCTTGACTTCCCAACTCCTTTCAAAAACCGTTAAACTGAAAATATATAAAACTATTATTCTACCAGTTATATTATATGGGTGCGAAACATGGACTCTTACTTTAAGGCAGGAAAGGAGATTACGAGTATTTAAGAATAAAGTTCTTAGGAAAATGTTTGGACCAAAGAGTGATGAACAGACGATGAATGGAGAAGACTGCATAACAGTGAATTACATGGTTTTTATAGGAAGACAGATGTAATTAGAACAGTTAAGTCTCGTAGACTGCGATGGGCAGGACATGTGGCACGGATGGGGAATGAAAGACTTGCATGGAAAATTCTTGTAGGAAAACCAGAGGGAAAACGTCCAGTTGGTAGACCAAGAATGAGGTGGGAGAATAACATTAACGATGATTTGAGGGAAGTAGATTATACTGGGGATGATTGGAAAGCATGGACTCAGGATAGGGATATATGTAGAGCTCATGTCCGCGCGGCCATGAACCTACGGGTTCGATAGTGCCAATTAGTTAGTTAGTTAGTTAGGATACCTGAGCGGCTCAGATGGTTAGAGCGCTAAACGTACAGAGTTTAGAGACTCGAGTTCAAATCCCGACTCAGGCATTTATTTTTCTTTTCATATTATTTATATATATATAACTCATTGGCACTATCGAACCCGTAGGTTCATGGCCGCGCGGACATAAGCTCTCTATACATCCCTATCCTGAGCCAATGTTTTCCAATCATTCCGTGTATAATCTACTTCCCTCAAATCACAGTTAATATTATTTTCCCATCTCATTCTTGATCTACCAACTGGGCGTTTTCACTCTGTTTTTCCTACAAGAAGCTTCAATACACGTCTTTCATTCGCCATTCGTGCCACATATCCTGCCAATGCAGTCTACGAGACTTACCTGTTCTCATTATATCTCGCTTCCTATAAAGACCATGTAATTTACTGTTTTTCAGTCTTCTCCATTCACCTGTCTGTTCATCTCTCTTTGGTCCAAACATTTTCCTAAGAACTTTATTCTCAAATACTCGTTATCTCCTTTCCTTCCTTAAAAATGAGTCCATGTTTCGCATCCATATATGTATATATATATATATAATTAAAGTCTGGTGTTCATAAATTAGAGTAAATCAGAGAAAAAGTTTAACTATGTGTCCGGAGTAAGGTTTTAAAACATAAATTTAAATAACAAAGTCTGTAATAAATTGGTATTCAGCTACTCGTCTTTTTGATTGAAGGGATCCGCCATTGTTGTAATTTGCATGGCAACAAAACATTTTATTGCAACTGCATGTAGATGTCAACATCCCCAGTTTACCTGCTTCATACGGCTATCCTACAGCAAATAATATTTACAAAAATTAAGTCAGTGGCGGCTTCTAACTACACATTCGCAATTTTCTAGCGGACCAATGTTTACCGAGATTCTTTTGTTTCTATTGTCATATTTTTTAAACCTTATTAGTTTCCTCTAATATTTTTGATACGTTCCTTTATTTGGAAGCTGTAAACATAATTATGTATAAATACGATTTATCAAAATTAAACTAAACTAATTAATTGTAATTAAATATTGTAAGTGAAAATAACATAAATTTATATCTCACTATAATGTTAACGATCTGCATCCGTGGTTTATGCATGTTATCTCATATAGAAATTTGATTTCCGGTTATATTACATAATTATTTCTTTCTACGGTATGGTATGGACGAGGTTCATCTAGGTTATTTGAATACTTGCATCAAATAAAAATAACGATATTCTTAAAAAACTGAATTTAATTTTGAAAGATTGCATCACGCTTAATATGTGAATCGCTCTATTGTTTTTTTGCTTACAGCAGCCTCTTCGATCGTCCTTCTCTCATGTATTTTCCGTATTTTTTATTGATAGTAATTAAAAATCATTAGCGAAGCAATTCAAATCTGGGCTAGAAAGGAACAAAAGTTTTGTTTAGATGGTTCTTATTTCAGACCCGAGCGTGGCTTGTAGGAGGAAGGATATAGTATATATTTCTCGGACGGAATCTGTATTTTCCAGCTTGATAATGTACATCGGGAGAAGGATAGGCGTGTTATCTTTTTTTTTTTTTTTAGTTAATTGCCTGTTGGGTTTCACAGGCTACTGTATGCTCAGAGATTCATCGTGTATGTCCTGGATGGAAGCATTAGAGGGAAGTGTCTTCAATGCTACTCTTGTTTTAATTGGTATGTATAATGCTCTCTACCAGCATTAGCAAAATGCTCCTTAATTATTTTTAAATCTGCCACCGAAGTAGCATAATATCACAAACATGTGTTTACGACTTTCAAGTCACCTCTTATGTTTGTTTTTATCTCTTTATTCATTTTAAAGGGATCCTCATGTCCAAATACCGTTATGTGTAGGGATCTCTTTCTGGTTGAGATACAGTGGTTTTCTGTTGTTCTCTAGCAGAAATCTGTTGAACGTTGTGCTGTTGGTGACCGGAAGTAGGTTTTGTAGTCGTAGACAAGTGAGTGGGTTTGCTGGACGGTGTCACAGTAGAAGCTGTACTCACCCCAGATGGCCCAGGTTATGGAGCCGAAAATCCAGCAGTGTCCATAGTTTCAGATAAGACTGAAAACATATTTTGCACAGCACTGCCGGTACCACTAACTGAGACTGTTTTGACTGAGCACATGTTACCAGCTTTCCGCATTTTTTTTTTTTTTTTTTTCCCTCTGCATCCTTAGTTGAAGGAGCGGCGCTTGGTTATTCGTCCCAAATGTTAAACAAGCAGGAGATTTGCTCATCCATAGCTATAGATTTCAATTCATTTAAGATAGCGGTTAGGAATAGTGATGTACTGATTTTTGTTTCTTCGAACGGTCTCGTGCTGATTCAGTGCGCTCGGAATCCTGGAAGGTAGTAAAAAAAGTAGTTTTTCAAAATCAAAAAGAGTACCACGAATTTCATTAGCTACTTTATAATATTTACTATCTGCCTCTCGATAGTATCCATAAAAAATTATCAAAACATTTTCTCAGATTTTAAGCGCACCGGGCTCTGCATCACTCACTGTCCTCTTTCATGGTGCTTGGTGTGAACCAAGACTTTAGTCCAGGAGCGGGTATGTTATCACTACAAACAACACCAGTAAACATAGGCTTATCGATAACACTTATAAGGTTCAAGTGATTAAACCACGGCGATTACCACTACACTCGAGATAAACACGCTCGAGTGTGTAGCTTGAGTGTTTAGTAATTTGGCCATCCGAGCCTTACTCAATGTTATACTATGGCATAGTACACAATACACAAACACTAAGACACCAATTAGTAGCACTATTCACAGCTGAGTAAATAGTCGGAGCACCGCTTGCAGGAAACCACAGTATTCGCCACTAGCTGTAGACTTGATGTTCACTCGTCGACAAGCTAATTATACAAAACTACTTTCTGCCACTTCATCAATATGGAAAAACTGTTTGATGGAATTGTCCAATTAGACTTCATTCTGCTATCATCTACCAGTTAAAATAACCAAGGAACAAGAGCGTGATGGAATACTCTTTCTACAAATCAGGATACAAACTTGATCTCCAGTTTGATTTGAAAATCCAAAATAGTTTCCTTCTGATTTGCAAGGAATAAATTGTATGAATAAACTGTTATTAGATGAATATGGATCAAAAATATATTTTGTTATGAGAATTTTTTTCAGTATTCCCGATGATCATTTTCATAAAATGTAATGATTACAGTTATGTTAAAGATCTCCATCGTTCTCTGTCCTCTGTGTCTTCATCCGTTACACCAAATTTCCTCATTGAATTTTCAATGATATTCTTCCAGGTTGTTCTTGGTCTTCCTTTTCTGCTCTTTCTTTCAATTTTCCATGTATAGACTGCCTTTGGTAGTACACGTACGTGTTTATAACATCATATCATTACAGAATTTACACTGAATCTTCTGTTAAGAACATCTATTTTCACTGTTATGTTTTCCTTATACTCTTCAGTCCTTAAGTGAAATGACTAATAACATTTTATTTTTGTGTTCATGGATTTTGAGAGCAAAGTAATAATAATTCTGTAAATGCATGCAAGAAACTGATAAGTGACTACTCAAAACGTTCATTGTTGTCGTAAAAGAACCTGATATGTGGTATTCTGTTAACCCTACAACAAATTTAGAAGTCTGGATGGTTCACAATTCACCAACAGATGGAGCTTGTATAAAACCTGAATGATTGGATATGAATGTTGCCATCTGAGCTTGTACGAATATATTTATCTCAATTCTGCTTATTTGTTACATACCAAGTACCTGCATACACCCATTAAATGTTGACATTAAAAGTTGTTCTTGGGCTCAACACGTTGGGGTTTTTATGTCAGAACAAACAGAATTGGAGAGTTATAATAGTTTTGTCATTGTTTAACTAACTAATTCACTAGTACTATCGAACACGTAGGTTCATGGCCGCGCGGACATAAGCTCTCCAGATATCCCTATCCTGAGCTAATGTTTTCCAATCATTCCCTGTATAACCTACTTCCCCCAAATCATAGTTAATGTTATTCTCCCACCTCATTCTTGGTCTACCAACTGGGCGTTTTCCCTCTGGTTTTCCTACAAGAAGCTTTCATGCACTTAACTGTTCTTATTATTTCTGACTTCCTATTAAAGACCATGTAGTTCAGTTTTGTAGTATTTTCCATTCACCTGACTATTCATCTCTCTTCGGTCCAAAATGTTTCCTAAGATCTCAGATACTCGTAATCTCCTTTCCTCCCTTAATGTAAGAGTCCATGTTTCGCATTCATATAATGTACGTATCTGGTAGATTAACAGTTTTATATATTTTCAGTTTAATGTTTTTTAAACGAGTTGGGACGTCAAGAGTCTCTGTAATGCATAATAGCACGAATTTCCAGAATTGAGCCTATGTTTAATTTCTTTGTGCATCTCATTCCTATTTGTGATTATTGTTCCTAGGTATTTGAATTCAGTCACTTCCTTAATATTTCTCTCATTTATCATTAGCTGTCCATTTCCATTACATAATGCATTTCTATGTGTGACCATATATTTAGTTTTAATGATATTTACTTCCAGTCCAGTCCTAATTTCTTAGTGTTACTCAATAGTGTGTGCGTGTTGGCCTTTAGTACCTCCTCGCTATCGGCCAATAATACTACATCATCAGCATAAACTAACAGCTTATTAATACCATTGAGTTGTAGGCCTTCTTCATCCTCTAAGAGACTTAATGGCATGCTCTAGTAAAAAATTATATAGTAGAGGAAATAGTGCATCTCCTTGCTTTAACCCATTCTGGATTTCAAAAGTGTCTGAAAACTGTTTGCCTACACGCACCCTACTCGTTGAGCCATTTAGACACATTCGTATAAGTCTAACTAACTTTTTAGGAATTCTGAACTCCAGCAGAATACTATATAACTTCTCCCTCTTAATTGAATCGGATGCTTTTTTGAAGTCTATGTATAATTGATGTACAGTAGCATTATATTCCCATTTATTTTCTAAAATCTGTCTTATAGTAAAAATCTGATCTGTTTTAGACCTGTTTCTTCTAAATCCACATTGATGATCTCCTAGAATGTCATTAATACAAGGAATAAGTCCGCTTACTAATATGGGCCTATTTGGTAGAATTTTGTAAGAAGTTGAAAGTAATGAAATGCCCCTGTAGTTGTTGCAATCAGTTTCATCTCCTTTCTTATAAACAGTGGCGCAGGGTCCATGTTAGCACTGTTGGCCCGGCTAACACTTTCAAAAGTTAGAATTAAACTCTTTGATATTTAATTAAAACGAAACATAATACCGGAACAAGACACAACAATGCATTGATAGTAGTCTAAATATTGAAAATATTTAGTTCCTTTCTTATATCGTCATTTCTTTTCTCATCCAGCAGAGTGTATCCTGCTATATTTGTTAAAAATATCATTCCGCTGCTTCCAATCTTTGTTCTTGTCTTTTAGTGATCGTGCAACATTCTGATCCATACATCAGTACGGGAACTGCCATTACTTTATAAAATTTCATTGTTGTTTCTTTTCTTGTGTTTTAAGGGTTATTTTAATAGTGCCACACATTAGATTAAATGTATTTATTTAGTCATTAATATCTTCAATTTTAACATGGGAGAGGAATGTGCTTTAATTATTGAAGACCTGTTAAGTCATCCCTTTTCCTGCAGAAGCTTAGTTAAAGAGAAAAAAGTTAAAAACCCACTCCTAATTTAATTAGCATTATAAGTCAAACAAAAACAAAAGTGCGTCGTTTAATGAAGGACATGAAGGTTGGTATGAACATGACATATGGCTGCAGGAAGTCACGTTCCTTTTACATGTTAGCCCAACGTTCTATTTTCGACGGAGAAAAATGATTGGACAACTAAGGGGTTTCTAATGTAAATAGTTTGATTGTGTTCAAAAAGACATGAACGATCTGAAGTCCATGTTAACTGTGAAATAGAGTTACATAAGTTTGGCCACTAGAATTGAAGAGTCCTAAAGCCCGGCTATCAAAATGAATACGGATAAGCACAATGAAAACGTTAAAGCAAACAAGTACATTGTATGGCAAGAAGTAATAGACTCGTGAGTACTCGACCATTAATAGTAATAATTGGAAGGCGCACAAACGTGCACACGAGTCTATTACCAACATTGAAACCCAAACGAATGGTACCTACCCTTCTAAGCTAACATATACACTCAGAGTGGGGATGGGAGGAGTCATCGCTCTTATAAGGCAAGGACGCGTGTGAAAACTCTCTCACGCTCCCACGTTCTGCAATACTTAAGTTCTTAAGTAACCGTCCGCGAAGGTGATATTAAAACACGTGGGCGCAAATAACTCATCAACTCCACTCCGAGACAGTGAAATATCAAACATTGTAAATAAAATTATGTATACAAATTTATCCAATAAACTAAAATAATAAGTGTATAATTTAAAACATCCCTGAGTGATCATATTCTACCCTGAGCGAACCGGCACACATGGCGCCCACGTGGTAGGTTCGAACTAATATAATAGTGGCACACGTTCCCCAACGAATGAATTAGTGTGAAAACATAAACCGAGTGAGCAGCACGTGGCAACTACAATGATGAGTCATCTTACTACGGCCGATAAATGGTGAGCAAGGGATTGCAGAAGCAACGGTTGGAGATCGCAAGACACCAGTAAATCAACACTACTTACCAGTAAAAAAAAAGTTAGTAAATAAGTAAACCAAATTGTTTAAGTGCTAAAGAAAACTGTTCTTTTGTAATACACACTCCTTGATGTTACTAAGGTGTGGAAAAGAAATTAAAATGGCTGCTGTAGACCTAGAAACACGTGGTCAGGATTCATTAACCTTAAAAGAAAACACACATATAGAAACAATGTTAGGGAATAAGGATGCAGACAAGGATATAGGACAAACAATTAACAGTAAGGAACCAGAAATTTCCTCATACACACTGTTTAATTTATTGAAAGAGATGAGGACAGAAATAAATTCATTAAACACAAACATACAATCCATTAACAATACATTTGAAACTGCAGAAACGAATAATGCAGAAATCCGTAGGGAGCTAATCAATTTAAGAACAGAAATCCAAGAAAATACTAGGACCTTGCACACAGAATTTGAAGAGGAAATAAATCATGTACACGAGAAGATAGAAACCGTAAGAAACCGTAACTACCTCCACAGCAGCCAGTATAGCGCAAAATGAATATAAATTAGAAAATATACGTTCTAGCGTTAACCGAGTAGTGGAGGAACAGGAAACATTAAAAACAACGTGGATATCAGAATTAAATGATCAATCAAAACGCGTGGAAATGGTTGAAATGGTAACCAACCGCAAATTTACAGAATTGCCTAATATAATAAAACAAGAAATAGGTAAGGAAATAGAAGAATTCACAGATGGTTTCAAAATCCAAATACAAAAGGAACTCAGTGAACTAACCGAAAAAGTAAATTCTATAAGTAATGGGAAAACTGGCGATAATAATGTTCAAAATGTTTCCTGTTCTGACCACATGTGTGTAGCGAGTGACGTAACCGAGGTATTAACGACTCCCATAAACATCGTTAATAGCTCGATTACACAGAGTGAAAGTACCATTGTAAATGAACCATCCACTCCCCGAGGGCAGTTTCCTCCCTATACACAATTATTGGAAATCCCACTTCCAAAATTCGACGACAATCAGGGTAATAGTCCTATTCAGTTCCTGGAAGATCTGGACCAATATCTTAAACTAAAGGGAATCCCGAAACACATGTACATGTACATTACTAAAAGATGTCTTCGCGGGAATAGTCTAGTATGGTATGAAGCGACTCTCACAAATGAAACTTCATACGAAACATTTAAAAAACTGTTCAGAAATAAATTTTTCGGTCATGAAAAACAAATGCAAATCAGAAATGAAATTAGAAATGGGATTTTCAATTGTCAGGGTAATATGAGCTATACTGAATATTTTATGTCTCTCGCTAAAAAGGCTAAATTAATCGTCCCAGCCTATTCTGAGGAAGAATTGATACAGGCAACTATAAATCATTTCCCTAGCCACGTGCGCTATGGCCTGTTAATTGCTAAAATCACAACCATAAACCATATGATAGAAGTTTTGGCCATGTTTGAAGCCGGCGATATGAGAGAGAATAGACAGGAATGTAGAGACAAAGTTCAAACGGGAGAACATACTTATTATCAAAATAATAATAATCATGATAAAGATAGGAATCTTCAAAACGTAGAGAGGGGCACGGGAAGAGTTTATAATCAACCGAGAAATGGCAATCGGAACGATAGGCCGTCCTACTATAACAATCATGATAGCACAAGAAATAATAGGGGGAATTATCACGGGAACCTGGGACAAAATCATAAGAGTAGGTCCGATCCACGTATTAACATGGTAAGATTTAATTCCAACATAGATGGACAAATCTTGAATAGAGGTAGACTCCAGGACAATAGATACATCCTTAATAGCCAGAACTATGACGGGTACAGGTTAGAGCAGGAGTACAACGAGGTATTCAACGGTTACAATAGAAACCAATGTCGACAGAACTCGCCTGCGGCAGAAAATGATAGTAGAGCGCAGGTACCAAGTATTCAACACAGACAAGCTGGCGACACCTTGAACGCACAGGCAACAACTTTTAATCCGAACGATATGATAAACACAGGAAATCGACAACAATCACCGTCACTTTCATTAAACTAATACCAGATACGGTTAGTAGTGGCTGTAAGCGTATCTATAGCCTGGAAAATGCACAAATGAATTCTAAGCCACAATGCGCCTACGACAGAGTTTATGTACGTACACGAGCACAAAATTAATTATAACACAGGATTGGAACCTGAAATAGGGGAGGAAATAAGATTATCTAATGTGAGTGCTGATACCCCAACCATTACCAATCTACCACTAATAAATGTTAATATTAACGGTCATTCTTACACGAGCCTTCTTGACACTGGCTGCAACAATTCTGTAATAAGTGAGTCATTCTATAATATGTTATGCCTACAAAAATGTAAACTGAGCACAATCAGGGTCTCTAACGTGTCTGCTTCTACGGCTATCGGAAAAAAAGACAACCTATAAAACTTCAGACAATGGTGACAGTAAATATAGAAGGGGTGAACTTCGATATAATATTCTTAGTAGTTCCATTTTTAACAACGCAAATTATTATCGCTTGCGAGATATTTGAATATTTTGGCGCGTGTATTGACTTCTGCAACAAAGAACTTCGACTCTCAGGTTCTAATCTTAACCTAAAAGTACCAATAATTCGTGAGGAGAGGTTCAAAAGTAATCTATTACCAGGTCATGCTTTAGAAGATGAGGCATTCTTTATAGAGCATATGAATATTAATGGGAGGAAGTAAGAATAATAAAGGGGCAAGGTCGTGATGCCATGGATGATATCATTGATGATTACAGCGACGAAATAAATGTAGGAAGTGAATGCAAGTTAAACGAATTAGTAATAGACCAGAAACCTCCTTTTGATGCAAATAGCTTAATTCAGTGTAAGGTTAGTTCAACTGAGGGAGTCACGGGTCCGCAACGCGACAAGTTACTACAAACTCTAAATAAAAACAAACATGTATTTAGCGATAAAGCGGGAAAGTGTAAAAATTTCATATATAAATTTGAAGTCAAGGATCATAGTCCACAGAAAATAAAAGCCCATCCAATTCCAATTAACTTACGTGCTAGAGCCGATCAAGTAATACGAAATATGTTAGATAATGATATTATAGAGCGATCCTCGTCAGAATACCTGTCACACTTACACTGGGTTTCAAACGTAATGGCTCATTACGATGTACAATTGACGCTAGACAAATCAACACTCACATTGTGCCAGATAATTATAGAGGTGAATCAGTTGACACAGCTATCGCTAGAATGAAACATGGTAAATATATATCGACGATAGATTTATGTGAGAGCTTTCTCCAAATTCCCTTATCCAAGGATGTGCGAAAATATACAGCGTTCATGCACAACGGCCGTACATATCAGTTCAAAAGAAACGGGTTTGGGCTATGCAACTCAAATAGTAGTCTGTTGCGAGCGATGGATTACATTTTTCAAGGTGATATTGGAGATTCCGTGATCCAATTTTGTGATGACTTATTGATAGTGTCAGAAAATTTCGAGGAGCATATAGCTCAGATAGACTATATATTATCGACCCTAGGGCAACACGGCATGACCGTTAACTTGGAAAAATCTCAATTCCTACGCACTGAGGTAGAATTTCTTGGCTTTATAATTACTAAATCAGGCGTTGGCCCAAGCAAGAGTAAGATTGAATCGATCTTGGCCATACCAGCTCCTAAGAATCTTAAACAATTAAGAAGATTTCTTGGAATCCTTATCTACTACACAAAGTTTGTAGTTAATTATTCTCGTGAAATCAGTCCTTTAAGTGACTTATTACGAAAGGGAAATCGTTGGGTATGGAATAGCCACCATCAGGAAGCCTTTGAGAAAGTAAAGGCATTATTTGCAAAATGTATATTGTTGCAAAGACCTGTTTACAACCGTCCCTACCACATTTACACAGACGCGTCTCAGATCGGTTTGGGAGCAGTATTGACTCAGATCGATGCTGAGGGAGGCATCAATACGATAGCAACTGCGTCTCGAGCGACGACAAACGTCGAAAGAGAAGCCATGGTAACCGAACTGGAGCTAGCAGCAATATATTTCGCCCTCCAGAAGTTCCGTTCATATGTATTTGGACACCAGACCATAGTGCATTCTGACCACATTAGTATTTCATTTTTAAATCGATGTACACTAGGGTCGAACAAAATAAGTCGCTATATCTCAGAAATTTTAAGTTATAATGTGACAATCGAATATATTCCAGGCAGTGAAAATACACTTGCAGATATCCTGTCTCGCTTAAACTACGCGTCGGGAATTCCGGAAAACTCAAAAAGTCCTAAATGTGATGTAAAAATCATGAGGACAGTCGCTCACGTAAACAAAGGCCTATCCAAGAAAATAAAAGAAATTGATAAATACCAAGACCGGGATCCGAGTCTTACACTACTTAGAAAACAGGCTAAAGATATCGCATTAGTGAGTGACGTGGAAACGTATGGAATGCTGAATAATGTGTTATATAAGAAATGCGGTAAAGACGTAATCGCCTGGAAAACTGTAATCCCCAAAGAATTAGAAATACCAATCATCAAAGAGTTCCACACGGCACTAGCTCATGCTGGTTGCGAACGCGTCGCGTTAAACATCTCGGAATATTTCTATTGTAAACGACTATACAAGAAAATACGACTGATCAGTTCAACTTGTGATTTGTGTCAAAAAAGTAAAGCCTTGAACGTGAAATTTAGTGAAAGTCCTCAGAGCATCCAAAGGGACCGCGTTAATAGCCTTATCACAATTGACTCACATGGTCCCATGCCTACAGGTCAGGGTGGCTTTAAACATATCTTAGTCATGGTTGATGTTTTCTCTAAATTCACAAAAATCTACCCGATGCGTAAGATGACGACACAAGGATGTCTAAACAAACTCTTTAATGACTACCAGAGGAATTACGGCAATGTCGAGGCAATTCTTACCGATAACGCGTCCATATATCGGAGTGCAAAATTCAATAACGCACTGAAGGACAGGAATATAAAATTAGTACACTCTTCTCTATATAACCCGTCTTGCAATCCCACAGAAAGGATGAACAAGGAAATTTCTATTTGCTTACGTATATTATCCCATAAGCGACATAATACACGGGTACAATATATACCACACATAGAGAAGGTATTAAACCACTCGATCAACAATACTACCGGCTACGCACCAGTACTATTGATGTGTGGTATAGAACCTGAAAAATTCATAAAAGGTTTACCTGACTCGATTCCGATAGATAACAAAGAAGTGTCAAATGATGAAAGATGTTTACGAGCATTTCAACGGATACAGAAGCTCACAGACAAAAGAAAACAAAGGGCGAGAAGATACAAAAATATCTGGCATCCTTCGATCGGAGACAAAGTACTTATCAGAAACAATACGCTCTCCGACAAGGCGAAAAACAGGTATTCAAAAATGGATTTATTGTGGAAAGGTCCCGGAATAATCTCGAGGCAGTTCGGAACGCACACGTACGAGATAATCTGTGCTAAGGACTCAAATCAAATATTTGGTCGATACCATCTACAGAAACTTAGGCCTTATAAGGAAACACAGGGTGCCCAATAAACAAAAATCATAGGAATGGTTCATGTATGTAATGTATGACAAAGTGTAAAAAAAAAACCTAAGGGTTATGCGTAAATAATAATAGTCGAGTGATCCATTTGCGTGTGTTACAAACAAATAAAATAAAATAGTGAAAAATCATAAAGTGCATCAAGAAAATACATCAACATAATGAAAACTGTGATAAAATGACACTTTACCTACAAATCAATTAATATAACAATACTAGACATATGATTGTCCATGAAATTTATGTCTAATGCAAGGGTTATATAATTTATTATTATTATTATTGTTATTATTGCTGTTATTATTGTTGCTACTGTTGTTATTATTATTACATATCTTTGTATAGGAGATAGTATTTGTCGTAATGTCTTCTTCCAGGAACAGAAGGTACATGCACTCTCTGTCACTTTAACATGAGTGAACACTAAGTTCAAATGAGACAAATAATTTCTATGTATTCTTACGAAGGGCGATTCATTTAACAAAACTGCCAATTTACACTAAAAAGAAAACTATTTATTTGTTCTCGAATCCAATTAATTTGACAAAACGTAGAGATGTATATGAGTTCTACAAAATTTGTTCCGTAGAAAAAATTTACATAGAATCTCATATGGGCATTATGTGGCAAGAAGTAATAGACTCGTGAGTACTCGGCCATTAATAGTAATAATTGGAAGGCGCACAAACGTGCACACGAGTCTATTACCAACATAGAAACCCAAACGAATGGTACCTACCCTTCTAAGCTAACATATACACTCGGAGTGGGGATGGGAGGAGTCATCGCCCTTATAAGGCAAGGACGCGTGTGAAAACTCTCTCACGCTCCTACGTTCTGCAATACTTAAGTTCTTAAGTAACCGTCCGCGAAGGTGATATTAAAACACGTGGGCGCAAATAACTCATCAACTCCACTCCGAGACAGTGAAATATCAAACATTGTAAATAAAATTGTGTATACAAATTTATCCAATAAACTAAAATAATAAGTGTATAATTTAAAACATCCCTGAGTGATCATATTCTACCCTGAGCGAACCGGCACAATTGTTAGCTGTCTAATAGACGCTGTGTGTTTGTTAGCCGACTAAGAGCTGACATTGAGGGCTATGTAGAAAACTAACAAAAGAGGTAAGGCCTAATTATATTGAATTGTTGTACTATAGATGAGAAATTAAAAAAAGATTTGAAAATTTCTACTGTGTTCGTTGGCAATCACATGATGTTCAAATCGACTTAATATGTACTATATCCGCTACTTTATTCAATAAAATAAAACAAGATACTCACCATTAATATATTTAATCGAAGACGAGGCTACCGACGTACAGAGCTCACTCATAAACCAGCTGGAATTGGAGACGAATATCTGTGTTTTAAAATCATACATTTTTATATTTATTTAACTATTACTTTATGTCCAATTACCTCCTTCGATTTCCTAAGCCCTATACATATAGTATGTCCACCGCTGTGGTCTCGAGGTAGCGTGCTGCCTTGTCACGCAGCGGGCCCGGGTTCGATTCCCGGTCGAGACCGGCTCCTGGGTGAGGTTTTTTTGAGGTTTTTCCTCATCTGTAAGACAAATGTCAGGAAGCTTAGGACCCAACGGTCCCCGAAAATTATCCGGCCTTCACTGTCATCCTCATCATTATCATCATCATCATCCTTCAACGGAAAGCAACGGAAAGCACCACACCTATAATTCCCTAGTAAAGCTGCAAAGCATAGCATGAAAATGCTATGATTGCATTGAAAGACCTGCCCTAGGACAGAATTACTATGTATGAATACATATATTAGTTTGTTATATTTAATTCTCCTAACATTGCTTGTCGTTCCCGTTAGAAGTTTATTTACGTATTATAAATATTATAATAAATACAATATTAGGCTTATATCCATATTACTGTAAGTAAAACGACTAACACTTGTCTAAATTCCACGCTCCGCCACTGCTTATAAATTGTTACGATAATAGATTGCCTCCATTCATCTGGAAGAACTTCTTTTTCCCAAATCATACTAAGCAACCGGCGTATTTTGTCTATCAATTTTTCTCTCCCTGATTTTATCAGTTCTGCTGGGATCTCATAGTTTTGTCATTGTTACATAGCAAAATTACTTACAATTTTAAAAACAGTGAGGTAAATTTGTTGGGAGTTGATTATCATTTTTAATATATACCGTAAAACGGGGCTACTTTGACATATTTTTGAAGATAGGTCTAACTCGTATGATTTATGCCGAAAAAATTGAATGTATGGTTTTTTGTACCAATTGAACCTTAGACTACAAATCCCATTTCGTACTGTTCTCCTCAAATAAAGACTTAGTAGGACAACAATAAATTTTGTTTAGGTCTGTTTTACCCATGTGCTGGGGCTACTTTGACATCACATTTGTTTTCACTATAATTCAAGTAGACTCACTGTAGGTACTACTTTGACACCAATTTATCTTTTTATAAATATTTTTATTGTAAACAACCTTACTACAAATGTTTTTTATAATTGTAATTTGACAAAATAAACTTAAACCTCTTTATCAATTCTGACACGCAACAGAACATAAAAATTATATAATTTTTGTAGTTATACAATCAGGAATTAATTAGAAAACATGCATTTTTGAAACAACAGTGGAAAAAAAAAACATATTTTCACATCTCGTCTTCACATAGTTCACATTCATATTGAGAATTGTTCGAACCTCTGTTACACATACCACAGACCCAGAGCTTGCATCTTACACAACAAATCCAGTCCTTACCCCTGTAAAATCGAAAATCACAATTTTATCCTTCCTGGGAATTCATTGTTGTTGAAAGTGACATAGATGTGTCTCCAATAATTAACATCCTCTTTTAAAACAACTTAATTATTCGTGCGACTTCAAGGAAAAGTTTACACAATTGAATTGTTGTCAAAATAGCCCAAAATACGCAAGAAATTTAAAATGTCAAAGAAGCCCCAATTCTGTCAAAGTAGCCCCTCGAGTTAGAGTAACCCAGTTTTACGGTATTAGGTTTCTATTAAGTTTAAATATAAATGCAGTGATGCCATCTAACCTTAATAGATAGATAGTCTACAGTGAACTTTGTACACTTTCTCCCAAATATTTTTAAATTAATAAAAGTTGTTTGCTGTAAAATATATTTTCAACTTAATGTCTTTCTTCCCTAGCAACCAAGATTTTATTTAACCTCATTCTTTAGAGTTCAGGTGATAATCAGTGTTACCATTCAAATCCGATCACGAAGGAGCCGACCAGTTGCACTTAGAACTCTTACGTCAGGCTTCATATCTTTCGGCGTTGTTTCTCGTTATATAAACCTAAGATTTTGGATTCTTTTATCTTCTGAAAGAATAGTACTCAAGACATTATGTCTAGCCCCGGTCGGGTTTTTATGTTCGCGAAGCTAGGAGACACGGGTTCGCATGCTTGCTATGAGACAACCGGAACCGACACTTAAATAATAAATAATTCGGAAAAAGCTGTCCTTGTAATCCAGGAGCATCGGTATCTGTTGTAAATATTGTATTATTATTATTATTAGTAGTAGTAGTAGTAGTAGTAGTAGTAGTAGTAGTATTTTATCTGTGAAACTTTTAGTAGTAAAATGTCTACTGAATACGTTATTTCTGTCCTACGGAGTAAGATAAGTGAATGGACTGTCATCTTAAAGCAAAGTCTCCAATTATATCAACCCCAATTGAAGAGTAGTTTAATCCGCACTTAAAGACCTTAAAGACTTTCTCCGAATTACCTCTGAGACAGGTCTCCACATTTATCCTCTAGAGAATGGCTGTCATCTTTATGTTATTTGAGGTCTTCACACGTTGTCCTGTATAAGCGATTAGCTACTACATATCAGGGCAGTGTGACTTGTAGGTCGCTAGGAAAGAAATGCTACACCTTTGGCAAGACTGCCTTAAAGAGGGTTCTCACCCGCTTTTCAATCAAAGTGTCGACTCTTAGATCTGTCAAAAATGTATCCACTTTATAGAAGAGAGGCCTACAAAATTGTGAAAATTATATAGACGTAATTGTTTGGAGGATTTGTTATAAAATATATGGATATATATTAAAACTCGTTTTGATATAGCCTAATAATGGATAATATCATCGTAGAAACCCAAAATGGATTCAAGAAAGAGAGATTCTGATAAATGTTTATATTTACCCTTAATCAGACATTTGAGAAAAATTACATGATAAAACATGTAGTCAATGTACCCATTTCACCAATTAAAAATTAAAAGAGTCAACATGTTTGAACAGCAAATCTGTCATTTTCAAGACCAAATATTGAGTCAATTAATGTTTAATTGGTGAAATGGGTACATTGACTACAAGTTTTACGATTTTATCACCAAGAGATCATTAGTTCATTAAATAAGTAACTTAAATGGTATAATGCACAGTATCAACTTTTGTATTAGGCCTAGTCGCAGATTTTGAAAACGGATTTGATAAAGTAATCATAAATAAATAAATAACAAATATTATGAAACAGAAAAGTATATCTCATAATTTAATAACGGCAATAAGAAGTTTAAAGAAAGAAAACAAGATATTAGTAGAAATCGGAATGAAAAATAGAACATATATAAACGGCGACCAAACATAAAGCGTGGCAAACATAATGGAGACAAATACAGCTGCCAGTTATTAGCCATGAGGGCCAATGATTCCATAATATTCATCTAATACTTCTTTCTATTATTTAATTATAGGATTTGCATCCTGTTTATTTCCCAAATCACATCTCGGAGGAAGAAGTATTGGATGTGCAGCCACTGTCTATCCATCTCTTGGCTGATCTTCATCTTGTTCTTCTCTCGTCCATTGGTCTATCTTCTTTAGCTATTTTTGCAAGTCTGTTGTCTTCCATTCTTTCTTTTGATCTCTCAAATATTTTCGTATCTATCTATAATAAATTGGTTATGTCTAGAATTTGACATTTGTCTCTCATTTCTGTATTGTATATCCCATCAAATAATGTTTTCCCCTGAATAGTTCTTAAGATCTTCATTTCACATGTGCTTATTATTTGTTTATCTTTTGTTGTATCAAGCCCTAGTTTCTGCTCCATATATGATAACTGGTCGAACTATCGTTTTGTATATGCGGATATTACTTTCTATTGACATATGTTTATTGCGACAAATTAAATATTTAATATACCTTGATATTTGTGCTGTTTTATCAGCTGTTCATATAATACAATAACATTAAACTCGTAAATGCTTAACTACAGTTCAAATGTCTGGGGTTACTAGTCCCCATGGCAAGCAGGCGACATGGTAGCCGCAAACCAGCGAATTCCGCGTAGTTCATCTTGGTTTTTATTTTTATTTATTTATTTTTTTTTTAGTTTTATTTAGAAGAGTACGACAGGAATGTACAATTTCGCCTTTCCCTTAAACAACATAAGATATACCACTGTCCCCAGGCGAATAGATTCTTTTATATATATATCTCAGAGGATGATTTACAGGAGACCACATTTCAAAACAGGTAGGTGAATTTTTTTTAACTTTGTAATTTTACTCTCTTAATAAAGATAGGTCCGTCACGCGGGAACTGCATAAACTAAACTAATTCCTCAGGAAAACTAAATCAATAGATAAAGCTGACCACATAGTCTACTGATATAAGGGAAATCTAATCAACGAGATATGACCACATATGTTTGAAGCGTCTCATATTAAAACAGAGATAAAAAACGCTCTAAGAGCCGCATTATGTTTGTAACAAAACTTGAAATATATTTCTATTTTGTTAATTAAATCGTATATTCCAAGTTTTGTTACAAACATAATGCGGCTCTTAGAGCGTTTTTTATCTCTGTTTTAATATGAGACGCTTCAAACATATGTGGTCATATCTCGTCGATTAGATTTCCCTTATATCAGTAGACTATGTGGTCAGCTTTATCTATTGATATATATATATATATATATATATATAATCCATGCTTGAAAATCAAAGACGAAAAAAAACTTGAAATACTCCCCCATTCGGAATTCCGGGCTGAGACTACTTCAGGGGACTAATACCAAATCCTTAAAAAATAGACATATGTTCATAGGAACATGGAATGTTACGACATTATATAAGACCTACTAGTGGTGGTTAAGAAATTTTACACGGAATTAGATAAATATCCCTAGGATTTAGTCACTTAGGTGGAAGTTAGATATCAAGAGAAGGTGCAGAGAAACCATAATTATTTAGTCATAAGAATGAACCCCTCACATATCCCAGATTTTACGTATGATGGCGATAGGATATCATAATAATTCTAAAGGTAAACGACAGATTTTTTTTATTGTAAAAATGTATGTGGTACACAAAATAAGGTTGACATGATCAAGGATGAGTTCAGTGAAGAATTATAATGATTGTCTGATAGGTTTTCACGATATGATATGAAAATTTTCTTAGGATATTCTAATGCAAAAGTAGAACGGGAAGGTATATTCAGGCCAACAATACACAAATTCAGCCTTCATGAAGATAAGATAGCAATGAAGAAGCGCTTAGATTAGTTATATTTAATATATCAAAGAATCTTACAGTTAGATCAGAACATAAGGTTATCTATATATACACCTGGACTTCTCCAGACGGTGAAGCGCTGGCACAGGAGCATTATCGATGATAGTTCAATTAGGGGGACAGACTATAATTCAGATCACCATCTGGTCAGAGATATATCAGAGAACGGTTGTCGCTTCTGGGAAGACATACATTAAAGATGACTCTGAAAAATTTTAATTTCAAAACTTGAGAAATGATTAACAGCGGCATTATTGCCAGATAAAATTTGCTAATAGATTTGAAATACTGGAATATTCACATTAAAATGTGGCATCCGAAGAAAAAACATATATGCATGGAGGATGGTAGACTGTAGGATTTACTATTAAATTGTCAGCATCAGTAACAAAATAAGCAATGGTTTGTTGAGGAATGTGCTAATAGAAAATAAAGGTAGCAAAAACGAAGTGGTTACGCGTGCCAAATGAATAAACTTTAGAATAATTCGGTAACATCACACACAAAAATACTAGGTTTTTAAAGAGTAAAAACTGTAATGTTTGAGAGAGAAGAATATTATGTCGAAGTGATTGGAAAAAAAAATCAATAAGTCAAATAATTATATCAGGGAATTAAAACAGAAATAAAAGGTTTTCAGGCTAGAGCTAATATAATTAATAACAAAAATGGGGATATAAGGGCAGATTCTAAGAGTATATTAAATTCATAGAAAATTAGTTTAATCAGCTATTAAATATTCATACATAACAGGATACTGAAGAGGATGATTTGCAGACAGTATAAATATTAACCAGTCCCGCTCCATAGACGAATGGTTAAGGCAAGAAACCTTGGCGCAGAGCTACGAGACTTGCGCTGGTTCAAGCCTCCATGGGGGAACAAATTTTCTTTTGGTATTTCAGCCAGTATGGGACCGGTGCCCATCCAGCACCGTGAGGCATTTTGGTAGCCACAATACGTAGCGGCTCCAGGTCGAGAAGTTAGTTAGTTAGTTAGTCAGTCAGTCAGTCAGTCAGTCAGTCAGTCAGTTAGTTAGTTAGTTTACTGCGATGGGCAGAATATGTGACACGAACGGGGAATAAAGAGGGGCATGGAAACTCGTTGTAGGAAATCCAGAGGGGTAGGCCTATACACCTAGTAGGTAGACTAAGAATGAGATCGGGGAATACTGTTAACCATGATTTGAAAGGAGTAAATATATTCAGGGGATGATTGTAGAGCATTAGTTCAGGATAGGGTTATAAGGAGAGATTCGCAATATGCCCGCGCGGTCATGAATCTATGGGTTCGTTAGTGAATTAGTTAGTTAGTTTATTAGATATTTATGTATAGATTTTGTATATTGTGTATTTATGTTTAATGTGTCAATCCAATCAATATTAATTTTAAATTAAATATGAAAATATGTTTAAATACGAAATATGGCGTGGCACGTAATTCTAATCCAGAGGAAACGGAGAAGAATCTCAGTTAAGTTAATAAATGCCGGGATTTGCATTCGGGAGCTCTTCACTACGAATCTCAAATATTAGGGCGTTGAAAATGTAGAGCACTAAAATTTCAGTTTCCAGGTCAACCGCCGCACTCGACAGTCTGATTTTTCTTGTCTCTGGTTCCAAAGTTCCCGATTCGAATTAAGCCGGAATTTTAAGCATTTTAAGCAATTTTAAAGCGCTAATATCCTGACTGTGACTTTCATCGAAAGGAACTTAAACTACATAAAATAATCTAATCCCTAATATAGTGGTCATTGAGCAAATTATTAGGTCATTTCACATGATATTTGGAATAAAGCGCTAATAACCTGAATTTTAAATGAAACGCTATGTATGTATGGAAGTAGGTATATAAACATGAAATAACGAAAACTGAATTTCAGAAAAAATAGTAGATGATCACTTTTCAAAATGACTCATTCAATTGAACCCGAAAGTTCATGCTCGCGTTAATATAATCTGTCCATACATCCCTATCCTACATTTTCCAATCATCTCTCTATCTATCTTCGGGTTTTTGCAGCTGCTGCCGTCTTCCCGTGCCAAACCTCCAAAGCATACGGTCTTGGGCATCTTCGATGCTTAGCCCTCTAGCTTGCATTACTGACTTCATGTTTTCCTTCTATGTTAACTTTGGTCTCCCTCTTTTCTTCTTTCTGTTCGGATGCCATTCATATAGTTGCTTCGGCCACCGCTCATCTTCAATTCTTAAAACATGCCCTAACCACTTTAATTCCTTCTCCTCAATTCTTTCAATTATGCTTTCTTCTGCTTCCATTATGTTTCTAATTTCCTTATCTGTGACATGTTCTAATTTAGACTTTCTGGCACTTCTGCGTAACTAATCCATTTCTAGAGCTATTAGTCTATTCTTATAGTACTTATTGATTGTCCATAAATCACTTCCATACATTGTAACAGATCCCACCAATGTTTTACCAATATATTTTTTTGTGTCTTTCCAAATATGCTTATCCCACCATATGGAATTTAACAATGATATTATTTTGCTACTCAATTCAATTATATGTTTTATGTTCTGTTTGCCTATACCTTCAATATTATCCATAATTATTCCCAAATATTTAGTTTATTTCTCTTGCTTTATTTGGATTCCTTCTTCCAATATTTCATTTTCTCTTTCATTGCTATTTATTGCCAGATATTCTGTTTTTTTTGTAAATTTACTGTGAGACCCCATGATTCATATGTGTTTTTCAACCTTTTTATCATGAATTCCATATCAAATTTGTCTTGCGCTAAAACCAGTTGATCATCGGCAAATTGTAATGTCAGCAAAAATCTGTTGCCTATTGGGATCCCCATACCTTTACAGCTTTGTTTCCATTTCATTAATATAAATTCTACATAAATATTAAATAAAATTGGTGATAGACTTCACCCTTGTTTCAATCCCTTTGTGGTTTTTATAGGATTAGACATTATATTTCCAATTTTAACATAAGCGGACATTTTCCAATCATTCCCTGTATAATTTATCTCTCACAAAACATGATTAAGTATTTACTAATCTCATCTACGTACTGAGCGCGTTTCCACTGGTTTTCCTATAAGAATTTCATATATCCCACTTCCGTGCCGTCCTATTTGCAAGAGTTAACTGTTCTTATCAGGCCTACACCTGCTTTGCAATAAGATTATGAAGCTTATTGTTATATGTTTTCAAGATTCTCTATCTGTGCTCTTCTCTTTGGTCCAAAATATTTCCATACCGTTTCATTCCTGAATACTCGTAATCTTCTCTCCTCTCTTGTAGTATAAAACCCTGTTTATTATCCAAATACTAGAAGAATCTCCGTTTTACAATTCAGTCTAGATCACTTATTATTTATCATCATTAGATGCTTCAAACTCCGTACTAGGATTTTGGTATTTTCAACAATCTTCTTACCCCCTCCCCCCGCCCAATTCTGTATTATCTTCGTCCAGTTGTTTCATCAATTTTAAATCATTAATGTCATTATCCTTCCTTCTATTTTTTTCGGCTCGCCCTATGTTCTGCAAGTAATTGTGGCACAGAGATAAAAAACACACTAAGTCCAAATTTTGGTTTTTGGCAATACTGAGTTATTGGTAATAGTAGACAGTTTTCTTCTTTTTTTTAGTTATTCTAGCATCTCTTGAAATAAATAAAATCTTACTTTCAGAATTTTTCTGCACTAAGATGATACATTTAAAATGTCTAGAATTAAAAACTCTGTTGAATAAGGGTTTCTTTACTCTCTTATACAGATGTGTAATTTTGATCATATAGAGCAATATTATCCTATGCGAGAATACACACAGTTACTTGCCAAATAGAAGTTCCAAGAAAGAAAGAAAAAAGACACTGTGAAACGCCTTGGTAGTGGTTTGACATTGTGCATAATTCAATTGTGTATCAAGTTATGGAGGTCATTCAGTCAATGATATTCGCCTACATTATCCATGATAGATGCTGCCTTGTCACGCAGCGGGCCCGGGTTCGATCCCCGGTCGGGACAGTTTTTCTGGGTGAGGTTTTTATCGGGGTTTTTCCTCACCTGTAAGACAAATGTCAGGAAAACTTTAAGGCCCAAACGGTCCCCGAAATCATATGGCCATCACCATCATCACCATCCTTATCATTATCATCATCATCATCATCATCTTTCACCGGTGTGGAAAGCAACGGGAAGCTACCACACCTACAATTCCCTAGTAAAGCTGCAACCACAGCACGAAAATGCTATGATTGCAGTGAGGGACCTGCCTTCGGGCAGAATTACTATGGATGCATGGATCCATGATAAAACATTAGCTTTTTTTTCCATGTTTTGTTTGTGTAAATCAAAAACACTCTAAATCCACCACTGTTTAATTGCATTTTTAACAATCATTAAAGTAAAATATTACATTTTTTTAAATGTTTAAGTGAAAACATGTTTACAATACTAATAGGTTACTGGATAATATTAAAAAGGTTGTGCTCACTGAGCGAGTTCAGAAGTTTTCCCTCTCTCCTATAAATTTTGGTTCTCTCAATTTCAGGGATTTTTTTTTCTTCGATGATTCTATTATTTTCGATTATAGATGTTTGACCAATCTCTGTTATTTTATGAGCAAAGCAGCCTAAACTTATTGATCTTATATCAGCATCTACATTAGGGTATGGTTATAAGGTCCGTTCCAACTCTGATCCTACCATATTTTTGTAGGTCTTCCTGTGCTTCTTCTCCCGCGAGGATCGTAGTTGTGTATTGTTCTGGTAATTGATGTATATCTTCCCTCCAATTGACATGATGTCTTATTATCATGTCTATAATGTTGTGCATTTTTAGTTCTGATCTAATGTCTTCACTTCGATTTTTAACAGCCAGCTAAGATATTAAATGATTTACTACTCTTTATTGGTATGTTGAATTCAGTGCTTTGGAATAGAAATATTGTATACAGAACGAGGAAAACTATATTTCAAATTCTGTTACAAAGCATTTTATTATATGAGTCCGAAACCTGGACAGTAAGTAGAAAATAACCCAACAAGCTGTTACCAGTAGAAATGGATTTTTGAAGGCGATCGACAAGAATTTCAAGAAGGAATAAGATCAGAAACAGCACAATAAGGTAAATTATGAAAGTTAAAAAAACACATTAGGAAAAATAGAAGAAAAAACGTTTGAAATGGTATGGACACCTCATAAGAAGAGAGATCCTTAATTGGAAAGCTAATGGAAGAAGTGGAAGAGGCAGGCCTGAAGAATGATGGATGGAGTGAAGAGAAGTATGCAAGCTAGAGATTTTAAGGAAGAAGATGCTTTGGACAGGAACCTCTGGCGACAAATCACTTTGGGTTGAAGGAGAAACACTGTATTGTGGAATATTCCTAAATAAAAAAAATATTATTTATATATTTTTTGTTCAATGTCCCAGATTGCCACTTCGACATTTCTTGTGTTCTCTCCTGTCATTAGCGTAATTGTAATCCACATCTGAGGTTGGGGCGCCTGGAAAGCAGGATTACGCTTCCCCGATGATATGATGGATGATGATGGTGATGATGATAGGAGAGTTCTTAAATCCTAAAATTGATCTAAGGCGAATATGAATGATGATGATTGTGATGGCCATATGAAGCTCGTGGACTGTTTGGGCCTTAAAGTTTTCTGACATTTGTCTTACAGGTGAGGAAAAACCCCGAAAAAACCTCACCCAGGAAACTTGTCCCGACTGGGGATCGAACCCGGGACCACTGCGTGACAAGGCAGCGCGCTACTTCGAGAGCACAGCGGTGGATACTTAGTAAAATGTATAATTGTTTTTATTGAATACTTAATAGTTTTGCATGCAAATCCAGATGCGTTGTTCAAATGGATAATATTTTAGTCTGCTTTACTATCAAGATTAGGAGTGATAAGAAATTCCTGTTTTCCACACTTATGTAGATTAATTTTCTTTAAACGGAACTAATGTCTCGTTTAGAAACTCTCCATGAAATAAGCATAATAAAAAATTGACCCGCTTGGCGATTTTAGGGCAGTGTTTGTAGCCATAATGTCCGCAAAAGCCACAAAAATAATTATTTAAAATTTCGCATTATAACAAAAATTACCAACATGGTATATTCGAACGAGTTTTAGGAAAACAAAAAATATTTTAAAGCTTGTTTACAGATCCCTCAGTTTTAGGATATCCTACGTAGAGTTGCAGAGGAACTACAAAACTCAATTCATCTACAAAACCTTTCCGTCTTTATTTGCCCACTTCCTCCGTTATGTTTTCTAGACTTTTTTTATAAAAATCCTTTCCTCGTCTTTGTTGGTCTCTTCTACTCACCCCATGTGAATTAACGTAGGGAAAACCTGTTTACTTTTGCTTCCCTCTGGAATCTCGTATCGATAGAATTCAATTACTAACCATAATGAAGGCAGCGCTGTGCAAGAAACGAATTATCCGGCAGACTGCTTTGGATATACGACCCTTATATCCATTGTTTTCAAGCAATATTCTGCTCCTCAAAACATAACATTGGACAACTAATTCATAGTCCGCTTATTCCATATAAACTTTATCTATTATTCACTATTTAATTCCGCTCATGACTGGAAATTTTCAGGGAAGTGAAATTCAATAATAGACAACGTGACGAATAAGATACAACAAATAATTTTATTAACCTGACATACTTATCTGATTTAAAATTAAGATATACAGGACATGTGCAGAGAATGAAAGTGTAGCATTACTAAAAAGATTACAGGAAATAACATCCTGTAATTTAAGTAAAATGTTTTTTATATGGGTGGTTATATAGAAGAATTAAATAGATTACAAAAATATGTATATTTGGGAATGAAAGGAGCGGTTTTATTTTACTTGTGTTGCCTAGGATGTTTAATTACTTTTTTGAGTTGTTATGGACATTTTCTGTTGTTAGATTGTCGGCCATTGTGGACTAAAGGTTATGTTCCTTGCCTCTGGTCCCGAGATTCAAACACGGCTGGGATCGATGGATTTTTTTAGGATGGAAAAAACATGGAGTAAGTCCTTTGGGAAGGACGTAAAGCAATGGTCCCGAATCTGAAGATTTTCAGGCTCGTAAAGAACCTGAAGCCTGAATAAAGAGACCTCTGTGCAAAATTCCCCCGTCCTCATTCATCCTAGTAATACCTTAGTTGCTTACTAGATGTTTCATTGGGTCAACATATCGACATGACATATTTAGGGAAATAAGCGTAACTAAATTAACGTGGTCAAGTAACTCCTAACAAAGGAGAGGCTAGGCCTAACATTTGGGCTGTTGAATCATTGTATATGTACCCTATAGTATTGCGTGTATACCCCATACGTCCCACGTAAGGACATGGGTGCTCCCTAGCAGGAGTTTCTTCTTCTTTATCATCACGGTTTAGGCCTATTTACTAGCCCGTTCCGGCTCCAAATTGCTGCTGTTTCCATCTTTTCCTTGGTCTTCCCAAACCTCTTCTTCCTCGCGGTAAATAGCTGTATGTTGCTTTTGGTATTCTATTATCAGTCATCCTTGCCAAGTGCTCCCTCCAGTTTGTTCTGTATTTCACTATTGTTGTGTTTAATTCCTCTACTTTTTGTTGTTGACTTATTTCTGTGTTGTGTTTTTGTCTGTTCATTGATATCCTGCTATTGGTCTGAGGAATTTTATTTCAACGGCTTGTATTCTGGCAGCTTGTTATCTATACTTCTTTCTTTTAATTCTCTTTCCAATTCGGTTTCTTTATGATGTATTTCTCTGACATTCAATGTTGCTACTTTAATTTGGTCTTGAATTCCAAAACGTTTATCCTTATGCTTTGCGTTTGTCGTTATCCGTTGAACAGTCCGGTTATCTCTTTGGAGCTTGTAAGTATTTTGAAGTGTCCCCTGAGTACGCTACTAACGTTCTGCAGGGTTAGTCCTTTGGAGGGGCTGCCTCCTTAAAGCCTTTGGACTTGCTTCCTTGTGTTTTATCCCCACAAGGAGGGTTGCCTCTTCTGCGTTTTACCGTTAAGGACTTCGCTCTTGTTTCTCCGAGCTGGG
This sequence comes from Diploptera punctata, assembly GCA_030220185.1. Taxonomy (NCBI): domain Eukaryota; kingdom Metazoa; phylum Arthropoda; class Insecta; order Blattodea; family Blaberidae; genus Diploptera; species Diploptera punctata. The sequence goes on from JASPKZ010008889.1 coordinate 56,911, forward strand.
TCTCTTATTTCATCCCCAGATATTAGGTTGCACTTCCGCCATTTTCGCCGTTCCAATATTTCTATCTCCGCCGTGTCTGCCGTTGTGGTCTTCCGTGTTTGCAGATTCCAGTGTGGTCGTTGCTCCCACGTTGCGGATTATTCTTAGTTCCCTCTCCTCTTATCTAACCGCAAGCCAAGGCTTCCCGGTTATGATCGTCTGGGTCATTGGTACTAAGCCTCCCAACCACGCCAAGGTGATAATCCACAGGGAGGAGGAGTTTCTTAATAAAGGTAATTTAGTCATGATTATTTACCCACAGATGTCAACGAGTGACATGTGGTTAACAAATCGCCTCATTGAGACATCTAGAAGGCAACTAAGGTATTACTTGGATGGATGGAAGTCGATTAAATTTTGCACAGAGAGTTTTTATTCAGGCTTTCGATTCTTTAACGAGCCTGAAAATCTTCAGACTCGGGACCCACGGCTTAAAGTCCCACCCAGAAGACTTGTCCCTTGGATTTTTCCATCCTTTTTTTTTTAATTTATTTTTTTTTTCATCAACCCCGGCCGGGTTTTAACCTGCGACCTTCGGGGCTAGAAGCAAGGAACATAAAGTGGCCGACAGATGTATATTATTAGCGAATTAAAATAGGTAAGAGGAAATAAGTTTAATAAGAATCTCAATGTAAATATGCTTTCGTGATTTTGTGAAGGGTAAAAGTTGTATTGCTCTTCATCCAGAATAATACGTTTTAAGTTATGTTGTAATCACTTCAGTGAACTATAATGATCCTTTTCCATTAAGAAAAAACGTTCTCAATATGATTGGTTGATAATTAATTTGTTGTGGAATGTGACCAAAATGTTAAGAACAACTAATAAAAGTCCGTCACGCAGCAACTGCTTAAACTATGCGAATTCCTCAGCAAGTCAAATACATGATTCCATTTTTATGATTTCCATCCATAGTAATTCTGCCCGGAGGCAGGTCCTTCACTGCAATCATAGCATTTTCATGCTATGCTTGCAGCTTTATTAGGGAATTGTAGGTGTGGTAGCTTCCCGTTGCGTTCCAAACTTTTTGGTTTATGGAATGGAATATTGTTAAATTGGAGGAACTCTTACTTACTTTTTTTTAGTAGTAGTAGGACTTTATTAGACAAAAAGTAAGATATTTACAATATTATTTACAAATATGGGTCGCACGGGCAGTAAGCCGTACGTGCTGTTGACAGTCCGTTACAATAAAGTAATAATTGGTACTAGTGTAAAGAAAAAATAAACAAAAACAGCAATAACATTACAATTACATAAAGAAAACACAATAAAAATATTACAATTAAATAATAACACAATAGCATTATACACTAAAAACATTAACATTACAATTACATAACGAAAACACAATAATATTACAATTAAGTAATAACACAATAGCAATAACATTACAATTACATAAAGAAAACACAATAATATATTACAATTAAATAATAACACAATAGCATTATACACTAAAAACATTAACATTACAATTACATAAAGAAAACACAATAATATTACAATTAAGTAATAACACAATAGCATTATACACTAAAAAAACATTAACATTACAATTACATAAAGAAAACACATTAATATTACAATTAAATAATAACACAACAGCATTATACACTAATTAATTTATATATAATTGTTAATAATTAATGGTATTGCATTTTGATAACATATATTTATTCATGAATGAGTGTTGTCCTTATTTTTCGCGTTTTGTCCAGAAATTTACCGAGGTTTATCCACTTACTTAATGTTAGTGATTCCGGACTATGTGGCCGTGGTCCATTACTGGTGTCCCTACCAGACGTTTGTCCCTCAATGGCGAGTACTTCTGGGTCTTGTTCCCTGGTCGAAGACTCGACTTATTCACGGTCGAGCCTCCGACCAGGGAACAACACCTAGAAGTACTCGCCATTGAAGATTCCCTCCGCAGTTGAGGGAGAAACGTCTGGTAGGAACATTAGTGATGGACAACGGTCACATAACTCGGAAACACTTAACATTATGATTGCCGGCCGTGAAAGCTTGTATTCAACTATCTTACTTGTTTGTGACGATGACTGCGCATTATTCAGTGTGCTACAAGCTGGAACTGATTTGGTTTCTTGGTATTTAATTCCTTAGTTAATATCATTAGTGGGTTTAGTCACTTATCCTGCCCTCTTTGGTGGCGTTGTGTTTGTCCGGTCTAGACATGGTTTTTAACAGAAATGAGGTTTGCACTGATTTAGAGCAGAGTATCACAAACTGCACTGCCGACGAGTCGACAGTCGACAGTCGGAAGACCGACAGCCAGAGTGAGCCACGCTACTCTAGATGAGCTCAGCACACAATACAATTTGACGTATCATCACCAGGTAAACTGCCTTCCAAACTTATTTCAGTTGAGACTTAAACAGAAAACGGTCCGTTGACTTATTTAACCCAATTAGCTGTGTATGCTCAGATAAAGGGAGGGTAGAAGGGATCGAGTTCCGAGCAGTGCGAGTTATCAAAAGGTTTTTTTTTACTTAAATGTTCGGGGTTTTGATTTAACGAGTTCATTTTTAGGCATCCATTTTTTGAGGAATGCTTGTTTAGTTGCCTCTTATGCAAGACATCCTCTATAATATCATGGGTGCCCTGACGTCCCGCAGTTTGCACATTTTAGTGTACTGTTGTCATTTTTAGTCTCAACTTTATGCGGGCATTCTCTAATATTATGTGCAGCAGTACATATGGCATATCGAGAGTTCAGGTTGTACCAAGTAAAGGTGCGATTAAAATGTTGACATCAAACATCAACTAAACTATCTCACTAAACAGATACTTGCCTTAATACATAGACAAAAGACAATAAAATTAGACGACGAACTTAAGACTGCAGTAAACAACAGCACTACATGGAAAATAGTAAGAAACTTTACTCACAGACGCACAAGACATAACCAACCTTTACATGGCAGACAAGGGCTAATATACAATGACCAAGACAAGGCAAATGCCTTTGCAGAAACCCTAGAAGATAAATTCAAATCTAGAACACTAAACGCTACATACGACAACTTTCACACCAGAATAACAAGACAAATCAGGACCTCTTTAAACACTCCACCAACTTTTGTAATACCACTAGCTACTCCAACAGAAATTAAGAAAATAATCATAACATTAGAGAACAACAAAGCTACTGGACAAGACAGACTAACTATATTAGCACTCAAACAGCTACCAAGAAAGGGACTAGTTCACATGACCAAAATATATAACACTGCACTAAGACCAGATCACTTCCCTGCCCCATTCAAAGTAGCCGAAATTACCTCTGTCCCTAAATCCGGAAAAAAAAATATTTCCTCAAAATAACCGACCTTCTTGACCACTCAAAGTGTTAGAATGACTAATACTATGAAGACTTCAACCTTACTTAACTCCAATACTACCAGAGACACAATGTTCCTTCAGACCGGAACACTCAACTTACCAGATTCTTTGACGATATAACAACAGTCTACTTAGATAGAGAACATACTGCTGCAGTCTTCTTCGATATTGAAAAAGCTTTTGACTCAGTATGGCATATGGGTCTAATACACAAACCTAAAGAAAACAACATACCTGACACATACACACATCTCATACACTCTTACCTAAAAAACAGAACTTTCAGAGTAGTATATCATCGGCAGAAACCAAACTGGCATCCATTAAAAGCAGGAGTGGGTATTCATAATAAATTCCTAAAAAACACCGTTTAGGTAGAGGTTACAATAGGAAAGCAACTTAAAGTTAGCCAAGAGTAATTTTGCTGCCGAGGGAAAAATTAGTTCCCGGAAACAGCACACTGGACGGCAAAACAGCAAAATTTGCAGACGACACAGCCATATACGGTACAGGTTAAGACATTGACTCCACTACAAAAAGAATACAAACACACATAAACAAGCTGAGAAACTGGTCCTCCAAATGGAGAATTAGAATCAACGCAGAAAAAACACAAGTCATTACATTTACACGCAGAAGACCACAACCTATCCCACTACAAATAAATAATACTCGCCTAGAATATAAAGACACTATAAAATACCTAGGCGTTACACTTTGACAAAAAGCTTGCATTCAAACAACACATCAAACAGACTAGAGGCAAAGCCCTCCAAAGAGTGGCACATATTTACCCACACTCTCTCACCATAAAATACAAAAATACACTATACAAATCCCTCATTGGACCACTCACGACATATGCTAGTCCAGCCTGGGATCATGCAGCAAGATCCAACTTGCAAGTCGTACAAAACAAGGTACTAAGAATCGTACTACATGCTGATAGACAGACACAAATAGCTCTACTTCATGACGTATATGAACTTCCATACATTCAAGAGTACATCAGACAATCAGCACGTAAACAATCTGAGACATAAACCACACATAACATTAGACTGTACAAGCCATAGGCACCACACACGTACACACTACATTCAATATAGAACTCCATCATTACACAATAGACTACCAACCAACACAAGACATTTAAGGCCGAAAAGCTTAAGCATCTTCTCCTCACACACTTGCACAAAAACAGCAACAGCTAAGAGAAGATTATTTTCTTAGCTAGCACATAACTAAACTACATACAAACACTTACATACGAATACAACAAGACAGGGTCATGACACCGAAAGGTTGTCGGTACCTAACACACACATAGTTGAAACCAAGACCAAAGCTCTGCTTGAACCCAAACCTCGGTTTGTATGGTTCTATAGCAACAACTCTATATTAAGCGATTTAGTCCATATGTTTTTTTCGCCTAACTCATTATTGGTCTGTTCTACGTAGTAGTATGAATAAAGACAGCGGAATTAGCTGTTCATTTTTTTTAATTAGTTAAATATTGGTCAGTGGGAAATCAAGGGAGAGGAGCTCCGACTTGATTTTCTCATCGGTAGTTGACGAGGGCAGTCTTTTGAGTACCATTGTCAGTAGAAGTTCATGTTTCATTTGAAATGAATTGAATTAATAATTCTATAATCTTCGATTGAGGAGGCATAATATCTTAAACCCATCCGAGTGTTAACTATTTTCAGATCTCCTTTGATAAGGAGCTTGACTTCTTTGTTGATTTTAAAAAGGTCACTGTGACTGACAATGGTGATCAGCGTTGACCTTGCTATACAACACTTGAGGGTCTGAGATTGGTTGCCGCTGTAGTGTCCATTACAGCGGGTACCTGAGATGACCCATGACTATATGTGGACAGCCCGTCAGTATGCTCTGATTTAGTTAAAATTGACAGTTTATTGTCTAAAGTTATAACTGGGACCGCCGACTTATTTTTACCAATCCGTCTGGAGGCTTTAGATCTTTTGCGCCTTTCTTTGATATTTTCCACTTCGGCTCTGCTTCATTACATTCTGCACTGTCAAAATCAGCCTTGCGTGAAATGATATTTGCCGACTGGACACCATTGGATATGTCATGTGCTAGTGACAGGAGAACTGAGAAATAGGTGGAACGATCCCTCTTATTTTAGTTCGAACGTCCTAACGCATCTGTAGTCACATCGGCAGCAGATCAATCGAGCTCTGGTGGAGAAACTCAACTTCTGATGCCAGCTTATTTAAAAGTTTCGGACTGCAGTGAAAACAAATCACGCTTAATAGTAAATTAACACCAAGTGCTTATGTTTGTATAATGTGACACCAATTGAAATAATATCTAACTATTCATTTTCCCATTACTGTATTGAGAATATTAAATAAATTAAATCAATGTATTTATATGATAAATTGCCAATTTAGGAGCCAATTGTATACATTGCGATACACCAAACACGGCGGTTAATAGAGTCATTTTTAATTTCGGGTAAACCTCCACTTCTAATGATGGTATTTCACTGATTTTTTTAAAATATCTTCCTCACGTAATTTTAATATTGTGTACTGAGTTTTGTTGTAAAACATAAAAAAATTAGATCACTAGAGCGATTTTTAAATCTTGTTTCAGGTGAACTCGAGCACCTATTAGTCGATTGTTTTGGCCAACAAACTTGACATTAATTTTTAAATGAATCGCTACATGACAAGTTAAGTTTCCGTGAAGCACAAAATTGCGGCTTCTAGACAATTAACGGATATTTTGGTCATGGTCACTTTCGGTGTCTACTAGTAGGTTCGATGGAGATCTGTATTTTTTTCACAAATCTTGACCTGATAACAATCTTCATTTTCTAAAATGTGAATCATTTGTGACGAAGCAGTGTCTAAATAAAACAGCAATTGATTAACGAGCATTATTAGTGCTAGTTTTTGATAAGTGAGTGACTTCTCATGTTTAAACAGTGTCAAACTACATGGAGGAGAACGCATATGCGTTATTTTATGAAATAATATAAATATGACAATATAACATTACACATATAAACACAATAATAATACTAATCATATTTGTCAATACAGAATATACCAATAGTTTTAAACACAAATTGCGGCGTCACAAATTACGTGTTTTCTTGGTAACATGTTTCAATTAACGTGATACACTCGCTCGTGTTTATTAATTGTTTGAAACATTGGCTCGAAAGGTAGTCTCTTATGTCGAATTTATTAATTTCTATACGATAGGACGATTGCTGTATGGAGTTACACAAGAAAAATGGGAAGACCATAGAAACGATGGTTGCAAAATCTCAAAAATCAGAAATAGTCAATGCCTCAAACCTTGGAGTAAAGAAGAAGTAACTATGATGGGTGATATAAAAAAATATCACTTTGTCTCTTGTCCACTTCTCTCGTTTTATGTTTTTGCTCTGTGAATGATTGTCATAATGTAATTTATTATAAATGACAGCACGATTCGTCTGATGCAAATTACCTTTGATTTAACTTGTTTAAAGTATTAATGTTATTTTCAAGCGGGAAACTAGGTTAGACTTCTCTCTGAGATATACTTCCATTCTACTTTTTTAAATTCTTACATTAGTGATATATATATATGTGTGTGTGTGTGTGTGTGTGTGTGTGTGTGTGTGTGTGTGTGTGTGTGTGTGTGTGTGTGTGTGTGTGTGTGTGTGTGTGTGTGTGTGTGTGTGTGTGTGTGTGCGTGTGCGTCTGTGTCAACCGCTGTGGTCTCGAGATACCGTGCTGCCTTGTCATTGCAGCAAGCCCGGGTTCGATTCCAGTCGGGCAAGCTCCTGGGTGAGGTTTACTTCGGGGGTTTCCCTCACCTGTAAGGCAAATATCAGGAAGCTTATGGCCCAACGGGACCCGAAAATCACCCGGCCATCATCATCATTCTTATCATTATCATCACCATCCTTCACCGGCGTGGAAAACAGCAATTTAACGACGTTGTTCCATGCCTTCAATAGGATTCCTCCAACACAACTCAAAATCGAAATAAAAAAATGTTCATCGTTGACCAGTTTTAATTCAAAAATCGAATTGAGTTTTATTAGGAAGAAAACTAACAATTCCTTATCATTTCCATAACAGGGATCGACTTCCCTGATTAACTGCCACACCTATAATTCCCTAGTAAAGCAGCAAAGCGAGCATGAAATGCTATGATTGCAGTGAAAGACCTACCCTCGGGTAGAATTACTATCTACGGATATATAGATATGTCAATTTTTTTATATTGTAGTTAATAACTTATTCTATATTCTGTTCACTGATCATTTATTTCGTTTATCGTAAATTTTAACTTTACAATTACTAAAAACAATTAGAAATAATACAATAGTCTGTTAATGAAGTGTTGTGCAGCAAGGGCGATATTTCTGTACCGGTGAAGGTTTAATCCTTAAACGTTTCGAAGGTAAGTTTTTCACGCATGCGTAATATGTTGCTATTCGTCTGTTTTGCAATTTGTTATTTGTAACCGTATTGTGCTGGTTGTTATAACTGTACTTATTTTTATTGAGTTTGTAAATAATTACAGTTTTCTGTTTATAATCTTAAATAAAATATCACACATTAGTACTACATTTGTTTCATAAACATTACACAGCCAAAAGTAAAAAGTTGTGAAAATGTGTATGATTTTATGAAAACTGGAACAGCTTATATAGAAAAAAGTGCGACAAAGAAAAATAGTGAAAACCAATGTGTCCATAAGAATGCTATGAAAAATAATGAAAGGAGCAAAAAAGACAATGGCAGCAACGGCGAGAATGTTGGTAATATATCTGGTGTTGAATGTTTGTCGAATTAATGCTGTGGAAATGTGTAATAAAATTGAATTGTGATTGTCACTTATGTTTAAAAATCCAATATTCAGGAACTTCGGGTAATTTGGACTCCTATTTTGAATTTTTTGTTTTCCTTTTGCAGCCGGAAAAGGCACGAGGGTCTCTTCAGGGCGTATTTTAGATAAAGCTTCTTTCTGGGTTCTACTGGTGTGAAGACAAGGAATTCGATAATCAGTAACAATGAGTTGTGTAATTAATTAAAAAGGGTTTATTTTGTTAACCTCTTATGAACAACAGAATACACAACAAATTAATAATACTCGTATCTTGAAGACTACTTGAGCAAATCTAGACTTCCCTAGTATATTTTACCTACGATAGAATGATTCACACTTTTAGGTAATAATATGGTAGCAACAGGCTCCTCTGAATACTCGTAATATGATAAACTAGCCCACTCTGTTTTCAATAAGTGGACTACTTGCTCTTCTCTGCATGTACTCGTATGGCAGCTACTGTCCACACTCTGATCGTATGAGAGCAACTGGCTACACTATGTGTGTGTGTGAGCTACTAGCCACACTCTGTTTTCAATAACATTTTCTTGGCCTTTTATATTAATTTTCCAAGGAAGTTTTAAATTGGCTCAAGTATTCCTTTTAACAAAATGTATTGTTTTGCAAATCTAACCGTATTCGACACGTCAATCAAATTTACACTTATATAATAAGCATTGTGAATGCACATCCAATATGTCTTCCTCCGAGGAGTGATTTTTGAAACAAACAGGATGAAAATCCTACAAATTAAGTTTAAGAAGAAGAATATAATAAGCATTAGTTTCGCTTCGCTAGGTTCATGTACCTGCCAACCCTTGAGTTACCGTTAACCACTGTATAACAAAAGCGTATTGTGTGGTCCCAAATAATAACCAAATTAATTTTAATTCTAAGAAATACCATAGCCTCACTTCTTTTACTTAAAGGATTTGAATTTTGTTTAATTACAGTAATTATCATTAGTGTTGTAACTAAGAAACAGCATTGTTATATTATTCAAATATGGAAACATCTTCATAATTTATAAACTTTTTTACATTACAAGAAAGGTCCACTTTACATCAATATTAGGATAAAGTGGACCCCAGAGTCCACTTTAGCTTTAAGTCTATTTTTAAGTGTATTTACTTTATTAAGTTATACAGACAGGCACAGATTAATCTGAACATATTTATGACTGATCATAATTAAAAAGCGTTGATATTTATGTTATGTTTTAAAAATTATTGTTGTTTATAACATTCACACGACATTCAAATGCTGAAATCGACGGTCTTTGGATTTAGTAAAACTACAGGATATTGAATAAAATTAATTAAGTGGATGGTTTTTACAGATAGTATCCTCATTGATAAAATATACGTATTCGTGTAAAGTGGACACAGGTGCTCGCGGAGGATCCACATTAATCGTATTCCTTTGTTATGTTTAATTATTTTATACAGCCCCATGTCACATAATATCAAACCAAACCCGTCAGTATATTAAAACAACATCTACATAAGATAATATGTTTAGGAGATTTTTCAACACGTGTAACATTAAATAACAGAAATTAAGAATTGATTCTTAACTTGAAAAACTTTTGAAGTGGTAATTTTCATAAATATCACAAATAAACCTTTCTTAACAAAACGAATAAAATAAACTGGCCGCCAATGTTGACGAGGGGAAGAAGTTAAAATATGTTCTGTTCGAGGGCCGCACCAACTAAAGAAGATATTAACAGGGTCCACTCAAACAGAAGGGTCCACATTACCCAAACTTCCCTATACTAATAGAGAAGAACGCGTCAAAAAGTCGAGAGCCACAGATCCCAGTAAAGTCGCGTGATTATAAAACTCATTCGGATCAGCGAGCGACCAAGAACACCGACACGAAACCTCAAGTAGTTGGAAATACACTTAACTCCATTTGATTGATGTTTACTTTAAAATAATAAAAACTTAACTTATTCGATCATATTGGAATGAGGGTGTTACGGCCCTCTGCAATTAGTTCTCATTGTAATATGAAGTACTTGTGTCAAGAAAGAACGATACCCGGGCACTAAAAAGCATTTATCATTTCCTTCTTTTTGAATAGCGATGTTGATAGCTGCCATGCATTTATTAATTTAGTTTTTTTTTTTTGGAGTAAATTTCAGAGTATCTTTCTTTGTTAATAAAGAGTATTTGTAATCCCAACTTTTTTTAAAAATGAATAATAATAAAATACACAATGGAAACATGACTTTCTATTGAAATAGCGTAAGGCATTTTAGTCTCAGTTGACGCTGTGGAAATATAGTGGACTCGTATTTTAGTTTCCAGGCTGCATCACAGGCAACTGTTTCCCTCTGGTTTAAAAAATACACTGTTATTGCCAGGCAGAGCCGGGGAGTTGTTGTTGGAGGCTTCTAAGACGCCGCTCCAATCACCAACAACTGAAAACAGTTCTCTGTCAATAATGTATTCGCATTATAATTGACGTATAAAATGACGTTTTCATGCCAACTCCACGTGGATATAACTATCTTAAGAGCGTTGCAACTTTTGTCTTTTACAGTTTTATTATAATATAGTATGTTAGTGCCAGTGATTAAAACGTGACAACGCCGCTTGTATGCTAAATATTATCCGTGCAAAATAGACCTACCCAACCACAAAGCAAAGCGCCTGAACACTAAAATAGTGAGTCCACTATACATTAAACGATGAGATCGCGTAGATTTCCTTCATAGCTGAAGTACTCATATTTTTCCCCATTCAGATAGGCAAGTTGGAAAACACGGTGAATATACGTGCGGTACTATTCCATCTTGCAGTGGGATTCAAAAAAGTGCAATTAAATAAAAATTGAAAAAATCCATGGCGGGGCAAGCCTAGATGGCCATTGGATTATAATCCAGCTGCTGACCTCACATCCTCGTCTCAAATTTATACGATAAGTCAGTAAATAAAAAAATGATTTGATCAACATGTTTATAACTGCTTTTCCCAATGTGAAGCCATCTTTAATATATCTGCCAAGTTTTTAGACATCAGTCCCAAATACTGACATATTTAATTATAAAATGTCTTACCCACCAAGAAAGAACCAATGCGCGTACTTAGGATGGCTCCAAGGCTCGATGCCTTATACCTCTCGGCCAGGATGGAGGTCCTATATAACTTGATTCGTTTTAATTTGAATTATGTGGTTTTCGTGAAATACATTTTGTTGTAGATATAAATATTTTTGATTAAATGTATTTGTTCTTAGAAGATAATATATTCAGAGAGAGGGTTCAAGTTCTAAGCGAGGAGTAGAATGGAGTAACCAATCATATATTTAGTATCCTAAGAATTCAAGACCCATGTTATGGTGTGCAAGATGGTCTCGATTAGATTCAAATTGTTTATTTATTTCATAAATATTCGGCAGCAAGAATTTCAAGAAGAAAAAATTAGGAACTCAGTTATAAGGGATAAAATGAAGATTGAAGACACTATTTTAGATTATATTGAAACTCAGCAATTAAGATGGTACGGACATGTCCAGCGAATGGAAGAGGATCGGCTACCAAAATGTGTTTTGGAATGGAAACCTGAGGGAAGACGAGGCAGAGGAAGACCTAAAACCTCCTGAAGTCAAGGAATATATTTATGCATGAAGGAGAAACATCTACAACCAGGAGATTGGATGGACCGACAAAATTGGCTATTGGGAATAGGACGATGTCAAAGACATTAATCAACCGATGATCTATCTTCAAGCATTTTAATAAAAATATCACATACTCATTAATTTTCTCGCTTCCTAATAACATTTGGTCTCAGTTGAGAATGGCATTGAAGGTCAATTGATATATAGCTTGGAGACAACAGGATGTCAAAACGATGGATATATCAAGTGAGAATTCCATGTCCAGTGGTTAAGTGTAACATCACAATCGCTTTAATTTTTGGACGAAATGAAATTTGCGCTCTTAGAGGCCTTCCAGTCTGATAGATCTGTTGCGCAGTCTAATTTTTGGGAGAATTATCCCTTGAATACATTTTTAGCGTGCAATTGGATGAACTAGTATTATAGCTGGAGACTCTATATAGCTTCTTTTTTCGATAATAAGTATGCTTGTTCATTATCGGAAATTTGACAGTATGTCGATATCTATTACAGATGGAAGATTTTATTAAAACTTTTTAATTATTTCACAACATTGTGACAATTTTGAATTAACTGTTATGAATGTGGGTCAAGAGTAGCTATTGATTCGATAGCAGCTCTGGATTCTGAAAGAATTACTACTTTAGAAAGCTCGACAATATACAGGGTGTTGACAAAAACACCGAGAACGGAGGTGAGGTGGTATATTGAGATATGTTGATAATTTTTAATAAGGTACCAATGTCCGCAAATGATGCGTTTTCACACTATGAGTAGCTAACTTCTCAAGAGTTCCGTTAGTTTGATTTCAAGACTCAATACTTGATAATACTGTCACAGTCACATCAAGTTTTCAAAATATCCATCTCCAATCTCATTGAAGAGCGTTCATCGGCGGTGTGATGTAGCGATGGACGCACACGTTCAAATACGCCTGGCCTCGTTAAAATTAGTTGTGTAGCAGCGTGGATTCAGGCTATAAGATCCATACGTGACTCTACTGGAGTCTGATAAACAGGCTGTTTCATGTCGCTCCACAAAAAGTGGTCGAAGGGTTAAGATCAGGTGATCTCGGAGGCCATGGATACGTGGTAACCAAATACCTCCTCACATTGGCATCGAAGTGAGCTGGAGCACCGTCGTGTTGCGAAGCCACGTATCATAGGTTCCCAACCTGTGAGTTTTTGTCAAATAATGAGCTTCAAATCCTTGGAACTAACACAGATCTTGAAACATAATTAACTAGTCACAGTGTGAAAACGCATCATTTCCGGACATTTCTTATCTTATTAAAAATGATCAACATATCTCAATATGCTACCTCCGTTGTCGGTGTTTTTTTTTCAACAGCCTGTATAATAGTAGCAAGTTGAGGGCTTTGTTGATGTTTCAATGTCTCCATCAAACGCAATTAGGTGTTGGCCGACAGGCATATGAAGAGACTGTATACAATCATCAGTATATATCCGGAGTTCTGTTTTTTTCTAGATATCTCATGTTAATTATTTCTAGAACTAGATGTTCTAAGGCTAAAGATGTAAATTACACTCTTGCTATAGGTTTGATGAGTTATACTCTACGATATCCTTGAAATGGTTTACTAGAAAATGCATTGGAATAAGAATTATTAACTGAATAGTCTCAACTGCTCTGAAAACAGGTATAAACATATAATTATTTTTCAAATATTGGGGCACTCTGTAGACTGATACAACAAGTAGTATAAAATGTCATTTGACCTTCCCGTCTTGCTGAATCCACAAGAGTACTGATGAAGTCTCGAATTCATACTCGTTAAAATTGAAGAATTGTAAATGCGGCTTACGAAGGACGGATGTGAGCCAATTTATCACTCCATGTCAACTAGCAGGCCAGAATGATTAATTCACGTTTAAGAAACGTCTTCAGATCGGCGTTTCAGATCGTTAACGCAAGCTTCTAATGTCGTTCATCTCGATTCTCAGTTTTATCCCACAAAGTCTATAATTTTCAATTACTCATATGATTCTAGAAACTTTATCACTAAATATTTAACAATAATCATTTTAAATTTAAAATGTTTTAGTAATAACCTATGCAAGTTTAGAACAACGAGGCGGGCATTTCATAATTTGTTCCATTTCAGACTTTAGAGCCTTGTGAAATGACCGACAAATGAAACATTACTGAAATATTCGCAAAATGAACAGTAGTTTCACCAACATATGAATAAATCATGTTAAACTGGATAACTAATCTTTCTAGGAACCCAATATAAATTATATAGACAAGTCATAGACATTTTACTTGCAAATTACTTGATTACATTTCAAAATAATATAATTCGGGTCAGTTCATTTTCATCAGGTTTTAGATGTGTCCTTTTGTATGAATTGTTCGACGATTGTACCTGTGTAGACATCCTTGTCAATAAGTTAAAATGTAATATTACTTAGAAACAAAATATGTGGGCAGGCATTATTTTATTTAATGACGCCCTTTAACATCTCAGGTCATTAGTATCGCAATTCAAATCAGGACCAGAAAGGATCGAAATTTTTTTCTTGTTCTTGAGGTTTACGTGTGTTAGATCGGGGACCCAGGAATGGATTTCCCTTACAAAGGAAGTCATAGTCAGGACTTTTAAGTCTTGAAAAAAAATCATCGAGCCTGCCCGTGTTTTAATCTACGAACATTTGAAATAGAGGTTCAAATATTTATTTATCTATTGGATATTTCAATCTCTATAGCCTTTGAAAATGTTCCTTCCATCTTTATTGAAGAAAGTAGTTTCTTCAACTTTGATTATACCACATTTCGATTATGGTGATTTGCTCATAACCGACATAAGCATCACATTCGGAAAAAGACTGCAACGACTTCATAATGTTTGTGCACATTAAATAAGCAATCTCCTTAAATCAGAACACACAACTCCAGCATCTGAAATGTTAAAAACGTTATATTGGCTCCGATTGGAAGACAGGCGAAAAATACAGGCCACTTCTTCTTATACCACACTCTGTTCACTTTATCACGCCTTTACCTTTTTACTCGTTTCCATTCACTATCTTCCCGCCATAACTTAAACGCACCATCGAGAGACAATTTAACGGCATCTCTATCTCTGCATCGCTATTCCTCATCCTTCCTTGATTTAGATATCCGTCTCTGGAATTCCTTCCCCTCTTATATTAAGGACTCTCCTACCCAAAATAATTTAAAAACTCAACTTTCCAAATATTTTCTCAGACAATATAATATATAACCATGTTCTAGGTATGCTTTTATTATTCTTTTACATCACAATTAGAAATAGAAAAGAGAATAGCAGATGGACGGAGAGTAATTGGTATGCTCAACTCAGTATTATGGAGAAAAGACATCCTTTACAGAAGAAAGAAAATTGATTTATAAGGTCATTGTAGAAATTATGTTATATGGAACAGAAGCGTGGACAGGAGGCGTTGACATGAGAAAGGTAATAAGTTATAAAAAGCAAATTTTACAGGGGAAGCAAAACAAATTCCCAACATCAGTTCTAAAATAATTTTGACACTACTAAACAAGAAATTGTATTTGCAAAATCGTTACAAAATATCCACATTAGCTTTACAAAATATATTTAAATTTAAAAGTGTCAAAATTGTTTTTTGCTTCCTCTGTAAAAATGACGTACTACCTTTCCCATGTCAACGCTATTAAAATGTGCCAAACTAACACGTTATTAGCAACAGAGATTAATTACTGGAGAATATCACTGTGGATGTCCAGATTTAAAAAAGTTAGAAACGTTGTAATTTGGAATATTATGAAAATTGAAAGACATTTATTGCAGACAATTGAAGAGAGTCTATTAAGCTGGTAAGGGCATCTCAAGGGGATGATGGCATCTGATAGAATCCCTAAGAATATTTGGAATGTATAATAAATAGTAAAATAAGAAAAGGAAGACCGGTAAAGAAGATTAGATGAATGATGTGAGAATAAGTACGACTGAAGTGAGATTTACATATGAGGATCTTCAGGAGGGTGACGGAAAACTACTGCATTGTGGATAAATTCCGAGATAAAAAAATACACTTTCGTTATCAAGACAATATAAAGTTATAATAATAATAATTATTATTATTTTTTTAATATTGCTTTACGTTCCTTGTCATCTATAAATTGTGTACGCCTATTATGTATTATTATTTTAACTGTAAAAATTATTGTTAATATTTTTTTATAATTTAACCTAGGTGAAGAAGAAGTAAAGACCTTACGGTCTTAACTCCATCAGCTAAAAAAAAAGAAAAAATATATATATTATCAAATATTATCAATTTTGTTAATCCACATGGACAACATGTAAAACAAGAATTTAAATACCGTGCAATCATGTAAATATTAGACGTAATATAGAATAAGTTGCAAGAATTTTACTGTTTTATAAATTCCTTCTGAAACAGCACATCAACTCATCCGTAAATTGTATCTATCCTAACAACTTCAATAAATATCGCTGTAGCCCTATATTATATCGCATTAACATGCGGTTAAAAGGCGTTGTGTATGATTTGTTCTTATTTTACATTTTTATAAATTAAGTTTGCTCTATTGATCTAATTATACAGGGACTTTCTCACTCGAGTCAAAATTGTCCGGATCGTAGAAGATTAAAAAGTGAATTAGGGAACCAGTGGTCGGATATACACGAAATCTTGAACTCTCGAGTTCAACCACACGGTTTGAGATAGATAGTAGGTATTACTTTACTTTAATGATGCTCTTTAACAACTCGGTCATTAGCGTCTCAATTCAAAACTTGGCATAAACGGGTTGACACATTTTTTCAGAGCCTTTTTCTTAAGACTTTGAGGTTCTTGTGGGGCTTACGTGTGGTAATTCTACGACAAGTGACCCACGGCTCTGCTTCCCTTCCGAAGGTAGTCACACTGAGAATTTTACACCCTTAAAAACAAACGACATCCACCGCTGTGGTCTAATGGTAAGTGTGTTGCCCCAGACGTAGCAGACTCTGGTTTAATCCCGGTCGGGATAAGTTTCCTGGATGATGTTTTCATCTGTTTTTGTTTTCTCACCTATAAGACAAATATCAGGATACTTTAAGGCCAAAATAGTCTCTGAACACCATCTGACTACCATAATCATCAATATCGTAATCCCGTTGTTTAGTGTGAATAATGTATATTTCCTTAAATGTTTGTATTGTCTCAAAGATGGTCCTGGTATTTATATGAACACCCGGCCAGGGAACCCCTCCATGTCCTTATGTGATCAAAAGTATATATCTGTGTGATGAGTTTAAACCCCTTTCCCGACAGATGGTGTCCCTGTAAGGCCCAGGGAGTGTCAGGCTTGTAAAAGTAAGTACCTACTAAGGGAAAGGTTTAACCAATGTAAAAGAGATGGAAAAAAAGAAATAAAGCCCCATAGACTCCCGATTGGATTTGATTCAACAAACATCGAATCTAGACACCTACAAGGTAACCAGTAGTCTGTGGAGACCGACTAGAACAGCGGTACTCATTATGCGGCTCTTGAAGATATTTATTAAGGCTCTTGGAATAATTTTACCTTCATTACATTATATTTAAATTTTTAATTCTAAGTATAAAATAATATTATCTTTATTGAAATTCTACAAAACTTTGGATATCCCTGTGTCATTCAGAGCAGTACAGTACCGCACATGTTAAACAATGCAATGCAATGTCCTGGCTAGTGTTATTGGTTTTGAATATGTGTACGTTTGTTTTTAAAACCGTTTAAACTTCTACATTATCGTCCGAATCTTTCACAGTGAAATATTATACAATTTAGTTTCTAAGAACAAGCGACTGGATACTGTGTGTTACCTAATCAGTTGAAGTGAAGTGAATTTCAGTGTTTAATAATGGCTGGTGTTCTTTCGAAAGGGAAAAAGAGAAAACTCGAAAATGAAGGAAGAGTTTTTCAAGATACTTGGGAGCATGAATTTTTCTTCATAACTGCTAAAAGGAAGGCAGTGCGATGTGTTTATTATGTCGAGACGTAGTTCAAGGTTATATACGATTTAATCTTAATAGGCATTATAAAACGGTGCATTCAAATTTTGAGTGCAAATATCCTAAAGATTCTAAATTGAGAGCAGAACAACTAAAAACATTAAAATTGTCAATAGTGTCTGAACGGAAATTGATGTTGTATACCGTAAGTGAAAATAAATTGATAAAAAAAGCATCATATGAAGTAGCAGAAATTTTAGCACGCAAAATGAAACCGTTTGCCGATGCAGAGATTTTTAAGGAGTGTTTTCTAGTCGTTCGTGACACATTATTTTCTAAATTCCCAAATGCAAAACAGATAAAAAGTGAAATACAAAAGTTACAACTTTCCGATTCTACTTGTGTTAGGAGAGTTAACGAAATATCTGTAGACATGCTCCTTT
The DNA here is from genome assembly GCA_030220185.1 of Diploptera punctata. Classification (NCBI taxonomy): domain Eukaryota; kingdom Metazoa; phylum Arthropoda; class Insecta; order Blattodea; family Blaberidae; genus Diploptera; species Diploptera punctata. Next base: position 75,227 of record JASPKZ010008889.1, read on the forward strand.
GTACTCTCGATTAAATTCGTGAATGTGACTATTTCAGCCTTGCTCTGGATTCGTCCACAGATATTAGTTCCACCTCTCAGTTGCTTTTATTTCTTAAATATCGTAATAAGATAGGGATTATAAAGGAAGAATTTTTAACTGTAATACGTATGACAGGTCAGACATGGGGAATAGATTTTTTTGAAGCAGTTAAATCTTTTTTTGACAAATACAAAATTGACCTAAACAAACTTTTATCAGTGTGCACTGACGGTTGTCCCTCAATGGTAGGTTGTCACACAGGATTAATTTCTCTGTTAAAAAAACATTTAAATAGAGACCACTTATTAACATAATATTGCATTTTACATCAAGAAAATCTTGCTGCTAAATTTGACGAAACTTTCAGATCTGTGATGAAGAAAGTAATTAACACTGTTAATTTCATTAGATCACGTGAACTAAATCATACGCAATTCATAGAATTTCTCAAAGAGCTTAATTCACAGTATGATGATGTTATTTATCAGAGTGAGGTCAGGTGGCTGAGTAAAGGAAGAGTTTTGGAACGATTGTTTAATCTTCGCCATGAAATAAAACTCTTTTTAAGTGAATGAGATAAAGAATAACCCTGAACTAGACTCTTCTTGATGGTGGTTAAAAGTTGGCTCCCTGGCTGACATAAGAGGAATACTGAATGATGTCCAAATTAAAATGCAAGGTACAAATAAACTTATTACTCAGCTCACATGTGCAATTTTTTCTTTAGAAGAAAAATTTAAAATGTATAGAGAAGAACTTAGTAATAATGATTTCACTAGTTTCCCATGTTTCCAACATCTTATTGAAGAATATTCAGGGGAAGAAATAAACTTGCAACTCTTCATAGAATTGCTCACTGTACTACACCATGATTTCAGCGCGAGATTTAATGATTTTAGAAAGTTTCGAAACCCATTTCGATTAGTTGAAAATCCCTGGTCAATAACGACAACAGATGTAACTGGGTTATCAATTTGTGGTCCTGAGATTAGAAATCTAAAAAATGAACTTATTGATCTCCAGCAGGATTCAGAGCTGGAAGGTATTTTTCAAGAGAAACGAAAAACTAATTCAATTTTAGAATTTTGGAATACAGTTCCAGAAAAACAATTCGAAAAGTTGGTGTCGAGTGCATATACAATTCTGCGTCTTTTTTGGATCAACGTAGGCCTATGTTTATGAAATGACTTTCAGTAAGATAAAGTTCATCAAGGGTAAACATAGATCTCGTCTCACCAATGTGAACTTGGAAAACCTGCTGCGGATATGTGTGGCAAATCAACCTGCTCGTATTGACAAAATTGTGCAGGAGAGTAGCAGAGTTCGACCATCAACTTCACAGCAGTAATCTACACAACTGTAAGTTGCCTTAAAATTATGTACAGTACCGTAATAATAATAATAATAATAATAATAGTAATAATAATAATAATAATAATAATAATAAAATAAACAATTAATTATTAACAAAAATTAAATGACAGTAATCAGTAATTGTGTTTTGTCCATAATTGTAAAAAAAAAAGCAGTGTGTTACCATGACTGAGAACTGTGAAATTTGGTGCGGCTCTCGAACAGATATGGTTTCTTATATTTGGCTCTCTTGTAATTTCTAATGAGTACCACTGGACTAGAAGATTGGTTTTGAATCGTGTGACATTCATCAATTTGCATATGAAATGTATATTTCGAACGATATTTTGTGGAAATTACTGAGTTAGCAGAAGTTGTAATAGTATTATCTATTACTATGTAATATATTTTTTTACATCTTTCAATAGGTTTGTCTATTGCTGTTGTACATTACTTAATTTCCTACAATGTGTATTGTACACGGATTAGACATATCTGTCGTGAATTCAAGAACCCATTATATGATATATGTATCAGAATCATATTTAATGTCCAAAAATATGATTATGTTTATCATTTTTTCCAGGAATTGTCATGGATCCGTCTCCAAGATAGGAAAAAATTACGGTATTTAGCTCATTATTTAAGATTCTACATACTTCAACTCCAAATTATTTAGTCTTTTGTTTCTATAATTTATACTCCAACCATAATTTAAACAAACACACGATCACACCATAATCTCTTGTTTAACATAGCGCAACACTAGACATCATATTTTATCTCCACTTTCCGCTACTGGAATTTCTTGCCACAAGAAATCAGAGGCGACAGACTTTAGAATCATTTAACTAAATCCAAATTTACGTTTTTTTTTCTTTTACCTTGTTGTAAATGTTTCTTCGCGTGTAATGTATTGCATGTATAAATTGGTGTTTAATTTATTACATTATTATCGTTATTACAATTATGTTTAAGGTATTATATGTATGTAGGCCTACATGAATCTACATTGCAATTGTTACTGATTTTTTAATTAGGCCTATTATAATATATATATATATGTCCGCCGCTGAGCTCTAGAGGTAGCGTGCTGCCTTATCACGGGTTCGATTCCCGGTTGGGACAGGCTCCTGGGTGAGGTTTTTCCTCACCTATAAGACAAATGTCAGGAAGCGTAGGGCCTAACGGTCCCCGAAAATCATCCGGCCATCATCATCATCATCATCATCCTTATCATTATCATAAAAATCCTTCACCGGTGTGGAAAGCAATGAGAAGCTACTACACCTATAATTCCCTAGTAAAGCTGCAAAGCATAGCATCAAAATGCTATGATTGCAGTGAAAGACCAGCCCTCAGGCAGAATTCCTATGGATGGATAATATGTATTGTATATATAATTTTATTGTAAATCTGTTCTTGTATAATTCTGCTGGGTGAATGGAAGAAGCCTTAACTGGCCTTAACTCAGCCAGAAGAAATAAAACATTATTATTATTATTATTATTATTATTATTATTATTATTATTATTATTATTATTATTATTATTATTATCATTACATACCTCATTCCTGCATTCCTGGCTTTAGGTTTCCTATCTCGAAATGCTCGGTATGCAGTCCTCAATCGTTTATAAGCCACAATTTTGAACCTGAAGGCAAGCGACACTCTGTATATTAAATTCTGCAAGAAAATAACAGTAAATACGTTTGACAGTTTGCATAAGAGGTGTGGTGGTAGTACAAATGATTTTTATTGGATCCTTGCTTTATTAATACCAATTGCTTGAATTTTGGAAAATTACATTACATTTGGGGCCTATCATTAATTTATATTGTATATAATATAATGCAATATGATTAAGAAAGTTTTCTTGGGTTTTCCGCGTCATGGATTCAAGGTCGGCCTCTGGCCACTGATTCCGACGTTTGGGCATGTTCCCACATTCTATGATCATTCCTTGATAATGTTGGATCATGCCCATCAGTAGCCAGAGGCCGACCTCGAAGCCAAGACCCGGAAACCCCAAATAAAAATGTCTTAATCATACTTACATCCGCAAAAATCTACAATATATATATATATATATATATAAAACTTATAATCTGCGACGAACTGCAGGATATATTTTTTTTTCAGCCATAAGAGGAAAGATGGTATACTATGAGAACCCCTTAACATGTAACCACTGGACGAGGAAATCTCCACATTCAGCAATTATCTCAAATGGCAGCAGTTAGGACCTCAACAAATGCCACCAACAGGGAGACGAAGACCTGGAAATAATCTGGACCCTGTCTAGTTGGCATAAAACCAACTCTGTTGTGAAGCGGCTGATGCGACTGCTAAGATCCCTAGCCAGCTACACTCATTAACAGAATGTTAACATCAGATACGAATTGAATATTATATTCCTCACTAAAATCTTAAACGTTATCGAGATAACTGGTACGGGTGTATAGGCTATAACGGATGCTGAGTGATAGGCTACCTCACAAACAGTTTGCCTACAGACCTAATTAGAATGGAGATGTAGGATCGCCGAAGAAGCAGTGGAGAGACCAGCTCACTCGAGACAGAACAGATCAGAAGGCCTAAACATTGATATTATCTGATGATAATCAAAAGTAAATTACAATTAGTAAAGTATTAAAATTACGGTACTGGCCCGAATATAAGCCGCACTCTTCAAATTCGAAGGGAAGATAGAAAATTAAACTTTAGCATGAAAATAAGCTGCACCTAGACTGAGAGAAAAATGTGCATAAACATATATTTTCTTGTACTACATTCGGTATCTTACTAGGAAATAACTCCACCTCTACGTCCGTAATATTTGCCACATTTCATAATCGTGAAAAATTTCCTAGCTAAAACTGTTTTTCAGATTTTCCAGCATCTCTGTTTTTCTTGTTTTGGTATAAAGCACAATTGAGAGTTCGAACCTTGGAACTTAACTGCGCCGAATTCGTAGGTTTGATCATGCTTTTCGCTCTGAATGATCACCATTCACATCGGTATAAAACATAATTAATATATTTATTAAACACAATGTGTACATCAAATTACATTTAGATTTTTACCAGTCTTTAATGAAATTGTTTAGAGGCAGAGTCCTGTTTTTACACTTCGCTAGATGATATTTTGGACATGGATAGTTGCATAATTTACAGATGCAGTCCTCCTTGGGTTCATGGTACATGTTGTTCAGGCATATATTCCCATGAAATCCATGGGCTGCGAAACGTGTGTACAGGTGTCGAAGTTCGAAATTCGGTTGCTTCCAGGTTTCTGTTTTCATTGCGTCTGTTTCCATAAGAGAATTAGAAGATAACGAAATACTAACGCAAAACATTTGCATTGATGTGTGATGAAAATTTTAATATAGGCCTAGTCAGTTTCGGTTACAGACATTAGCAGTATAATTTTTAACATGAAAGGATTGTAAAAACCTAGGTAGTGAATATAAGCTGCAACCTGACTATTTCAGTTGAAAAATTAATCACAAGTGCGGCCTATTTACGGACGAATACACGTACGGTAGTTTTGTATTATCTCTCTCTCTCTATCTTCGGGTTTTTACAGCTGCTGCCGTCTTCCCATGCCAAACCTCCAAAGCCTACGGTCTTGGGCATCTTCGATGCTTAGCCCTCTAGCTTGCATTACTGTCTTCATGTTTTCCTTCCATGTTAACCTTGGTCTCCCTCTTTTCTTCTTTCTGTTCGGATGCCATTCATATAGTTGCTTTGGCCATCGCTCATCTTCCATTCTTAAGACATGCCCTAACCACTTTAATTCCTTCTCCTCAATTCTTTCAATTATGCTTTCTTCTGCTTCCATTATGTTTCTAATTTCCTTATTTGTGACATGTTCTAATCTAGACTTTCTGGCACTTCTGCGTAAATAATCCATTTCTAGAGCTATTAGTCTATTCTTGTAGTACTTATTGATTGTCCATACCTCACTTTCATACATTGCAACAGATTCCACCAATGTTTTACCAATATATTTTTTTGTGTCTTTCCAAATATGCTTATCCCACCAAATGGAATTTAACGATGATATTATTTTGCTACTCAATTCAATTCTATGTTTTATGTTCTCTTTGACTATATCTTCAATGTTTATCCATAATTATTCCCAAATATTAATTTGTTTCACTTGCTTTATTTGGATTGCTTCTTCCAATATTAAATTTTCTCGTTCATTGCTATTTATTGCCAGATATTCTGTTTTTTGTAAATTTACTGTGAGACCCCATGATTCAAATGTGTTTTTCAACCTTTTTATCATGAATTCCATATCAAATTTGTCTTGCGCTAAAACCAGTTGATCATCGGCAAACTGTTATGTCAGCAAAAATCTGTTACCTATTGGGATCCCCATACCTTTGCATCTTTGTTTCCATTTCATTAATATGGATTCTACATAAATATTAAATAAAATTGGTGAAAGACTGCACCCTTGTTTCAATCCCTTTGTGGTTTTTATAGGATTAGACATTATATTTCCAATATAATATTGTATTATCACTTTTTAAAATAATTATATGAATATCTTATGAAATATGTATAAATTTAAAGTCTGCAAAAATATAAAATATGACAAAATACAATGAAAAATTAATGCATATATATTTATTTTTTGAAGGAGTTATATTCTTGTACCGGCCGCGGTGGACTAGTGGTTATGCTCCTTGCCTCTGGTTCTGAAGGTCGCGGGTTCAAACCTGGCCGGGGTCAATGGATTTTTTAGGATGGAAAAATCCAAGGAGTAAGTCCTCCGGGAGGGACTTTAAGCCGTGGGTCCCGAATCTGAAGATTTTGAGGCTCGTAAAAAATCCTTAAGCCTAAATGAAAAGTCCTCTAAGCAACATTTACCGAATTTTCCCGTCCTAGTACTACCTTGGTTTCCTAGATGTCAGTATGAGGCGGAACGCTGACCGCAGACCACTCAAATGACATCTATACGAAAACAAGTGTAACTAAATTAGTATGGTTCAAATTCTTCCCTGTAGGAGGAGAACCCCTAAAATCTCTGTTAAGGGAAACATGGGCTTACAAGATACAAGAAGATATATTCTTGTGCTGTAATATGTCTACGAATCAAATTTATGGAAAAAATATATATACGTAGGAGTACAAATTATACATTTTAGTGATATTTAGAAGTCTTGTAAAGTCATATGCATAATATCACATCTCCAGGAAAATTTTAAGTCAAAATATAACCACATTATTATTTTTTTTTTTTTCATTTTCACCATTTCAGACCATCCTCTTACATTTTTTCTTCATTTTATTTAACAAAAGAAACTGCTATACAACCCGTGTTTCACTAAAAGGTAGCATCGTAGCAAGTAGAACAATGCCAAATAAATGAGGAAAAGAAGTACATATTTAAAAGTGAATTTAAATCTGCTCGTTATCATGCTAGATTCCACTGGTTTACCAGATAGCATGTACCATGCGCCTCTCAAATATATTAAACATATTCTTAGAATGCTGCCTTCACGATATTCACAAGCATTCGATATATGTTAAGAAGACGAAGAGACAGAGGACGACCATGCAAGAGGTGGAATAACCAGTTTATCCTCACAACAGATCTAGAGGCCTAATTCATGATGAGCACCAGCAGCAGGAGGAGGAGGTGCAGGAGGTGAAGAAGAAGAAGAAGAGAAAGAGTCTCAACTAGGAGTTTCATAATTTTTCATGATTATAAAGTTGCCGTATTTCACGGAGCTTAAATAAAATGTCTGAAATTTCGATAATTTTACTTTTGATTTACCACTAACTTTTATTTTTATAAGTAATAGTTTTATTATGCGTTTGGCAAGCAAACTAACACGTTAGCTACACAGAGTGAAATATATTTTTGGATTCTGCCCCTATCATAAATTAGAATTTTTATAATATAGGAAAAGTTGGATAACATATTTCCTATAATTCCACCTAACGTAACGGAAATAATATATATATATATATATATATATATACATGGCTTATGCTGGTATATTTTCTACAAACATCAATATTAGCCTTAAATTCTAGAATGTCATTACATCGGGGGATCAAATAAGTTCGGACTTACCTAACAATCATTTCTAATTGACTATTTAACTCATGCCTCAAATGGGAGTCAATGACCAATCACATTTCAATGATTTTTTATTTACAACCAATCACAGTGGTGTTTCGTCTAAAATTTACCAACTAAAGTTTACCATAATAAACAAAGCACCTCTTTTATAACATTCTGAATAGGTCATAGCATTACTTTTGCAGTGACCGACCCTCCAAGAAGTACGGCTTATCAGATTATATATATATAGTGCATAAATGTCAGCAGAAAGCGCATGCGATAGATAATATAAAAACATTTGCAACAATTGATTATACCACCAAAAAAAAAAAAAGAAACCACTGTTTGCATTTTCTTAAACGAATTATTTTCCAGGAAATGATGTTGCAGAAAAATGTAATTGATATATTCACATCATAGGACAACAGAAATTAATAAATACTTATAATGTTGGTTACAAATTTCTCCACTAGGGTGCATTCTTACAACATTGCGATCCTTTGGCAATAAATAATATTATGATCTGGTTGCAGTGATGAACAAAATAAGGAAATGAAGCGTAGCAATCATTTCTCATTTGTTTTCAAACATCGCCGTTTACGTTAAATATATAAACTTTTTAAATAACTATAGTTAAATAATGATTTGTGAGTAAACAGCTTAATTTTATTCGTTAAATAGTCCTAACAAATGCTACTCTTTATTTCCAAAATTCTCTAGATAAATTCACTCTTCACTTCGTGAGTCGTGAATTTATCGATAATTTGGAAATCACTCGTGGCATTACTTATGATAACGTCATTGTAAGTATGCGAACCACAGTTAAGAATGCTGTATCACTAAACAGCTGTTCATACTGGCATTCGGAGCTTCACTAAACTCTCTCCGCACTTATGACCCCATAAACAGGCTGCGGTAAAGTCTGAAAACATTTGATCAACTAGTAGGGTAGACGTATGGTGATTCAAAATTCTTATTACGGTAGCCTACTTATTGTGGGAGTTGTAAATGCTGTACAGTAGATATCTTGAAACCCTGTCCAGAAATGTACATATTTAGTGCTATAATTTGTCAACACCAATCAAATTTCCGATTGATCGCTGAGCTAAGAAGTCGTCCACCTCGACCGTTCCATCATTTTTCAAATGTTCAGCCGATATTTAGTCAGATGTAAGAAAAGAAGTGCTGTTATAACCACAATATTATACAGTAAAAGCTCCTTATTCGCGGTTTAAAAAATTGCTACACAGTTACTATTTTCGCGGCTAAAAATGTATTTATTCGCGGATCCAGTCGGTATATTAGATGGATTAGTATCCTTTATTAACGCATCGACAACTTTTTTACTGCAGGCACGTGCGAAGGCGACTTTTACACAAAGAGCGATTCACATCAAATGGACGAATTAATTTCAAAGTAAAACAAACCTTATTGTCACTAAGACTAAAGTTTGTTGTTAAAAGCTACCGCCGTCGTATTTCACGCGCCGCTATGTCTGTTATAAATGCTGCCCTCGCCACGATCGGTGTCTTATTGTTTCAACTTGTCATTCGTTGTAAGAATTTTGATTGAATAACACGTGTCTCTTCCAATTTATAATGTCGAGTAAAAGGAAAGAAAATTAGTTCAGAAGCGGAAAAAAAGTAGTGTTGCCGTTTAAAGTAAAAACAGAAATGCTTGACTGTTTACGCGTTGGCGAGTCGTTTGCTATTGAAAGATATTTTAAAAGCGGCAAAACAGCAACAAATTTACCAACTTCTCTAACCCGTTGCCTAAGCCTAACAATAATAATTAATAGAAATTGTTCAAAATCACATATAAATTGATTTTGCCTTGACTACTTATCTCATGCCCCAAATGGGAGTCAATGACCAATCACATTTCAATGAATTGTTATTTACAACCAATCACAGTCGTTTTTCACCTCGATTTTATCAATTTAATTTTATCACTTTAAAATCAAGCTTCTCCTTTTTAACATTCTGAAAAGGTCAGACCAATATTTTGCAGTGACTGACACTGTAAAAAATACGTTCAATATAACAATTTTTATATTAAGATGTAAGAATTCTAGAATGAAATGTGGCTACCGGATTATATATATAGTGGACGAATGTAACCAGACAGTGCTTGCGGGATATAATATAAAAACACTTGTAGCAATTGATTATACCACAAAAAAAAAAGAAAGCACTGTTTGCGCTTTCTAAAACATGTTATTTACCAGGTAATAACGTTCGAGAAAAATATAAATGACATATTTACATCATAGGACATCAGAAATTAATTAATATACAGTTTGATGTTTCATTTTTTCTCCACTAGGGTGACTTCTTACAATATTGCGATCCTTTGTCAAGAAATAATATGATCTGGTTGCAGTGGTGAAGAAGTGAAACATCGCCGTATATAATTAAATATATAAATATTTTTAAATAACTATATTTAAATAATGATTTGTGAGTAAACAGCTTAATTTTATTCGTTAAATAGTCTTAACAAATGCCACTCTTCATTTCCAAATTATGTAGATAAATTCAATCGTCACTTCGTGAGTCGTGAATTTATCGATAATTTGGAAATCACTCGTGGCATTACTTATGATAATTTTTATTTTATTCTGTAACCTTGGAACGTATCCCCTATATACCCATATAAATTACCATTCCATATTCGCGGTTTCTGTTTTCGCGGCATTTTTGCGGAACATATCCCCCGCGAATAAGGAGCTTTTACTGTAATTTTATAATGTCCAGTGGCACATCTTTCAAGAACTCCACCAGTGGAGTCAATCTTGGCAGACTTGCGGTTATCTTGCACATCCCCTCCCCAGGTTCAACCTTGGCCGGGGTTGTTCGGTTTTTCAGGGCATAAATATCCTGAGTATGGGTTCTTTTGGAAGAGAACTAATGCCGTGGGCCCTCATCGTAAATTTATGGCACGTAATGGAACCTTAAGGCTGGAAATAATTTGTCGCCCTTTCATGCCTAGATTTAAATTGCGACGCTAATGAATTTAACTCTTAAATATCTTCATCAAGTAAAATAATAGCATAGTGCCATCAGTATACTCAGGAAATTCAAATATTTATGACTAATTAAGCAGTACGTCAGACCGTAAAGAGAAGACTACGTAACTGTGAACTACATAGTCTTTATAAGAAGCCAGATATAATAAGAACGGTTAAGTCTCGTAGACTGCGATGGGCAGAGCTTGTGGCACGAATGGGGAATGAAAGACGTGCATGGAAGCTTCTTGTAGGAAAACCAGAGGGAAAACGCCCACTTGGTAGAACAAGAATGAGGTGGGAGAATAACATTAATCATGATTTCAGAGAAGTAGATTATACAGGAAATAATTGAAAAACTTTAGCTCAGGATAGGGATGTATGGAGAGGTTATGTCCGCGCGGGCATGAACCTACGATTTCAATAATGCCAGAGAGTTAGTTAGTTAGTCAATTAATCATAACAATGTATTTACTTACTTTCTTCTGTTTGGTTAAATCTATTATGTATCATATTGTTTATATATTTTATCTATATCATCTCAATTGCATTAATTATTTGTTAGTTTTATATTTTGAAAATTTTCCCATACATTTATTTTGCTTTATATTATTACCTAGTGTATTAAATACTCTCTTCAGTTTAGAATTAATCTATTACATAATATTTAGTTGATATCATTCTCCTTTGCATAAATACGTTGTACGTCATAGTGTACTTTTGTATTTTGAAACTTTCTCCTAAAATTGTTTTGTTTTATTTCATGTCTTTAAATCCTTCTTCAGTCTGCAATTAAGCTATTTTATTCCCCTTGCATTATACTTTTTATTTGTACCTGTCATAAATTACGTAAACATGAAACTGGCCCCTAACCTTACAATGTATATATTGTATTTGTATTATTTATGTAACTTGCACTTGATCATTCGGGTCTCAGTATCGTGTATAACATTTATTTGTAAATTAAATGTATTCTTATTCTTAAATTATGTTCTGTGAAATATTAAGTTTAAAATATTTACTTTGAACATCGTTATAGCGTAAAAAGTTATGGATTACCGGACAAGGAATTCTGAATCAAATTTTGTCCACTGAGTGTTTCTGGTCGTAATAGGAATCGTCTTATGTGAATCCTTTATATTTCTCCATCTACTTTTTATTTAAAATGTTAACGGAATGACTTGTATCCCTGATGTTTTTTTTTTAATCTCCACAATTTAAATTCCCCGCGTAAATAATTTGTGTATTCAAAGCTTTATATATGAAATTAGATTTCGCAAAAAGGTTTAGTAAAGAAGTCTCGAGTATTTGTGAAATAGAATTGGTTTCTCGTTTGAAGCACAATTCATAGCTCCTAAAACGAGACAAAGTTAACAAATAAATTTCCTGTGCAATAAAATAAATTCATAATCTTGACTCACTGTTCACTGGTTTTCTGTGTTTGTTCTTTTCCTTGGTTTCGTTTAATTTAGTTTCAGTTTAATCTCGCTGGGGCTTGGTAAATCCCTCAGCTTCAGTTGGAGAACTTTACCATCAAAACAGCCGACATACGCAACTACAGCGACGGCAAAAAACAAAACAGAAAAGGGGTGCGAAAACTTTCCTCTTAGATCGCACAACAAATTATTGACGGCTCTTTCATGCGTAACGTTGAGTAATTGAATTACGTACATTGTAATTCAATTGTAAACATTTTTTAAATCATTTCACAATTTATATTTTAATTTACTCGTATTTACGTGATATTTATTCCAATGTAAATTCGATAGCATTATATTTTCAAACAAATTATTTTTCATTTATATTATTACTATCGAATTTGCAATGTGTTGGGGATAATCCTTATCAAATCGGACAGCAAAAAATCTTGCAATTTATTTTTTTAATGTTTTGTATCCCTAAATATAGTGAATACATTTGTAAACGTTTTAATAGCGAAATATAATTTATTTCATTTATAGGTTCATAGTTATGACGATGTAAAATTATCATAAGTATGATAAACTAAAACGTTTACTAACTAATATTTCTAAAACAGTAAATAGCAAAATTTTGTTACAAATGTATTTATATAGGTGATATCATGTAGTTTACGGGTGTTATTTTTATAAGTAGGATATTTTTATTTTCGGTGTCAATTTTATACTTTATGGTGGTTTACTTCAGTATATATCATAATAATAATAATAATAATAATAATAATAATAATAATAATAATAATAATAATAATAATAATAATAATAATGCTTTATTTATTCTGGCAGAGTTAAGGTCATAAGGCCTTCTCTTCCACTCAACCAGCACAAATACAAATCAATACCTGACAAATATAGATATACACTATACTAACTATAAACAGTTAAAGATACATTAATTGTAGCAATGTAAATTTCATGTACAAACAACATTTTATGATAATAACAATAATAATACTTACGATGATAATAATAATAATAATAATAATATATTATTATCATTAAATGTAAACAAACAAATACAGGATATTATTCACATAATAAGGATCAATTTCCAGCAATTACTTTTTCGGTGGGATGAACAGTACAGACAATATAAATGTTTTTCATTATTTTTTCGTTAAAACCTGGAGGATCAAAGAAGAGTTGTTTCACTTGACGACCAAGGTCGCGCGCGTAGTTCTCATTTAAACATCTGACCCGCTTCATCAGCATTTTTTTCCTAATAGATTATTTAAATCATTAGAAAAGTTCTATTGTTGTGATTATATACACAAATTATTGTTTTTCCGCTACTTATATATAAACAATTCATTGTTGATAGCTTTTAAGTGTGGATTGTCCGCACGTTGTAAATTCCATCCTCCAAAAAAATGACTGAATACATTTAATTTAAAAATGCATAGTTCCACTCTCTGCATTACGTTATAAAATTTCTTTCATAATAGATATATATATATATATATATATATATATATATATATATATATTATTAATGTGTGATGTTTATAATTAAGGCGCAGTTTAGTACAAAAGATACGTTTTTTTATAAGTAAACCATATTGTGTGCTACACACAAAACAAAAATAACTGTAAAAATACATAATGAAAAACATTAACAGATTTCCTTAAAAATGCATGTATGTTGTTATATGTTCTGCTTAATGGAACAGTATCGTTAATTTATATAAAGTGGCGATACTTTTTTAATTCTTACGCAGTAGATGTTTATTTATGGAAGTTAATTGCTGAAGCGAGAAGTAACGAACTCTGTTACTTATGTTTACTGTGAATTATTAAACAAATTATTTATTTTGTTACAAATTGTTCACTACAAATTAAATGTAATGTTATAATAAAAGCTCTTTCATCATTAATTGAATAAACTGGTAAAGATTTTTATTATATTATAATTACTAATTTCAATCTTAAAATAACTTTTTATTCAGTGTACTGTATTTCACTATAAAAGCTATGACGAAATAGTTTTTGTTATAAGATATAATTTCCAAATGTTTTAATACTCGTATCTCTTCCTATCAAACGATAATAATGCAAGTCTCCCTTATATATCTGCTTCTCCATTAACAATTCTCTAGTTCAGATTACTTACTTACTTACTTACTCACTCACTCACTCACTGACACTATCGAACCCGTAGGTCCATGGCCGCGCGGACATAAGCTCTCCATACATCCCTATCCTGAGATAATGCTTTCCAATCATTCCCTGTATAATCTACTTCCCTCAAATCATAGTTAATGTTATTCTCCCGCCTCATTCTTGGTCTACCAACTGGACGTTTTCCTTCTGGCTTTCCTACAAGAAACTTCCATGCACGTCTCTCATTCCCCATACGTGCAACATGTTCCGAGACTTAACTGTTCTTATTATATCTGGCTTCCTATAAAGACCATGTAGTTCATTGTTAAGTAGTCTTCTCCATTCACCTGTCTCTTCATCTCTCTTTGGTCCAAAAATGTTCCTAAGTACTTTATTCTCAAATACTTGTAATCTCCTTTCCTCCCTTAAAGTAAGACTCCATGTTACGCACCCATATAATATAACTGGTAGAATAATAGTTTTATATATTTTCAGTTTAAGGTTTTTTGAAAGGAATTGGGACATCAAGAGCCTCTGCAATGCATAATAGCACGCATTTCCAGAATTGAGCCTATGTTTAATTTCTTTGTGCATCTCATTCCTATTTGTGATTATTGTTCCTAGGTATTTGAATTCAGCCACTTCCTCAAAATTTCCCTCATTTGTCATTAGCTGTCCATTTCCATTATATACTGTATTTCTACGTGTGACCATATATTTAGTTTTATAGATATTTACTTCCAGTCCCAATTTCTTAGTGTTACTCAATAGTGTATGCGTGTTGTCCTTTAGTATCTCCTCGCTATCGGCCAATAATGCTACATCATCAGCACAAACAAACAGCTTATTAATATTATTGAGTTGTAAGCCTTCCTCATTCTCTTAAGATTTAATGGCATGCTCTAGTACAAAATTAAATAGTAGAGGAGATAGTGCATCTCCTTGCTTCAACCCGTTCTGGATTTCAGAAGTGTGCGAAAAATGTTTACCTACACGCACCCTACTCTTTGTACCATTTAGACACATTCGTATAAGTCTAACTAACTTTTTAGGAATTCTGAACTCCAGTAGGATACTATATAACTTCTCCCTCTTAATTGAATCATATGCTTTTTTTGAAGTCTATGTATAGTTGATGTACAGTACCATTATATTCCCATTTCTTTTCTAAAATCTGTTTTATACTAAAAATCTGATCTGTTGTAGACCTGTTTCTTCTAAATCCATATTGATGATCTCCTACAATGTCTTCAATATAGGGAGTAAGTCTGCTTACTAATATATTTGTAAGAATTTTGTACGAAGTTGAAAGTGATGAGATGCCCCTGTAGTTGTTGCATCTATTTTATCTCCTTTCTTATAAATTGGTACGATAATTGATTCCTTCCATTCATCTGGAAGAGCTTCTTTTTCCAAAATCATACTAAGCAACCAGCGTATCTTGTCTATCTCCCCCTGATTTTATCAGTTCTGTTGGGATCTCATCTGAATCTGATGTTTTATACATCTTCAATTTTTCAATCGCCATTTCAATCTCTAATGCATTTGGTTCTGCGACTAGAATTTCTGCTGTCTGTAAATTATCCTCCTCACTGTCCTGTTCTGTATGTACATTTAATAGCTGATTAAAGTAGCTTTTCCATCTATTTAATATACTCCTGGAATCTGCAATCATATCCCCATTTTCATCCCGAATTATGTTCGTTCTAGCCTGAAACCCTTTCTACTCTATACTAATTCCCTGATATGATTATCTAATGTTCATATTTTTTGCGTTCATTTCAAGATCATTAATCTTCTCTCTCAAATATTCCCTCTTTTTAGTCTTTAGTAACTTGGTGGTTTCCCGTCTAATACTGCCCAATTGCTCTAAATTTACCTCATTTGGCTCGTGTAACCATTTCATTGTTGCTAGCTTTCTTTTCTTTACAATGTCGGCACATTCCTCATCAGACCATTTCTTGTTTTGCCTCTTTTTTAAACAACCAATGCTTTCTGATGCTGACAATTAATAGTATCTCTTATAGCCTGCCATTCTTTATTTATATCAGTTTCTTCTTCATTTGCCACATTGTCATCTGAAGATTCCAGTACTTCAAATCTATTAGCAATTTTGATTTGGTATTCTTGCCGCATTTCATCATTTTTCAAGTTTTTTAATTCAAATATTACAGAATCGTCTTTAGCGTTTGTTCCTCTCACTGGCGATAGCCGTTGTCTGATTTTCACTCTGACCAAATGATGATCTGAATTGCAGTCTTTCCCTCTAACTGATCTAACATCGATTATGCTACTGTGCCAGCGTTTGTTCACTAATACATGATCTATCTGGTTCCGAGTTTCTCCATCTGGAGACGTCCAGGTGTATTTATGAATATCCTTATGCTGAAATGTTGTGCTCTTACAAATTACGTACTAGACAGTTGATTTAAATCAGTGCGCGTTTAGTGCACTTCGTCATTTTAAGTGTCACATACAACAATAGTTAAGCTTATATCGTGCATTGTAATATCATCTTTGATATGACATGAGTAAGGGATACAAGATCAGTAAGTGATACCAAGCCAACAAAATATATTTACACCTCTTAAATATTACTTGTAACAGCATGAAAATTGTTATAAACTATTACCGATAGTTTTAACTATCCTTGCAATATTCAACATCAGACGTTAGTGTACTGCACAAGTACAGAATATTACAACACAATACAAACAACTCTCTAGAAAATAATGTTTAATATGCCTATAAGCTTGAATTTGTAGCTGCTTAGTAATTTAAATGAAACTATACATTAGCCAAAATCAGCTCAACATTAACCGGCTACTGGAGATGACAATAAAGAGTGTTGCATTTAACTGCATTCACTAACATGTGAGGCCATTATGTAGCAATTTATTTCAAGCGCGAGGTTCTTCTACGTACCGTAAATCTACGACACGAGACTCACGGATTTCCTTCCCTCTGAGGGAAATCTACATTCAGAATTGTTATGGCTTTAAAATTCCATTGATTCTATCGAGTATGAACCCACGAACCTCGTTTTCGGAGGCGTGCAGAGTAACCACTAGTCCACGATGATGATGAAGATGTAATAATAGTAATAATGATAATTAAAATAATGTAATGACGATACTAACAATAAAAATGTTTCGAAGTTCACAAAGGACTATTACCAAGTAGCTCCGTCATTATTTGTACGAGCGAGCGATCTTTACTCACGCGAAAGGTATTGCGGGCAGATGGGAGATTTTAGAGAAAATAATTATTTTTTATAGTTTCCTTTCATCCCACCACTTTAATACTTTACAAACAATTAACTGGTCATCAGGTAATAATCTGGTATTTTTTTTATTTTATAAAATTTTTGGTTTGAAAGGTCAATTGCATATTAATTGTATTTACGCCCTTCAGAAAAACGTAAATATTAACATACTAGTTTTCAAGCGATAGAGCATAAACTAATTTATAATGTGACTATCTTTTCAAGTTGAGGGAGTAGTTATACTTCGAGAAATTTATTTCATGAATAGACGTTTTAATACAATACGATAAATTGACTCTCTAATTATATCAAACGAAGACCTGAAATTCGGTTCAGATAGTCAATATATCATAAAGTTTCACTGTAAAAAAATTGTAAACTTTTAAAGATGTGAGTTCAATTTTCACAATTTTTTTTTTGCCAATTACGTATGGAATGTCTCGTTTAGATAAAAACTGTAATTACCGGTACAGCAAATAATTTAGAAACGGAAGGAAAATGAATATGAATTTATATCTACATTAAATAATAGTATATTACGATGCGAGGGGAAGTGGATTTTTACAGAAGCGAGAATGTTTAAAAACCGAACGATAATGAGATTTTTAATTTCCGAGATTCTGTAAAACACTTCACAAACATGCGTTGTACATTATTTTTTGCGCGATGGTGTTTTCAAAATAATAAATAATAGTAAAATAAAAACATATTTGTTGGAAATATTTGCATTCATTATAAACAGCTGACTAACGTTAACAGTGTGGGCAATGTTTATTAGTTGAGACTATAAGCAGGCCGCGTGACACCATTCAGATATAAAATACAACAAGTACGTATCTATTGTTTTATATTGTTTCTAACAAAGTTCAGTTCGATTTTAAATACAGTGATTTGTTTCTTATAATGTACATTAACAACACTACCTTTTGGATATATTGTTGTATATACATTGACGTAGTATACATAAAGTGCAGTGGTTTCACGAGACTTCCCGCACGAGGTTTGTAATATGTAATATTACAGTATAGTTATTTAGGTTGCCAACCCCGAAATGTACGAAGTTGCTATAAGTACGACAAAACGCTCTATCGCGCAAAAATAGTATTTTAAGTATATCCTTATTTCCATATGTTCTAAGAGCTGTTCATAATTCTGTAATATATTCAAAGAAATATTCGTCCTAGCAGACAAAATATATTGATGCCTATAATATATATATCTTAATATATAAAAAATTACGTGTCACGTTGTTTGTCCGCGATGGAATCCTAAACTACTGAACCGATTTTAATAAAATTTTGCACACCGTGTGCTGTTTGATCCAACTTGAGACCTACGGTTGTTTATAACAAAATTTATAGTCACATTATTTTTTATTGCAAATTATTTGTTTATTATTTAACAGTGCTATCTGTGAGTTCCATACGATTCTAACAGATGACGGTGTAAGGTAATTGGTTAATTATTTAACCAGGTGGCTGTGCTTTTTGTTGCAACCGCGAATTTCAATTGAATTACAAATATTGATTATTTTATAATTTAAGTGTGTTCAGTATTTATTGTATTTTCAATATATTGATAATGATATTAATTTCGTGTGTAAGTATTAGTTTTAGGTAATCTGGCTGAAAGACAGTAACTTAATTTAAATTTAACTGGACTGAGAAGGGACATTGAACAATATGGCAAATAAATTCTAGAGACCATGAATGATAAGATATCAAGTGAATTTCCGCAAATTGGTATAGGCCTATGTGACATAAATCTTACATTTAAGAAGAATGTCAATTAAAAAAATATATGAAGGTCCTAAGGAACGGAATAACAGAACTGTAAGTAAGTCTGTTAGTTATAATAATATGCCTAATATTACAGAAACAATTTCCATGCCTCAATTAAATGAAAACATGATGACTATAATATATCACAAGATGATATTACTATACAGTTATTATTTAACCAGGTGGCTGTGCTTCTTGTTACAACCGCGAATTTCAATTGAATTACAAATATTGATTATTTCATAATTTAAGTGTGTTTGTGTTTATTTTATTTTCAATATACTCACTCACACACACACTCACTCACTGACACTATCGAACCCGTAGGTTCATGGCCGAGCGGACACAAGCTCTCCATACATCCCTATCCTGAGCTAATCATTTCCAATTATTCCCTGTATAATCTACTTCCCTCAAATCATAGTTAATGTTATTCTCCCACCTCATTCTTGGTCTACCAACTGGGCGTTTTCTCTCTGGCTTTCCTACAAGAAGCTTCCATGCAAGTCTTTCATTCCCCATACGTGCAACATGTCCTGCCCATCGCAGTCTACGAGACTTGACTGTTCTTATTATATCTGGCTTCCTTTAAAGACAATGTAATTCATTGTTATGTAGTCTTCTCCATTCACCTGTCTGTTCATCTCTCTTTGGTCAAAAATTTTCCTAAGTACTTTATTCTCAAATACCTGTAATCTCCTTTCCTCCTTTAAAGTAAGAGTCCATGTTTCGCACCCATATAATATAACTGGTAGAATAATAGTTTTATATATTTTCAGTTTAACATTTTTTGAAAGGAGTTGGGACATCAAGAGTCTCTGTAATGCATAATAGTACGCATTTCCAGAATAGAGCCTATGTTTAATTTCTTTGTGCATCTCATTCCTATTTGTGATTATTGTTCCTAGGCATTTGAATTCAGCCACTTCCTCAAAATTTCCCTCATTTGTCATCAGCTGTCCATTTCCATTATATAATGTATTTATACGTGTGACCATATATTTAGTTTTATTGATGTTTACTTCCAGTCCTAATTTCTTAGTGTTACTCATTAGTGTGTGCATGTTGACCTTTAGTATCTCCTTGCTATCGGTCAATAGTACTACATCATCAGCATAAACTAACAGCTTATTAAAACCATTGAGTTTTAAGCCTTCCTCATTCTCTAAAGATTTAATGGCATGCTCTAGTACAACATTAAATAGTAGAGGAGATAGTGCATCTCCTTGCTTCAACCCATTCTGGATTTCAAAACTGTCTGAAAACTGTTTGCCTACAC
Source organism: Diploptera punctata (assembly GCA_030220185.1). NCBI lineage: Eukaryota > Metazoa > Arthropoda > Insecta > Blattodea > Blaberidae > Diploptera > Diploptera punctata. Next base: position 95,599 of record JASPKZ010008889.1, read on the forward strand.
GCACCCTACTCTTTGCGCTATTTAGACACATTCGTATAAGTCTAACTAACTTTTTAGGAATTCCGAACTCCAGCAGGATACTATATAACTTCTCCCTCTTAATTGAATCATATGCTTTTTTGAAGTCTACATATAGTTGATGTACAGTATCATTATATTCCCATTTCTTTTCTAAAATCTGTCTTATACTATAAATCTGATATGTTCTAGACCTGTTTCTTCTAATGCACATTGATGATCTACTAGAATGTCATCAATATAGGGAGTAAGTCTGCTTACTAATATATTTGTTAGAATTTTGTACCAAGTTGAAAGTAATGAGATGCCCCTGTAGTTGTTGCAATCAGTTTTATCTCTTTTCTTGTAAATTGGTACAATAATTGATATCTTCCATTCATCTGGAAGAGCTTCTTTTTCCCAAATCATACTAAGCAACCAGCGTATTTTGTCCATCAATTTATCTCCCCCTGATTTTATCAGTTCTGCTGGGATCTCATCTGAACCTGATGCTTTATACATATTCAATTCTTCAATCGCCATTTCAACCTCTAATGCATTTGGTTCTGCGACTAGCATTTATGCTGTCTGTAAATTATCCTCCTCAATGTCCTGCTCTGTATGTACATTTAATAGCTGATTAAAGTAACTTTTCCATCTATTTAATATAGTCCTGGAATCTGTAATCATATCCCCATTTTCATTCCGAATTATGTTTGTTCTAGCCTGAAACCCTTTCTTCTCTATACTAATTCCCTGATATAATTCTCTAATGTTCCTATTTTTTGCGTTCAATTCAAGATCATTAATCTTCTCTCTCAAATATTCCCTCTTTTTACTCTTTAGTAACTTGGTGGTTTCCCGTCTAATACTACCCAATTGCTCTAAATTTACCTCATTTGGCTCGTGTAACCATTTCATTTTTGCTAGCTTTCTTTCCTTTCCAATGTCGGCACATTCATCATCAGACCATTTTTTGTTTTGCTTCTTTTTTAAACAACCAATACTTTCTAATGCTGACACTTTAATAGTATCTCTTATAGCCTACCATTCTTTATTTATATCAGTTTCTTCTTTATTTGCCACATTGTGATCCGAAGATTCCAGTGCTTCAAATCTATTAGCAATTTTGATTTGGTATTCTTGCCGCATTTCATCATTTTTCAAGTTTTTTAATTCAAATTTTACAGAATCATCTTTAGCGTTTGTTCCTCTCATAAGCGATAGCCGTTGTCTGATTTTCACCCTGACCAGATGATGATCCGAATTGCAGTCCGTCCCTCTAACTGATCTAACATCGATGATGCTACTGTGCCAGCGTTTGTCAACTAATACATGATCTATCTGGTTCCGAGTTTCTCCATCTGGAGACGTCCAGGTGTATTTATGAATATCCTTATGCTGAAATGTTGTGCTCTTCACAATGAGATTCTTTGATGTGGCAAAGGTGATTAATCTAACCCCGTTGTCGTTACTATCTTCATGAAGACTGAATTTGCCTATTGTTGGTTTGAATATATCTTCCCGCCCCACTTTTGCATTAAAATCTCCTAAGACAATTTGCATATGATATCGTGAAAGGCTATCAAATAAGCATTCTATTTCTCCATAGAACTCATTCTTGATCTCGTCATCTTTATCTTCTGTGGGGGCATGTACATTTACAATTATAAAATCATGTCGTTTACCCTTTAGAATTATGTATGATATCCTATCACTAACAAACTTAATATCTCGGATAGCGGATAGGATCCTCCTTCTGACTAAAAATGCAGGTCTTTCTGCCCCCCGTAATATAATGCAAAGCTTCCTGATTCCTGACTACCTTCTCCTGGCCACCTAACTTCCTGTAAAGCGACTATATCCAAGGGCGATTTATCTAATTCCCGCGTTAATATCTCTAGTGCCCCGCTATTGTATAAAGTTCTAACATTCCATGTTCCTAGGAACATGTCCCTGCGTTTGAGCCTTTGGCATGGGTTCCCTGAAGTAGTCCCCGCCCGGAGAACCGAATGCGGGACTATTTGACCTTCAATATATTGATAATAATATTAATTTCGTGTGTATTAGTTTTAAGTAATCTAGTTGAATGAGAGTAACTTAATTTAAATTTAACTGGGCCGAGAAAGGACATTGAACAATATGGTGTATCAGTTCTAGAGACCATGAATGATAAGATATCAAGTGAATTTCCGCAAATTGGTATAGGCCTATGTGACATAAATCTTACATTTAAGAAGAATGTCAATTTAAAAACATATGAAGGTCCTAAGGAACGGAATAATAGAACTGTGAGTAAGTCTGTTAGTTATAATAATATGCCTAATATTAGAGAAACAATTTCCGTGCCTCAATTAAATGAAAAACAAGATGACTATAATATAGCACAACATGATATTACTATACAGAGACTTCTTGATGATGATGAGAATCCAAACTGCCAACAAGTTCGTAGAATAAAACGAAAGTATAATGAAATCAGCAAGCCTCCTCAAAATATTCCATCAATAAATGTATATAATCCTTATGATACACTTATGGATGATACTGAGAATGCAGATAACATAAATTCATCTCAATCAACAAAACCACTTCCACATAAACCACCACCCATATTTATACCGGTTGTAGTTAACATACCAGAAATAAAAAATTGTGTAAAACAAAAACTTTCTGATTTAGATTTCTCACTTAGTTTACTACAACATAATTTAACGTATACCTTAGCCACAGCAACGCGTGGCCGGGACTTCTATATATATATATATATATATATATATATAGATCCGGGTTCGAATCCCGTCCAGGCATTTAATTTTCTTATTATACCACATACATATATATATATATATATATATATATATATATATATAACAAAGTCGGATTAGTTACACTATTTATAACTCAAGAATGGCTGGACCGATTTTTATGATATTTGATTTGTTTGATTTGTTTCCGCCGCGAATAGCAGATAACTATTAAAACATCGGAGAAATTAACGTAAAAATATTTAAAGGCGATAAGACGTTCGCCGGGCCAGCTAGTATATATATATATATATATATATATATATATATATATATATATATATATATTATACTAATAATAAGATGGAATAACTGATTTTATCGAGCTTTGTAATCCTTTCATGACCTTCTAAAACAAAATTAAAATTACTTAAGTATTTCCTTCTCTTTACAATCTGAGCACTAATATAATTAAGGCAGGTGTTGTGGGCTGAGCTGTGGGTAAAATTGTTGCAGTGACGTCAGGGGTGTGTTCAGACAGAAATACTATACATTTTCAAAACATTGGTAGGACGAGTAGTATTAGTAGGACTTTATTAGACAAAAAGTAAGATATTTACAATATTATTTACAAATATGGGTCGCACGGGCAGTAAGCCGTACGTGCTGTTGACAGTTCGTTACAATAAAGTAATAATTGGTACTAGTGTAAAGAAAAATAAACAACAAAAACAGCAATAAGATTACAATTACATAAAGAAAACACAATAATAATATTACAATTAAATAATAACACAATAGCATTATACACTAAAAACATTAGCATTACAATTACATAAAGAAAACACAATAATATTACAATTAAGTAATAACACAATAGCATTATACACTAAAAAAACATTAACATTACAATTACATAAAGAAAACACATTAATATTACAATTAAATAATAATACAATAGCATTATATACTAATTAATTTATATATAATTGTTAATAATTAATGGTATTGCATTTTGATAACATATATTTATTCATGAATGAGTGTTGTCCTTATTTTTCGTGTTTTGTCCAGAAATTTACCGAGGTTTATCCAATTTTCTGGATTTACCAATAACTCGTAGCATGCCAATCTTTCCCGATTTGAATTTAGAAATCTTTCCGGTAATAATGACGTCTCCAATATTCTAAATCATTACATTTTCCTAATATATGTATCTCATCTTCAAAGTTCCCGCACATTGGATATATTCGCATATCGTGATCGTCGCTAATTTTTAGAAATTTCCATGCCCCTAGCCTAAACCAAGCAAGCCCTGATCTCTCCTTAAATCCTAGGTTGAGTATATACGATTCTTTTCCCCCGACGTGTTTTAGGTCTCTTTGTAAACACAGTGAGCGTTTACCTGTACATTCGGCGAAAGTATCTTGTTGGTTTATATCTAAGTACCTCCTCCTTATTTTTCTCCACACGTTCTTGCGATTTTCAGTCCCTTTTTCCCATATCCAGCCCATCCCAATCTTTTGGAGTTCTCTCCTAACCTCGTCTGCCCAAAATTTAACATCTATGTTTTTAATTTGGTGGTCGTAACAAATTGCTCTAAGCATTGTTTGTTCACCTTGGATTACTCGCAACCAGTATTTGAGTACACGAATTGTACAGTTAATGTCGTCCTGGAATGACCCGAATTCATATAAAATTCCACAGTTAGAAACGGCCTTAATAAGTCCTGTAATATACTTTAGAAAATGCGTATATACCTTATTTAGTATTTCCGTTCTTTGGAAACCCCAAATCTCACTACCATAGTGCATTACTGGCCTGACCATCGCTCCATACATTTTTTCTAATGTGCTGACTGGAATATCAGGCACTCGACCCAGAATACCGAGTACACTGTTAAGTTGTCCCCTCCCTTTAAATAATGCTATATCAATATGTTTTTTCCACTTTCCGTTCATTTTCAACGTCGTACCAAGATATTCAAAATGTTTCACGTTTTGAAGTACTTGATCTCTGTATTTCCATTCCTCTGCTCTACCATAAACCGTCCCATTTTTAAAGGTCATTGTTTTTGTCTTACAAACATTTACAGTCAATCCCCAATTCCTACAGTATATTTCCAGTAGGTCAAGACCTCTTTGCAATCCCCTGATTGTCTTGGAACAGATAATTAAATCATCTGCATACAACAGGACTGGGATTCTAACATTTCCTATCTCCGGAGCCTCAATTTCTCCTTCTAGCATTACGTCTACAATATCATCAACGAATAGATTAAATAGCATTGGTGATAAAATGCAACCTTGTCTCACTCCCCGATTGGCTTCACTGCTCTCTGTAATGTGCCCTTGGTCTACTTTTATACAAAATTTAACATATTTATAAATTTACATTAAAGCATGTATCATTTTATGAGACAATCCTTTCCGATTTAATTTTTCCCAAAGTGCGCTTCGGTCCACAGTATCAAATGCCATCTTAAAATCAATGAATGCACAAAATAATTTACCCCCCTTCATTTTCAGACTGTCATCAATTAATGTTCTCAGAACAAATGCGTTGTCCACCGTGGAGTACCCTTCTCTAAAACCTGCCTGATATTTTGAGAGCCTATTGTTCTCTTTAGCCCATTGTCTTATTCGTTCGTAAAGTACTTTACAATATATTTTTCCGAACACTGACAAGAGACAAATTCCCCTGTAACTTTCTGGTATCTGTGCCCCACCTTTCCTTTTGTATAGCGGTTGGATGACACCTGTCGCCCAGGCTTCCGGATAATCTCCTCCATTAAAAAGTTTGTTGAACGCAGTTTTCAAAACGTCTAATAATTTATTGGATGATATCATATTTTTCAAGAATTCCCCTGGTATTCCATCAATTCCAGGTGCTTTACCAATCTTTAAACATTTAATGGAAGAAACCACTTCATTTTTCGAAATATCCTGATCCAGTAATTGAATATGAATTGGGTCAGGGATCTCAACTATATTTCCTTGATTATATCTCAACCTCTCATTTCCCAGCACCCTATCAAAGTAACTTCTCCATTCCCCGGGCGTTATTCTTGTCCGATTTATGGACTTTACTTTGAGTTCCCTTAACGCTTTCCATATGTCCGCAATGTTCCCACTTTCAGTCGCGACTCTCATTTCTTCGGATTTTTTATTTTGCCATGCTAGTTTTGTTTCAAAACATGCTAACTACTATCCGCGTCAGCTTTAACCAGTCACGGTCGACTATCACTGAAACATTTTGAAATGAAATTGTCAGACCTGTTGCGCAATTACTCGGAAATTGTCCAATCTGACTCTCAACTTGGCCTGTAACGATCTCTCCACCCATAGTAATTCTGCCCGAAGGCAGGTCCTTCACTGCAGTCATAGCATTTTCATGCTATGCTTGCAGCTTTACTAGGGAATGGTGTAGGTGTGATAGCTTCCCGTTGCTTTCCACACCGGTGAAGGATGATGATGATAATGATAATGGTAAGGATGATAATGATAAGGATGATGGCCATCTGATCTCTAATAAACATAAAATTAAGACAATAGAAATGAGATTTCTGAGATCCGTTGCAGGTGTACCTTTAAGAGATCAAAAGAGAAGTCAAGATATCAGAGATGAAATACAAATATATAAACGAGAAATTATACAGAAATAAATGTAATTGGTTTATAACATGTACAAAGAATGCCAAATAACCGTTTATCAAAACAGGTGCTTCATTATAAACCTCAAGGCCGAATAAATGTAGGAAGACCAAACCGACGTTGGCAGGACGACCTGCAGCATATTTTGCATCGGGGAGCGGAACGGGCCAACAAAACCATACCTTGAAGAAGATGATGATCTAGTTTAAAAGCTACCGAACTCAAAAGGCCGTTCTACCAAAACAGTGTTACATAATAATTAAATCAATCAAATTATATATTAAATGGGAGGATTCATTAAATCCCACTTGATGTGAAAACAGCTCAAAAGGCCTAATTTCATGAAGAAGAAGAAGAAATTATATTAAATAATATAATACGAACTTTTTTAAATGTATTATATTTCTCGTTAAAGAGAGCAGTACATGGATTGTCAAATATAAACCAAGGTTATAATTTTAAAATTTCAGTAAGACAAAAACTATACATTTCAAAGGAAAATACCGATACGAACTAAAGTTATTAACAGCAATATAACAGAACAAGTTAATAACTTTTTTTGCACTATGTGACATTGTAACTAATATTATATACTTTACTGTTATTAATGTGTATCATAATTTGACATTCCCGCATAAATCTTGGTTGCTATCAAAACAAAAGAAATCTTAAAACTTTAAAAATGGCCAAAAGCACTAGTGCGGTAAGTAAAAACATTTATTTTGAAATATTGGTAGTGATACCGCAATTTGTATTAATTTCGGTTTTATATTCATCACATCCAGCTATCCACGCCTCTTCTATTTCATCATCACTGCACACATCGTCTAAAACTTTCTCCATAATCAGAAACAAATCCCAAATCAAATTGATTTTACAGTTTTAACAAATATAAGATGGCGACATGACCAACAATACTTATTATTTCTCCATAACAACACATATAGCCGATTCACCTTCTGAAATCTAACATTTATCTTCAATTATAATTATTAATATCTTAGCTAATATATTAACTACTAAAATAAATATATTTAGTGCAAAACAATAGTATGTAATTATCATATGGTAAACATATAACGGAATCTCGGAAATAAAAAAGAACACGGCGCAAGCGCCTCTTTTTTTTATACTTTTCCTTCATCCGTATCAAGTGTTTACCACACTCGTATGGCAATACACTATACGTATCTTGGCTGCAACTTTTCCTACGACACATGTAAAACGTAGACATAAAACTGATCAAATTCCAAAAACGTATAGGTACAATAAAAAATATTCTTCTCCGAAAAGTACACCCAGATACAATCCTAAAATTTGATAAAACAATGGCGCTTCCAACTCTACGTTATGGCTCTGAAATCTGGACCCGTACTACAGGCCAATTAAATAGGATAGTAGCTGCAGAAATGAAGTCATTAAGACCTTTAACGGGTTATACGCTTTATAACTACATGCGTAATGAAGATATCCTCAAAGCTCTCAACACACCTGCAATAACTGAAACCATCCAAATATACCAAAATAATTGGTATGAACACCTTCTTAGACTACCTCTGAAGCTATTGAACTACAGACCCACACGACGAAGAGACCTAAGAAACGATGGAGACCAATTTCTATCTGAAGCGGAACAGGCCAATGCACAGTGGGCCAGAAACGAACTCTAGGTCGAAAAAAACTATTTTCACTCACTCTCATCAATTTATCTTATTTTTTCACTCCAATATAATCGTTATATGGCTGTCTTAACTCATCTGCAAAGGAGGGTAGAATTCTAAAGTTCATGAAGACGATATAAACATCGGAAGTTGCCAATAGTTAAGAACTCATCTGGTCTACATCCCAGTTGTGTTGTTAGCGTTGTGCATTCAAGTTCAGCGAGCTTTTCTTCCCTATTCTGTATGGATACTTCATCTCAAGGTTTGAAATTCGTATTCATATATTTAACGTTTTTCAATATAACCTGATATTATGTTAAATATACGTGGAGTCATACCTTCCAAAAACAAAAACAAAATCACAAGCATCTTATTTTAAATTGAGCTACAAAGACAACAGTTCCGAATAGTAGAACAAATTTTAGTTAGCGTATACTATAGAGTGATTTATGGACTTTAGTTTCCACACAATAATATTTTTGCAAATTATTGCGTTTTTCTTAAATTAATATTAATTTATTAATATAAATTTTAATAAATATATTAATCACTAATCCATATGTTGTTGTAAGTTCTTACAGCTTCCTCATTACAGGAGGCGGCTAGCAACTGAGGCCTACCGTCTCGCGCAGAGAATTGTTTGATTTAATATGGAAAAAAGTGCTCGACAGAGGCAATACGTCATCATTTAGTAAACAAATTAGGGTTGGGGTGTTAGAAGAATGTTTTAAATTATATTAAAAAAACAATTTATTTTTTAAAAAGCTATTTTCGCAAACGTAGGACGTTGTGCGCGAGAAAAAAAAAGTCTACTGAAATATTCTGATTGGCTAGAGGTGAATGTTAACTTTACGGTTATTAAGAATTAATTTAGAACAATGACAGTCGTTGAGAAATCCTGTTCCATCTGCTTATGGAATTGGAAGACCCAAAATATCTTTCCAAGAGGCTGGAATAATAAAAAAAAGTTCACTTAAGCAGGAATTCTCTCGCGATGAAATTGCTCTTGCAACAGAAATTTCACTTCGGTCATATGCCAATGGTAAACGGGATATAAGCTAATTTTTTTTATAGATATTACTCAATAAACCCTAAAAATAGCTTCAAATTAATAAGAAACATTACAAATCACCCCGCTCAACTCCCCTATCTTATGTTGGAAGAAGCATTGTCTTTTTTTGACAATAAAATATCAAAACGCCAATATATTAACATAAGACTAGGTGCCAAAAAAAGAGAGGTTGTGATATTTACCCACCCTATAATGCTACTAGGCAGGAAAATTTGTTATGCTACATTTCTCAAGACTATATTATTGACAGAATATTTCAGCAGAAATGGAATATGATTTTTTTTTTTTAGTTTTTACTCCAGCCTCTTCGGAAAATATTAAGAGGATTTTTCAACGACTGTCATTGTTCTAAATTCTTAATAACGGGAAAGTTAACATTCACTTCTAGCCAATCAAAATATTTCAGTAGAAATGTAACTTTTTTCTCGCGCACAACTCCCTATGTTTTAAAAAATCTGTTTTCAAAAAAATGCTTTTAAAATATATTTTAAAACATTTTCCGAACATCCCCTAACTCTAATTTATTAATAGCTGATAACGTATTGTCTCTATCGAACACTTTTCTTCATATATTAAATAAAACAATTCTCTGCGCGCGATGAAAAGCCTCAGCTGCCAGCCGCCTCCTGTAATAAAAAACCTAATAAAAAAACGCAATAATTTGCACATATGTTATTGTGCGGGAATTAAAGTCCATAAATTACTCTATATTCTAACTAAAGTTTGTACTATTGTTCGGAGCTGTTTTGTTTTTTCGTAGCTCAATTTAAAGTAAGATGATTGTGTAACAGTTTTAGTGTTTCGAAGGTATGATTCCACGTAAATTTTACACAATATCTGGTTTATAGAAACATGTTAAATATATCAATGAAAAGTACAAACCTTAAGGTAAAGTAATACAAAACGTATTTATTTCAACAGCTCGGAACACGAATGGGATGTGGACCAGATGAGTTCTTAACTATCGGAAACATCCGATGTTTATATTGTCTACATAAAGTTTAGAATTATACCCTCCTCTGCAGATAAGTGAAGAACAGTCATCTGACAATCATATTAGAGTGAAGAATGGTGAATTGGTGAGAGTGAGTAAAATACTTTTTCCAGCTAGATTTCGAATCTGGCCCACTATGCAATGGCCTAATTCCTGATTGTTATTGATGATGATGACCCTCGTTAAAAGTTTCATTCATTAAATACCCTTTCAATTTAATTCCCAAATAGCGTTATCATCCATTTTCTTCGACAAATCATTCCCATCGCTACCCTCCGGTCGTGAAGTATCCAGAAGAGGCATTGCCCTTAATAATAATAATAATAATAATAATAATAATAATAATAATAATAATAATAATAATAATAATTATTATTATTATTATTATTATTATTATTATTATTATTATTATCAGGTCTGTAATTTTCAGGGACAAATTTCCCGAATTTCCTAGCACTTATAGGTAGATGGCAAAAACCCGAAAACATCAAACCGGAAATTCAACCCGACCGAGAAGTCAGACCCTCTGCATGATAGGCAATAATGTTACCGCTACAGCATACCAGTAGCCGTTCCCCAATATTTTTTTCATCATGATTGACCCTAAATCATAATAATTCTTAAATTGTTACGCATGCGCTTAGGCTAAATGTAGTTTAGCTCATGTTTTCAAGGGACTTTTAGGCCTCTCGCGCAATGGAGGAGTTTGAATTTTCATTCTACTGTCAAAATCAGAGTGTTTTCGTCCCATACAGTATTTTATTATTAAATTCTTAACTATTTATTTGAGCCCTATGCTTACGGAAATGGATCCTCGATTCAATATAATTTAAAATTATTAACAACTACTAATTAATGGAACTTAATAACTTATTTAAAAATACTGGAAACGAATTGGCTTCCAGGCAATGGTTATGTTAACCATACTGTTAAGAGCATGTAATTTGCAAGTACCACGACTTTCTGCTCTTCCTAAATAACACTTAGCACGTAATTTTACAAGACAAGTAATCCTCTTACAATACGGCCAAAGTTTCCAGAGATGCCATTGAGAGTAACGGTTTCTCAGCAGGGGTGACCATGCTGCAGACTTCAATAATATTCTCTGGGAAGTTGGTTTCTGAGCAGCTAATAGCATGATTTTTAGCACTGTACAAAGGCTTAGTCGTGTTCTGAACTATATCTATATTAAAGTAACAGCACAAGATCCGATTAAATATCAGGGGCGGATATTCAGCCGAAACAAGTGAAGAATTTTTCACCTGGTTTTAAATGCTAAATATGTATATGTCGTAATATTTTGTAATTGCCGATTTATTGCTATGATACGGTATAGGTAATTGATTTCATAATACCTAAGGGGGTATTAAAATTTTCAAAATATTCCCGCAGGCATTTTGTTTACAACACATACAAAAATATTAATTACAGCAATCAAATATTTCCAATTAACAAAATCAACTTTTAAACACAATTTAGTCATTACAGGAACTGAATTAGAAATTACATTTAGTAAAGCTTCCTGTGAAACTGATATTACGGACAGTAACTACAGATTCGTCATTTGTAATATTTGTTCATATCACTACTTTATTTTTTTGATAGCGAATTTTGTCCACAATGAGTTCGGTACAAATGAACTTGCCTGGTTCTCGAAGTAGACTATCCCAAAACAACAGTTGTATTAACAACATTCACATGTCTACATTTAATCTAGTAGTAGAAAAGTCCTACTATCACTACCTTTCATCCACTTCACAAAGAATACCATATTCCTTGCAGTATATATTTCTTGACTTCTCGGGTAGTAACTTCTGTACAGTTTCTCTTGCCAATTCACAAATTTATCTGAAACATTTACATATTCTTCCATTTTTAATGTATTATTGAATAAACTAACCCCCCTAAATACAAGTCTTATAGCAACAAAGTTATTTGTTGGATATAAAAACGTGACGATCAAATAATTTGGTCATGTGCAATTCATGTTTTAATAACTTTTCTTTCATTTTCATTATAAAGTACTAATACAAAATTATGTATGTTTAATAATCTCAACCCCTTCTACTTATGAGAGCGAATGGCAATGACTTTCATGAAAGTGGATGGCCTTCACAAATGTTCTTGCTTCAGGAGGTGAAGGGTTGAATAGTTGAATGCAGGCTTTCACGACAGGTAATCATAATGTTGAGAGATTCCGGCCGTGGTCCATTACTGTTGTTCCTACCAGACGTTTCTCCCTCAACTGCGGAGGGCATCTTCAGTGACGAGTACTTCCAGGTGTTGTTTCACAGTCGAGTCTCCGACCAGCAAACTACACCTAGAAGTACTCGCCACTGAAGATGTCCTCCGCAGTTGAGGGAGAAACGTCTGATAGGAACAGTAGTAATGGATCACGGCCACATAGCACTCAACATGATGAAGGATTGAATGTTTCACGTTGATAGTTAAGAAAGAGACTGCATAAGTTCCTATAATTTTATGAAAATTTGCACTGAGAGACCAGTCTCCATACGATTGCCATGTTAAACGTTAAGCCACATACCTTTCTCCTCACCGAAACGTGTATTTGTTGCTAGTTATAAAATACTTTCTCTTCATTGGCGAGTCATTTTACAAATATTGTTAGAAGGAGGTGAGAAAATGATTATGACGCGGATTACCAGCCATTGATACCAGGTTTATGTTTTTCTTAAAAATTTAACTCCGTTATCCTCTCAGAGAAACCGTTTCTCTTCCCTTGTTTAAATAGTAGTTTCGATTGTTCCGTCATTTAGGAATAGTTCTCGGTCAAGTGTTGAATTAATGATTTCATAATTTATTTATTATTTTTATAATAGACAAAAATCCCTCTTTTTATTCGTCATGCCTGCAAGATGTTCTTCACTTGGTATTCATCTTACGAGTCGTCAGAGTTAAATATATGCTATAAGCTTCAAACAAATTGCAATTCCTGCCTTCTCCAAATTCTCAGACTCAAGAACAAAATAACACAGCCAACATTTTCACAACAATAATGTAATAAACATCAATTCCATAGCGCCACATACTTAGACTCTTGACCTACCAGAAGGTCCCTGGCCTAACATTCACATGTTTTAATCACATATGTTGATGACATCCAACCAGTATAGGGGTGACATCAGGTCAACAAGTCGAGTCTCCCCAGCCGTTATATCTGATTTTCTCAACCTACAGTCGCTACTTTTTATAACTACTGCTGTCTTATTTACCAAATTCTTTAGGATTTGAAGATGTCCTTTTTTAATGAGGATTCATTTTCCGATCTCGCTGTCGGATGTGTAACTAACTAACTCACTGGCACTATCGAACCCGTAGATTCATAGCCGCGCGGACATAAGCTCTCCATAAATCCCTATCCTGAACAAACGTTTTCCAATCATTCCCTGTATAATATACTTCCCTCAAATCATACTTAATGTTATTCTCCCACCTCATTCTTGGTCTATCGACTGAGAGTTTTCCTTCCGGTTTTACTACGGTAATCTTCCATGCATGTCTTTCATTCCCCATTCGTGCCACATGTCCTGCCCATCGCAGTCTACGATGCTTAACTGTTATTATATCTGGCTTCCTATAAAGACCATGTAGTTCACTGTTAAGTAGTGTTCTCCATTCACCTGTCTCTTCATCTCTCTTTGGTCCAAAAATTTTCCTAAGAACTTCATTCTCGAATACTTGTAATCCCTTTCTTCCCTTAAGGGGGAACCTACACCTTTGAGTGTCAAAAAGTCATATTTTTTATGTAGATTGAAACTTCATCTTTATATTAGTGAAAGATTTTCATTGATATCTCTATTACTTTTCGAGTTATGTTTAAAAATGTGCAATGCTTCCACTCGATTGAACCCTTTAATTTTAGAAGGTACCTACACCTTAGGTAAGTTTGTCGCTTGTTTTCCGTAACTAATTTTTTTCAATACGGTTTCCCAGATAACTCCCAAAGTTTTCAAGACACTGAGATGAAATTTTGCATGTATATGTCGTTTACATACAAGAACATAATATATTACAATTAGTAATGTACCTATTATATTTTAGTTTTATAAAATGTTTTAATGCAAATTCTAACACAAATGAGTACGCATCAATTTAAAATGAAAAATAAAATATTTAAACTATATAATTAAACAATTGTAGTATATGTTGTAGCTAAAACATTAATGAGTACAATAAAACACGAATCATTAAAATATATTGCAATTTAGGAAAATTATCAGGGAAACGGCAAAATTTTCAGCTGACATTTTGAATATTTAATCAACCATAAAGATTTGAAGTTAGATTGTACTTAAGTACACAAAAAACGTTCACATTGTACTATAGATATCACATACCAAATTTAATTTCTGTAACTAGTAGCGGTCCTGAGAAAAAATATTGAAACATGTCATATTTTTTAATGGCTAATGGTATATGTCCCCCTTAAAGTAAGAGTCCATGTTTCGCACCTATATAATATAAATGGTAGAATAATAGTTTTATATATTTTTAGTTTGACGTTTTTTGAAAAGAAACTATTTAAACTTTTACAAAGTATTGGCAGTTCCATCTCTTATCTATGGATGTGAATCCTGGACATTAACAAAGGTAGATAGTAAACAAATAGAGGCTGCTGAAATGAAGATGTTGAGAGCAATAGCAGGATACCAAAGGACCGATAAAAAGAAAAACTAAGATATAAGAACAGAACTTAATATATTTAATCTCTGTGAAAGAATAAAATACTATAAAATGATTACCTTCAGCACGTATTACGAATAAATCAACAGCACATAACAAGAAGCATGTATAATTATACACCAAACGGGAGAAGATTGTTCGGAAGACCATTGAAGAGATGGAAGGACCAATTCGATCTATAATTAGATCGAAACAGGCCATTGGGCTTAATCCTTGTTGTTGATGATGATGATGATGATGATGACGTTTTTTGACAGGAGTTGGGACGTCAAGAGTCTCTGTAATGCATAATATCACGCATTTCCATAATTGAGCCTATGTTTAATTTATTTTTGTATCTCATTCCCATTTGTGATTATTGTTCCTAGGTATTTGAATTCTGCCACTTCCTCAAAATTTCCCTCATTTGTCATTAGCTGTCCATTTCCATTATATAATGTGTTTCTACTTGATATATTTTGTTTTATTGATATTTACTTCCAGTCCAAATTCCTTAGTTACTCAATAGTGTGTGCGTGTACACAATAGCGTGTTCGTGTACTCAATAGTGTGTACAGTACCATTATATAGGTGATGTACAGTACCATTGTATAGGTGATGTACAGTACCATTATATTCCCACATATTTTCTAAAACATGTCTTATACTAAAAATATGATCTGTTATAGACCTGTTTCTTCTAAATCCACATTGATGATCTCCTAGAATGTCATCAATATAAGGAGTAAGTCTGCTTACTAATATATTTGTTAGAATTTTGTACGAAGTTGAAAGTAATGAGATGACCCTGTAGTTGTTGCAATCAGTTTTATCTCCTTTCTTATAAATTGGTATGATAACAGATTATTTCCATTCATCTGGATGAGCTTCTTTTTCCCAAATAACATTAAGCAACCGGCGTATCTTGTCCAAATTTTCTCCCCCAGATTTTATCAGATCTGTCTGTATCTCATCTGTACCTGATGATTTATACATCTTCATTTTTTCTATCGCCATTTCAACCTCTAATGCACTTGGTTCTGAGATTAGCATTTCTGCTGTCTGTAAATTATCCTCCTCAATGTCCTGTTCTGTAAGTACATTTAATAGCTGAATAAAGTAACTTTTCCATCTATTTAATATACTCCTGGAATCTGCAATAATATCCCCATTTTCATTCCGAATTATGTTTGTTCTATCCTAATTCCCTGATATAATTCTCTAATGTTCCTACTTTTGGCATTCATTTCAAGATCATTGATCTTCTCTCTCAAATATCCCCTCTTTTTACTCTTTAGTAACCTCGTGGTTTCCCGTCTAATACTACCCAATTGCTCTAAATTTACCTCGTTTGGCTCCTGTAATAATTTCATGTTTGCTAGCTTTCTTTTCTTTACAATGTCTGCACATTCCTCATCAAACCATATATTTTTTTGCCTCTATTTTTAAATACCCAATGCTTTCTGATGTTGACAATTTAATAGTATTTCTCATAGCCTCCCATTCTTTTTTTATATCAGTTTCTTCTTCGTTTGCCACATTGCCATCTGAAGATTCCAGTACATCAAATCTATTAACAATTTCGATTTGGTACTTTTTGCCGCATTTCATCATTTTTCAAGTTATTAATTCATTTTTTTTTTCAGAATCATCTTTAGCGTTTGTTCCCCTCATTAGCGATAGCCGTTTTCTGATTTTTACCCTGACCAGATGATGAAACGAATTGCAGTCTGTCCCTCTGACTGATCTAACATCGATGATGCTACTGTGCCAGCGTTTGTCCACTAATATGTGATCTATCTGGTTTCGAGTTTTGCTATCTGGATACGTCCAGGTGTATTCATGAATATCCTTATGCTGAAATGTTGTGCTCTTAACAATGAGATTATTTGATGTGTCAAAGGTGACTAATCTAACCCCACTGTCGTTACTATCTTCATGAAGACTGATTTGCCTATTTTTGGTTTAAATATATCTTTCCGCCCCACTTTTGTATTAAAATCTCCTAAGACAATTTTCATATTATAATCGTGAAAGGCTATCAAATACGCATTCTAATTCTTCATAGAACTCGTCCTTGATCTTGCCATCTTTATCTTCTATGGGAGCATGTACATTTACGATTACAAAATCATGCCGTTTACCCTTTAGAATTATGTATGATATCCTAACACTGACAAACTTAATATCTCGGATAGCGGATAGGATCTCCCTTCGGACTAAAAAACCCGTTCCAAATCCACGTATTTCTGCACCCCCGTAGTATAATGCAAAGCTACCTGATTCCCGACTACCTTCTCCTGGCCATCTAACTTCCTGTAAAGCGACTATATCCAAGGGTGATTTATCTATTTCCCACGTTAATACCTCTAGCGCCCCTCTGTTGTATAAAGTCCTAACATTCCATGTTCCTAGGAACACATCCCTGTGTTTGAGCCTTTGGCATGGGTTCCCTGAAGTAGTCCCCTCCCCGAGAACCGAATGGGGGACTATTTGACCTCCGGAAAAGTTTACCCCAGTAGAACTGATGTCCGCATTTCTTGATGGTTGTATTTTTACGGTGAAAGATCGTCACTATTTCGAGCAAGGTACTTTTTTCGTCTGGCTTATCACCTTCGACCAGTCTGGCATGGGTAACCCTATCGGCAGCAATGCTACCGCCGACATAGCTCTCGGGATCATTTAAGCACAGAAACCACTCCACCACGACAAAGTAAAGATACAATGATCGGATGTGTAGATCCACATAAGCAGGTTTTCTCCACAATATTTCACAATAACTTTCAAATATATTTATCCAGCTCTCCCTCTCCCGTGAAACCACCACTTTTCTTTCAGATCCACAATGATGAATTTATATCACCTGTAAACGAAATAATGTTCCACCAATATGTATCATTGCCAGAAAAATTCCATTGAAAATAGCTCTCTTTTCCTTGTATTCCCTGGGACGTACAGCTTGTAGCAAAAATAACTGCTCTAATTAATTTTATTATTATTATATATGTAGTTGCACTTTCCAGAAAACGTTTCGTGAGAAACTTTTACCAATCTGTTACGCTTGAAGATACATAAAGGCATGTCTGTCCATTGTATCTCAAGTTCTTTGAAGATTGACACATGTAAGTAAATCGGTTTATGACCCCGGGACAATGCTTCCCTAATAATACGGCCTCACAGCTGGAGATGTAATGTCCCCGGCTCTGGAAGTCATCCTCTAGACAGATAAATGACTGTCAACTTTAAGTGTGTCAAAAAATCACTAGACCGCCTGTTGAGATGGCGACAGTAGCCAAAAACTACGTCCATCACTGTTTAGTAAATTAATAAACTTCTCACCAGCGTGTGAAAATCACACCCTGTAAATACACGACCAATCAGAATCCATAAGTAAATAGTATTCAGCTAGTAAGGCGTTTTTTTATGTATGTCCAGCCAATGAAAATGTTGGTCTTGTAAAGTGTATTTGTAAGATGGAGTTGGATATATTCCGAATATCGGGAAAGTAGTCTGCTCCGGGATTTGTCCCCGGGCGGAAGAAAAACTAACATAAGACTCCGCGCAGGATTAATTGTTGAGAGTCCGCGCCAGTACGGACTTGTATATTTCGCCGGTCGCAAGGAAGCGACTCATTAGGTACACGAAAAGTGTTAGGCCGAGAACGGCAAGTTACAAAGTGATTTATATTAAAAGCATCAGTGTGCTGGTGTTATATCAACTTAGGTCGTGTGAAGACCAGTAAGTATCAGTGTTCCAAAAATAGGTCCAGTATTGACCGCTACTCGCATTCCCGCGACCATTCCGAAGGAAAGAAATTCCGGAATATATTCAATTCAATCCAATGTTTTGGATTTGGAACTGTCTTGTGCTACTTATGTTATAATAAATATTATCATTAAATTGACGCCAGTGTTTGTCTCGGTAAGCCTCCTTAATGTCAACTGTCCTTAGTTCGAACCTCGCCTTGTCCCACGGTGAAAATCCGCAACCCTGAGATATATGAGTACCAGCCATGCCCGAGACTACCAGCCTTTTACCGTTATAAGTTCCATTCTTGCTATGGGACCATCGAAATATATATATATATATAAAAGTCTTCTTACTGTTTTAGGAATATTTTCCAAGTTCTTCTTTAATCGTAGCATATATTTGGCTGCTCTAAGTACAGGATTATTCTTTATCTCCCTCGTTATATATGATTCTTCTCTAATAGAAAAGAGCGTAGGATGCCCTGGTTTAGGCTAATATTTAATTCTAATATCATCTCTAATCTTTTTTGACAGTCGGTTTCTTGAGATTAACAATTTATTCAATTTCAGGGCATGTTCTCCTTTTTTATAAAAATCACTAGTTTTTGTTTGATCTCTAGGATTCATGACTTTTCTGTTATGAGCATGGAACAGATAACGTCTGTGCGAAACAATTCCGCAGATGAGTTATTCGATGTACACTATTATAAACAAACTGATCTTGCTATTTACGAATGTTTTTGAGACTTAGAATCAGCATGATTGGTGGATTGAGATCAATACCTTCTTAAATATTTTTTGTACCATTTAAAGTATTGTTTTGCTTAACACAAAGTATTGTTTGAATATTAGGACCTTCACATTTTAAATAAATAACTCAATATGTGTTATAAAATCCTAGAAAAAGTAATACAATTTGTTATCAGAATATGTATGGGAGTCGCTGTAATTCTGGTGTCTGATTTCATTAATGTTCATAAATACAGTTTTGCCATTAGTATTCGATCCTTCAGTGTTTAACAGTTGTACGCTTTTTTTAATGTGGGATTTAAATAAAAATTCCAATTAGTTTCAAATTAATGTACTTTACAAAAATGTCCTATGTTGGATAAAATAAATATGATTACCTAGAGGATACTGCAATAAAATATAAATACTAAACTTTCAAATAATTTCTATAATATATATATATATATATATCCATCCATAGTCATTCTGCCCGAGGGCAGGTCTTTCACTGCAATTATAGCATTTTCATGCTATGCTTTGCAGCTTTACTAGGGAATTATATAAATTGAAAGAATCAGTTTGTACACTTAAGAAAGAACAATGACAAGCACTAGTAAGGCGAAACCGAATGTTAATGGGAGAAATTGTAATTAAATCACAAAATCCAAACGCTTCAACCGCAACGATAGCAGAATGACCTAAAACTTTTAAAAATGACGAGAGTCATCATTTTATCTGACCCAGTTGCGGTTTGCCCAATAACACAGGATATAAAAAATATTAAAAACTGAAAAGTAACATAAAATTTACAATATTTATAGTAAACGTTTAATTCTTTAGATGAAAAGTTAAATTGCATAGGTCAAGGCAAACACTGACCAAGTCAGTTTTTTAATGAGAAATAACCACAAAATTTCCTTCCTACATGGGAACATATCTGAAGTGGAAAAGTGACCAACTCGGTGATCGTCTTATCGGAAACATGATATATCAGTTTTGACTCTTACTTTTTACCTACTTTTGAGGGCCTCTCCACTTTTCAGCGGTTACCCTGTATTCCCATTCGCCATTCTTGCCGATCACGCCATTCATCCTCCAGACCTCGGTCGTTCATCAATCTATGGATCTCTCCTCTCCAAGTTGTTCTTGGCCTGCCCCGTTTCCTTCTACCAGAAGGTGACCATTCCAAAAGAGTTTTGGGCCACCTATCATTCTCCATTCTCCTGCCATGGCCATACCACTGAAGAGCTCGTCTTTCGATCCTTTCCACCACTGTCTCCTCCATATCCATCACCTGCCTCACTTCTTCATTTCTTCTTCTTTCCAACCTGGACACCCTGGCACTGCGTCTTATTCCATCCATCTCCACTGCCAAGATCTTAGTTTTTTGTCCCTCTACCAAAGTCCATCCCTCAGAACCATAAGTCATTATGCTTTCCGCAACATACTTCAAAATCCTCTTCTTAGTGTGGTTTGACATGGTCCTACTTCACAGTACTCCATTCAACATTTTTATGGCTCTTCGTGCTTGTACTAACCTGCTATCAACTTCAGCTTTACAACTCCCTGATTCATCAATAAGTGATCCCAAATATTTAATTTTTTTAAATGCTCTAATAATTCCTTGGGATAGGGATATATCTCGTCCACTTCCTCCTATTACAAGATATTCAGTTTTTTCCATGTTTACTCTTAATCCTCCTATTTCAAAAGCATTTAGAAGTTTTCTCATCATGTATTTCACATCCTCACGACTCTGAGCTATCAACACTTGATCGTCTGCAATTAATAGGGACCTTGGTCGGTACTCCCATGCCTCCACAATTTCGATTCCACTGCTCCAATATATGCTGGATGTATATTTTGAACAGAGTAGGGGACATACTGCAGCCCTGTCGCAGGCCTTTAGTAGTTCTGAATGGAGAGGATATCATCTTACCCACTTTAACCGAAGCCTGACACTGCTGGTACAATCGTCGGACAAGTGAAATCGTTGGTAAATCGATACCAACATCAACCATTGCATCCCAAAGTTGGTTGATTGGCACTGAGTCATAGGCCTTTCTAAATCAACAATATCAAATGAATTTCCTGGCTCTTAGCATGTGATTTTTCTGTTATCTGTCTCAGACAAAAATGTGATCCATGCATGATTTCCCTCTGGTAAATCCTGCTTGGTCTTCCAACATTCTTCCTTCGATAGTGTGTTCAAGTCTGTTTGTGAAGATACTGCTAAAAATTCTACTCATGGATGACATCACACTGATTCCTCTGTAATTTCCAGGGTCTTTACGATTTCCCTTTTTATGAATAGATGTTATATATGACATACACCAATCCTCTGGTATTTCATCACCCTCCAAAATCAGATTAAACATTTTACAGATAAGTATTTTTAATAATGGGGTCCATATTTCCATAATTCTGTCTTTATTCCACTGGGTCCACTGGCTTTACCATTCTTTGCTTTTTTCAGTGCCTGATTTAATTCTTCCTCTAAAATAGGTTCCATACGTGACGATATATTGTCCATATACTCCAAATTTTCACTTTTTGCCCCTTCCTTTTCTCAACAAGCACCTAGGGAGTGCAATACCTTATAGCTGGTGGTGGGGTTTGAGTACCTCGATGACCCTGAGAGCTATGCCGGCGGTAGCGTAGCTACTGATAGGGTTTCCCATGCCGGACAGGTCAAAGGAGAGAGGTCAGACGAAGAAGCACTCCAGAAGAGGATATCCAATGGCTTCTTAGGCGGATGAAGAGTTTGGAATCTCAACGGCGAAGAAGGCAGAAGAGATTACCTCAGGATAGGAAGCTGCTGCCTTGCAGGATGGGAGTTGGTCCTCCAAAGGCTAGGGGAAGACATCCTCGATTACAAATTACCTGGTCCTCCAGGTTGGGGGTTAGGCAGAGGGCTAGCACCCCGATCCTATAAAACAAAGATTGCTACGTTTCCCAAGAAATTAGCCGGACGGATTAATAGGCATCGACTTTGACTACGTAAACGGACTTTGGTATGCGGAACTTGGAATATACAAGGAATAAGTGGAAAACTAGTAGAAATAGTTAACGAACTAGATACTCTGGATATGGATATAGTAGTTTTAAATGAGACAAAAAAGAAAGGACAAGGACTAGAAGTGGTTAGGGATTATATACATTTCTGGAGTGGAGTGCCAAAATCAGAGAGAGCAAAATCAGGAGTGGCTATCCTCATAAAGAGGAAATGGAAATCTGGAATAGTTAATTGGAAAGAAATAAGTGTCAGGATAATTAAGATAACTATATGTATTCATGAAACTACTGTGGAAGTAATAGGGGTATATGCCCCCAACAATGATGCTTCAGTTGATGAGGAAAGGGCTTTTTATGAAGATTTGAGAGAAGTAATTGATGATTGTGTGAATGGACATGAGCTCTTGCTAATGGGAGATTTTAATGGACGTGTCGGTAGAAAAATTAATAGTAACATTGTTGGAGCCTGGGGAGAAGATACAGAAAATTATAATGGTAGGAGGTTGATTGAATTCTGTAAGGAGCAGGAATGTGTTATCATGAATACAAAGTTTTAAACACAAGGATATACATAAATATACCTGGGTAAATCATTCCAGGAATTTGAAGTCTATTATAGACTACGTAATAGTAAGACAGCAACGATTGATTAAAGTAAAAGATGTTAGAGTACGGAGGAAGATAGAATGTGGATCGGATCATCATATTGTTGTATCAAAATTGCGTTCCCTATGAAAACTAAATTAAAAACAACTTCTAAAACTCAGAAAAATAAAGAAATGACTATTATAGATGACCCCAGTTTTGACTCAAGACAAGAAATGGCCATGTCAGTAATTTGCGCATATGTGAAGTCCTTGAATTGGAGCACTTTCATTGCGTTTGAATGTCATCAGTGTTCATCATCTGTTGGCAATTTAACCACAAACGTTTTATGGTATGTCTCGCACCAAATAGAAGACCGGTCACAGCAATTTAATCGAATTATTTTTCTTGTAGATACGGTATTACGGACTCGTAGATATTCCATTTTATTGACTATTTAACTCATGCCCCAAATGGGAGTCAATGACCAATCACATTTCAATGATTTTTTATTTACAACCAATCACAGTCGTGTTTCGCCTAGAATTTACCAACTAAAGTTTATCATAATAAAGAAAGCACCTCCTTTTTAACATTCTGAATAGGTCATAGCATTATTTTGCAGTGACTGACTCTCTAAGAAATATGGCTACCAGATTGTATATATAGTGCATGAATGTCACCAGAAAGCGCATGCGTGAGATAATATAAAAACATTAGTAACAATTGATTATACCACCAAAAAAAAAGAAACCACTGTTTGTACTTTCTTAAAAGAATTATTTTCCAGGAAATGACGTTGCAGAAAAATATAATTGACATATTTACAATAGGACATCATAAATCAATTAATACCTATAATGTTGGTTATAAATGTCTCTACTAGGGTGCCCTCTTACAACATTGCGATTATTTGGGAATAAATAATATGATGTGATGAACAAAAGAAGCAAATGAAGCGTAGCAATCGTTTCTCATTTGTTTTCAAACATCGCCGTTTAAATTAAACATATACATATTTAAAAATAACTATAGTTAAATAATGATTTGTGAGTAAACAGTTTAATTTGATTCGATAAATAGTTCTAACAAATGCCACTCTTGATTTCCAAATTATCTACATAAATTGGAATCACTCGTGGTATTACTTATGATTAACCTCCTGAGGTTGTGTGTTGGAGGATTCGAAACAAATTGTAGGGTCTATGATTTTGCCTTTACTTTTCCACTTGTTATTGCCAATAATATTAATACGCCATTTGCTGTCTTTACCAGCGCAGTGATGCAACCGGCATCCTCGTGAAATCCTTTGGAATTAAGTATATTCGCCAGGAGAGTCCTTACAACGTCATGAATTCGGAGAAGTCCTTTCAGAAATTATAACTAACTCACTGGCACTATCGAACCCGTAAGTTCATGGCCGCACGGACATAAGGTCTCCATACAACCTTATCCTGAGCTAATGTTTTCCAATCATCCTCTGTTTAATCTACTTCCTCAAATCATTGTTAATGTTATTCTCTCACCTCATTCTTGGTCTACCAACTGGGCGTTTTCCCTCTGATTTTCCTACAAGAAGCTTCCATGTACATATTTCATTCCCCATTCGTGCCACATGTCTTGCCCATCGTAGTCTACGAGACTTAACTGTTCTTATTATATCTGACTTCCTATAAAGACCATATGTTTAATATTACTGTTTTACCAATATTCAAGAAATTTTAACACAAGATATAATGCAAATTTTAAAAAAATGTATTAATAACAAACAAAAATCAAGTTTTGCAAAACATATACTACAAACAGGTCGTCAATTTAACAAAATCGAGGATGCCATGACAATCCTATACTAAGAGAGTAACAACAACAAGATTAGTATTTTATAAAACATGTAAATTTTAAAAGAGAAAAGAATATAAACATTATAAATGAGAACACATCCAAAGATCTGAACTTATTATATAAAATATTTGCCGACATAGGTACCAATTAGCACGCTGATATGAAACGTGTTTTTGAAATGCCTTCATGATCAATAATTTAACAAAAGATTTTTTATTAAAAATCAGTTCTACTTGAGGAAGACGGATAGAATAAAAGGTACTATATTAATATTTATAACATTTTACTATTTACTAATGCATTACTATTAATGTCTATGTGTTATCCGTGTATTAAACTAGAATAAATGCATGCGGTTAAACGATATTTTGATTTATATTATTTCCAAACACAAAACTTCAAATTTACACTTTACAGCCCACTACGAATGTGAACAAAAATAGAACATAGGCCTACTTAAAAGTTAACTATATATATATGAATAACGTGTAGAACTGTATAAAATCAATTGATTCAATTTAGTTCAGTAAACAAAACTTATTCTGCAACCAACCATTATAATCAGAATCTTGAAAACGCTCTTTCATTAATCGAATTTGTTTGTAACGCCCTCAAGTTAAAATCTTGTGTTGATAACACTAACAGTATTTGGAAGTTGAATCTGTGTAAATACAATTTAAGCAGTGTAATGGTTCACAAGCCATTTAAAGCTATATAATGGTCCATTAGGAACGGTCACAAAGAGAAAGGAAAACATAATTGTTATTCTCTCTGGTTTAAAGAATTTAGATTACTAGCGTTATCAAAGTGGGCAATTATAATAGTAATATTAATAACAAAACAAGCTCTCTCGCAGATTTAGTGTTCTCTAACATTGATATTCACACGTAAAAATTTGAATGCACAATATATGCTGATGCAAACTCCAATTATTAAACAATGAATAGTTCTTACGTAAGACTTAAATAATTTATACTATTAATATTATTACATTACTTATTTCTTATTATATTTCCGTTATTATTCAATTAATGCAATGAGTATTTCGAGCAAGTGAGTGGTTTCTCGGAGGTAAAAAGTTATGACAGTGAAGGATACTAATTTTGTATTACTTTATTTTTTTAATGAGCTTTTTCAAGTAATTTGCACTATTAATAGTTGATCATCCGTTTCATCCATCAGACACAATATTTCTTGACACGTCATATTTCATTGCGACCTATGAAATGGTGAATCATTTATTTTGCAAAATATTAATGATAATAATAATAATAATATAATTATTATTATTGTAATATTATTATTAATATTAATATTAGTGTAGTTATAATAATAATAATAATAATTATTTATTATTATTATTATTATTATTATTATTTTATTATTATTATTATTATTATTCTTATTATTATTATTATTATTACTATACTTACTTACTCACTGGCACTATATCGAACCTACCTATAGGTTCATGGCGCCATGCAGACATAAGCTCTCCATACATCCCTATTCTGAGCTAATGCTTTCCAGTCATTCCCTGTATAATCCACTTCCTTCAAATCATAGTTAATGTTATTCTCCCATCTCATTCTTGGTCTACCAACTGGGAGTTTTCCCTCTGGCTTTCCTACAAGAAGCTTCCATGCAAGTCTTTCATTCCCCATACGTGCAACATCTCCTGCCCATCGCAGTCTATGAGACTTAACTGTTCTTATTATATCTGGCTTCCTATAAAGACCATGTACTTCATTGTTATGTAGTCTTCTCCATTCACCTGTCTGTTCATCTCTCGTTAGTCCAAACATTTTCCTACGTACTTTATTCTCAAATACTTGTAATCTCCTTTCCTCCCTTAAAGTAAGAGTCCATGTTTCGCACCCGTATAATATAACTGGTAGAATAATAGTTTTATATATTTTCAGTTTAATGTTTTTTGAAACGAGTTGGGACATCAAGAGTCTCTGCAATGCATAATAGCACGCATTTCCAGAATTGAGCCTATGTTTAATTTCTTTGTGCATCTCATTCCTATTTGTGATTATTGTTCCTCGGTATTTGAATTCAGCCACTTCCTCAAAATTTCCCTCATTTGTCATTAGCTGTCCATTTCCATTATATAATGTATTTCTACATGTGACCATATATTTAGTTTTATTGATATTTACTTCCAGTCCTAATTTCTTAGTGTTACTCAATAGTGTGTGTGTGTGTGTTTTCCTTTAGTATCTCCTCGTTATCGGCCAATAGTACTACATCATCAGCATAAACTAACAGCTTATTAATACCATTGAGTTGTAAGCCTTCCTCATTCTCTAAAGATTTAATGGCATGCTCTAGTACAAAATTAAATAGTAGAGGAGGTAGTGCACTCCTTGCTTCAACCCATTCTGGATTTCAAAGGTGTCCGAAAACTATTTGCCTACACGCACCCTACTCTTTGTGCCATTTAGACACATTCGTATAAGTCGAACTAACTTTTTGGGAATTCCGAACTCCAGCAGGATACTATGTAACTTCTCCCTCTTAATTGAATCATATGCTTTTTTGAAGTCTACATATAGTTGATGTATAGTACCATTATATTCCCATTTCTTTTCTAAAAGCTGTCTTATACTAAAAATCTGATCTGTTTGTAGACCGGTTTCTTCTAAATGCACATTGATGATCTCCTAGGATGTCATCAATATAGGGAGTAAGTCTGCTTACTAATATATTTGTAAGAATCTTGTACGAAGTTGAAAGTAATGAGATGCCCCTGTAGTTGTTGCAATCAGTTTTATCTCCTTTCTTATAAATTGGTACGATAATTGATTCCTTCCATTCATCTGGAAGAGCTTTCTTTTTCCCAAATATATACTAAGCAACCAGCGTATCGTGTCCATCAATTTTTCTCCCCCTGATTTTATCAGTTCTGCTGGGATCTCATCTGAACCTGATGCTTTTATACATCTTCAATTTTTCAATCGCCATTTCAATCTCTAATGCATTTGGTTCTGCGACTAGCATTTCTGCTGTCTGTAAATGATCCTCCTCAATGTCCTGTTCTGTATGTACATTTAATAGCTGATTAAAGTAACTTTTCCATCTATTTAATATACTCCTGGAATCTGCAATCATATCCCCATTTTCATTCCGAATTATGTTTGTTCTAGCCTGAAACCCTTTCTTCTCCATACTAATTCCCTGATATAATTCTCTAATGTTCCTATTTTTTGCATTCATTTCAAGATCATTAATCTTCTCTCTCAAGTATTCCCTCTTTTTACTCTTTAGTAACTTGGTGGTTTCCCGTCTAACACTAGCCAATTGCTCTAAATTTACCTCATTTGGCTCGTGTAAACCATTTGATTTTTGCTAGCTTTCTTTTCTTTATAATGTCGGCACATTCCTCATCAAACCATTTCTTGTTTTGCCTCTTTTTTAAACAACCAATGCTTTCTGATGCTGACAATTTAATAGTATCTCTTATAGCCTCCCATTCTTTATTTATATCAGTTTCTTCTTCGTTTGACACATTGTCATCTGAAGATTCCAATACTTCAAATCTATTAGCAATTTTGCTTTGGTATTCTTGCCGCATTTCATCATTTTTCAAGTTTTTTTTTAATTCATATCTTACAGAATCATCTTTAGCGTTTGTTCATCTCATAAGTGATAAGCCGTTGTCTGATTTTCACTCTGACCAGATGGATGATCCGAATTGCAGTCTGTCCCTCTAACTGATCTAACATCAATGATGCTACTGTGCCAGCGTTTATCCACTAATACATGATCTATCTGGTTCCGAGTTTCTCCATCTGGGGACGTCCAGGTGTATTTATGAATATATCCTTATGCTGAAATGTTGTGCTCTTAACAATGAGATTCTTTGATGTGGCAAATGTAACTAATCTAACCCCATTGTCGTTACTATCTTCATGAAGACTGAATTTGCCTATTGTTGGTTTGAATATATCTTCCCGCCCCACTTTTGCATTAAAATCTCCTAAGACAATTTTCATATGATACCGTGAAAGGCTATCAAATAAGCATTCTAATTCTTCATAGAACTCATCCTTGATCTTGTCAATCTTTATCGTCTGTGGGGGCATGTACATTTACAATTATAAAATCATGTCGTTTACCCTTTAGAATTATGTATGATATCCTATCACTAACAAACTTAATATCTCGGATAGCGGATAGGATCCTCCTTCTGACTAAAAAAACCTGTTCCAAATGCAGGTATTTCTGCACCCCCATAGTATAATGCAAAGCTTCCCTGATTCCTGACTACCTTCTCCTGGCCACCTAACTTCCTGTAAAGCGACTATATCCAAGGGCGATTTATCGAATTCCCGCGTTAATATCTCTAGTGCCCCACTATTGTATAAAGTCCTAACATTCCATGTTCCTAGGAACATGTCCCTGTGTTTGAGCCTTTGGCATGTGTTCCCTGAAGTAGTCCCCGCCCGGAGAACCGAATGGGGGACTATTTGACCTCCGGAAAATTTTACCCACGATGAACCCATGTCCGCATTTCTTGACGGTTGTATTTTTACGGTGAAAGATCGTCACTCTTTCGACCAAGGTACTTTTTTCGTCTGGCTTATCACCTTCGACCAGTCCGGCAAGGGTAACCCTATCGGCAGCAATGCTACCGCCGGCATAGCTCTCAGGATCATTTATACGAGTAACAATAATATTGAACTTCATACAGATTTTGAAAAATAATTTTTAACCTTGAATTTTACAGGTGACTAAGTGGTTTTGTCCACGATATTGATATTTAGAATGTATGCCTAGAAGATTTTACAAACAGTATAAGGATTGCGAAATAGAAATTAATATTAATAAAACATAATTTTAATAACCAATATATGTTACAAAACTTATGAGTATGAAATATTAATTCCCGAGGGAGAATCAAATGATTTGATCAATTTAAATACTTACACCCTATAATTACGAATGTGGGAATTGGATATGTAGATATTGAATTATTGATTGAGCAGGCAAGAAGAGTATTAGAAACCTAAACTCAATGTGTTGGGATAAGACCATTACCAGGAGCACAAAAATTGCATTTCAGAAAAGGGTACCTGAAATTGTTTTACGCTACACAACAATGAAGTATGGGCTGTGAATGAAAAAGATTAAAGAAAGGTTTTAGTACCGGTACTTGAAATGGATTATTTGGGGAGAAGAAAAAAGGGGTGTCAAGGTTGCTATGGATAGTGAATGAAGAAATTATGACATGGATGGAAGCACAGTAAATTTGAGAGAGAGAATTGAAAAGGGGGAATTAAAGTGGTTTGCAAATCTAATGACGATACAATAACAATGATGGCCTAAACGAAACTTGGAATGGACACCAGCCACATAGGGTATTCAGGGAAAACGAAGATGAGGAAGGTACCAAAAAAGTTAAAGAAATTATTTATTTCAAGGTATTTCAAGAAGAAGATTCACTCGTTTGAGAACGCTTGAGATTGGCAACGAAAAAGAGTTTTGAGCTCCAAAATCCATGAATTCATATTTTCTTTTTGAAATATAAAAATGCACATCAAAATTTAATTCACACTCGCTCATACGTACAAACTGTAGCTAACCAATGTGTTCTGAATTGACTGTTTATTACTAAGTGAAAGGGATAAACTAATTTGTTTGTAGGTGTTCGGAATCACAATGTATGTGATACTGATTTAATTATCGATAGACAGAAAAAACTTTCATTTTTGCATGTGTTGTGTTTCATCAAAACTACTATGTAGGTGGTAATAGTAGCAGTAAGAATATCGCCAGACAGAAAACAAAATTCGAATCTGAAGGAATTGTGTTTCAGTCACACCACTATGTAGGTGGGATCGGTTTCACTTCAATTATCCCGAGACAGAAAAAAAAAATTCATTGTAGCATGTGTAGTTATTCACCAACATAACTATGTAATTTGTATTGGTTCCATTCGAATTATTGCGAGACATGAAAAAAAACTGCATTGTTGCAGGTGCTGTGTTTCACCAACAGGTGATATCGGTTGCACTCGAAATATCACAAGGCAAGAAAAAAACTTGCATTATTGCACTCGAATTATCGCGTGGCAGAAAAATCATTGTTGCATATGTTGTTTTTCACATACCACTATGTATAAAAGTATTTGTTCCGCTCGAATTATCACGAATGTACAAAAAAATTATATTATTGCATGTTTGTGTTTCACCAACAGTACTAGGTAGGTGGAATTGATTTCACTCGAATTATCGCCAGGCATAAAAAAAAACGTACACTGTTGCAGGTGTTGTGTTCCCCCAGCACTACTATGTCCATGGTACTGGCTTCACTCTATATTAGCTCAAGGCAGAAAAAGAACTTGCATTTTTACAGATTGTTTTACCAATATCACATTGATTTCACTCGAATTATTGTGAGGCAGAAACAAAAAAATTGCAGATTTCCATGGGTCGATTTCCAAACCGAAATCTAATCACGACCGCTGTTTTCCGATTTTTATTGTTTCCATAACAACCATAAAAATTTAAAATCCACGGCTGTTAATTACAAAAACAAATGTTTGAATCATGTCTAAGGTTTCATAACAATTTCTGTGAATTTTCAGTCATTTTATAGGTGTTATGGAAACAATAAAAAATTGGAAAATCGGGGTCGTGGTTTAGACTTCAGTTGAGAAATCCACCCCCATGAGTTCTGTTTCACAACACCACTACGTAAGTCTCGGGGGAAAAAATATCGCGAACCAGAAAATAACAATGTAGCATTTTTGCTGGTGTTCACGTTTCATAGGTAATGTCTATCCATAATATTAATATTTGCAAATATTATATTCGTTTTAAATATAAAATATGAAATGGTTTCTACTTTTTTTCAATAGACATTAATATTTTACTTTTAATTCCAAAATATCGCGATGCACTTAATGGGGCTGTTGGCACACCGTTTAAGAACCCTTGCAGTAGACTGTGCTTTGAGACAAATTTGATACAAAAATTCACTTTTTTATTAACATGCTGTATCTTTTAAAACAATTTCATAGTTTTCATAATGCTTGTATGTATTTAAATGTATAAAATTACTTTTTTTTACATTCTTAATTAAAAATATGTTCTCGTTGTTTATATTGTATAAAACAATTTGTTCCATTAATTTTCCAGGAATTCAACCAATTCTGTCTGCTTGCATAGGCTCATATGTGAAGCTAAAATAAACAAATTATTGGCTTCAAATTCATTTTCATCGTGTTGAAAGCCTTGTGTGTTGTTAATTAATTAAACTGGTAAACTCTCGAGAACGAAACCGTGCTTATTGTTCCAACTGGAGGGCTCGCAAAGTGCTCCATATTACCCATTTTAAATGAGCCTGCGCCATCAGTCAATTCATATGTGTGAAACAGCTCTTCAGTATAAATGCTCTCCTTACTGCTCTAATTTGTACGTTACACTAATTTTCCATCAGCTGTTATATTCCTAAAAATTGATTACCGCTCTGTGCGTTACTTCTTTTTCTTGTTTAAGTTTTTTTTTCACTATGAAACTAATATTGTATACTTACTGTTATTGTTGATGTGAATCGTAATTTTACATTCCAGCATACATTCTTGGTTGCTATGAAAACAAAAGAAATCTCAATACTTTAAAAATGATCAGAAACACTAGTGCGTTAAGTAAAACATATATTTTGAAATATTGATAGTGATACTGGAATTTGTATTAATTTCGGTATTAATTCATCACATGCAGATTTCCACGCCTCTTCTATTTCATCATCACTGCACACATCGTCTAAAACTTTCTTCATAATCAGAAATAAATCACAACTTATTATTTATCCATAGCAGAATCGCCTTCTGAAATCTATAATTTATCGTCGATTACATTTATTAATAGTTTAGCTAATATCTTAATTATTAAAATAAATACACGTAGTGCAAAAAATAGTATGCAATACTCATGTGGTAAACACATAACGGAATCTCGGAAATTAAAAAAAAAAACTTTTCCTCGATCCGTACCACACTCGTATGGCAATATACTATAATTCTCTACTTGTTTTAATATTTTAGCAAAAATGAATCTTTGTATCCACCATGCAATGTAGCGCAGCGTTCCTGAATCTATGGGTCCCAACCCACTTGTAACAAAGGGGAGGTAACGAAGTCCCATCATACAGTAAGTGTCCAAAATGTATTAGTGTCTAAAATGTGTCCTGAACTCATACAGGAATAGCCGGACAGATACTACATACATACACAATGTTCTGCCCAAGAGAATGTCTTTCACTGCAAACTCAGTATTCTGCACTATTTCCTTAACTCAGCCTTGCTTTTTGTACCTACATAGAAATCATTTATTTTAATAATTGCCTATCATGTTATTTTTTTTACCTCTAACCTTCTTTCCGTTGATCATTCCTTCTAGGGCATCCGTCAGCAGGCAGTTTCTTCTTAGCTAATGGCCAATCAAATTTATTTTCCTCTCCTTTATAAGTTCCAGCATTGTTCTTCCTTCGCTCACTCTGAATAGCACATCTTCATTTTTTATTTCGTCTGTTCATTGTATACGCTCCATTCTTCTCCATATCCACATCTCAAAAGTTTCCGGTTGCTTTTCATCATTCCTTCGTAACGTCCAAGTATCTGCACCATACAATGCTACAATCCACACAAAACACTTCACTAGCCTCTTCCATAATTATTTTGCCAAAGGTCCGCAGAAAATGCTTATCTTCTCGTTAAGAACTTCTTTTGTCACTGCTATTCTCTGCTTTACTTCTTGACAGCAGTTCATGTTACTACTGATAGTACAACCCAAGTATTTGAAGGTCTCTACT
Organism: Diploptera punctata; assembly: GCA_030220185.1. Lineage (NCBI taxonomy): Eukaryota > Metazoa > Arthropoda > Insecta > Blattodea > Blaberidae > Diploptera > Diploptera punctata. Next base: position 129,149 of record JASPKZ010008889.1, read on the forward strand.
TGCTCAATGGCCTCATCTTTAATCCTCATGTCCTCCTTAATTTCCTTCCTACAATCATGGCATTCGTCTTATTTATATTTATCTTCATCCCATAATCCTCGCAACTGTCATTTAACTCGGTCAGCATGTATGGACAAATAATATGAAGACGAGGAGAAGATGGATAGATGATTTGATTTCTGTATGAACGGATCTAAGAATTCACAATGAAGATTAAGAAGAAGAAAAAGAAGAATGTTTTAGTGCAACGTACATTTTAATAAATACACTTATGTTTTCATAGCTTTATTTTTTTTTGAACTGTGTTTCTTTGCAACTTTTAATATTCGTCTTGAATACAGCCCAGACCGTTCTCGTTCCACATGAATCTCACGGACTCTTCAACCCAACACAAAGCAACTTATCAGCACATTAGGTGGGTGGGTGTAGATTTTAGCACTTGTTTAATTACGGTATTTTTAAGTATAAACATTATTTATACGTTCATCAATGATCAGAATGTACTAATTTATTTGACTTATGGGTCGTGTCAAGTATAATTTCTTTCTACTGGGTCTCCTACATAAAAATGTTCAGAACCACTGCTTCTGGCTAAGTTGTCTACGGCGCTGCGGTTCCAGGTTCAAACCTCGGTCGAGATAAGTTTCCTAGATGAAGTTTATTTGGAGTTTTTGTCATATGTAAGAATGTTTCAGGAAAATGTAAGGCCCAAATAATCCCCATCAACATCTGGATATCATATTCTTCCATGCAACATTTATCTTGTCCAATAGTAAATTATGGTTTAACTTGTCTTAAATGTTCGTGTTGTCTCGGAGATGTCATGACATTGAGCAGATCGCTCATACTGGAAAAGCCTCCCTGTTCTTATGTGATGAAAAATAATATAAGTGCTGCAGAGTTTACCGGAAGTAGTGGGGGCAATCATATATATATGGATAAGATACTTGAGACTAAGACAAAGAAATAAGAGAAACTGTGGAGTTCATTAAATATCAACCTTCAAAATAATGTTAATGTTAAATAAAGGTTGCATGCGCTCTGTACAGAAAAAGGACGTGGTCAATTAAAAATACTAAATATTTAAAGAAATAAATATTATCTGATATAACAGCCTTTGGATAGCCATTTTATCTCAATACAACTCAGTCTCGTTAATCCGAAATGGAAAATGAAAATTGTTTTAAGTGATATCTAAGAACACATTAAGTCAGGTGTTTACTCGTACTTTTGTACATACCCTACAGTAACTCAACAGGAAACATCATCATAAGTAATGTCACGAGTGATTTCCAAATCATCGATAAATTCACGAGTCATGAAATGACGAATGAATTTATCTAGAAGATTCGGAAATCAAGAATGACATTTGTTAGGACTATTTAACGAATAAAATTAAGCCCTTTGCTAAAAAATCATTATTTAAATATGGTTCATGGTATTTTAAAATAGTTATATATTTAATATAAACGGCGATGTTTGAAAACAAATCAGAAATGCGTGGTTATGTTTCCAGTGTTTATTCACTGCAACTTGATCATATTATTTATTGCCAAATAGGATCGCAACCTTGTGAGAATGCACCCTAGTGGAGAAAAATGAAACACAAACTGTATATTATAACCAACATTATAGATTATTAATTTATTTTTTTAGTAATCAACTCAGGAAAATCATTATTTAAAAACATAATTATTGAACACACAATTATCAATGTAGCAGGGATAATATATACTTACTACACATACAGGTTAATTGTTCACGGAACTTTATTTCTAAACCTGTAAGTAGCTATAAAGTTCTTCTCTCTGAAGTGGACTGTATATTTAGGAATTACGGTGACACAAAGAATTAAACATATGAAAATAAGACTATATTTAAATAAGTAACAATATACATTAAAACTACCACGTGCTCCCGCTGTGTTCAGTTCTCTCACAACTCACTCACACAGAGCGCACCACAACACACGACCGCCTTCTACGAACCACACACACACAATACCGCTCTCTAGGAGCTACACACACACAAGACCGCTCTCTAGGAGCTACACACACACAAGAAGGATGCGCTCACCACGCCGTTCAATCCATGAGACGACTCAGGTTAGCCAACACCGACACATCCCGCCAACCACTCAAGGCAGCCAACCTGAGGCGTCAACATACTCCCCCCTTTGAGGGATCTCACGATTTAACACATCGGTGAATCTCTCAACACAACTGGGTAAGGGGACAAGTTTCACAATGGCTCGTCGAAATAATCCAGTTTTAGTCCTAATGGTGACCACTCGTACCACACCGTCGATCCCAGGGTGAAGCTGTTGGATCACACCAGTTTTCCATACCAGAGGTGGTAAGTTGTCGTCCCGAAGGATCACAAGATCACCGACAGCTGGACACCATCTCCCGGCAGACATCCATTTCCTCCTTTGCTGAAGCGACTGCAGGTATTGTCTGGACCACTGTTGCCAGAAAGACCTGTAGAGAGCCTGAACTACCTTCCACCTTGCATCGTAGGAAAGGGGACAGTTAGCTATATCAGGAGAGATAATACTAGTTAATAGTCTACCTACCAGGAAGTGACTTGGAGTTAGGTACATTTCTTCATGGGATTCACTGGGAGTGCAGATAGGTCTAGAATTTAGTACAGACTCGATTTGACACAACAAAGTACACAATTCTTCAAAACTAAGAATAGTTTTACCTATAGTCTTTTTCATAAGGGATTTCACCGATTTTATTCCTGCCTCCCAAAGTCCACCAAAATGGGGACTAGAAGGAGGAATAAATCTCCATTCAATGTTCATATTTGCTATGTTCTCGGTAATAGCATTCGCATGTTTCTTTACAAAGTTTAATAACTCGTTATTGGCCCCAACAAAATTTGAACCATTATCACTCAATATGAGACAAGGGCGTCCTCTGCGGGCAACAAATCTATAGAGGGCAGCAATGAAGTCCTTAGTAGTAAGGCTCCTGACAACTTCTAAATGGATAGCCTTAGTTACTAAACATACAAAAAGTGCTATGTAAGCCTTGAATTTCACCTTGGATCTTGGGTTGTCTCCCTTTATTACAATTGGACCTCCGTAGTCCAAACCTACCTTAACAAAGGGAAGACTTTGCTCTACTCTATACTCAGGAAGTTGTCCCATCATCTGACTAGTTCGAGGTGGTTTAACTCTGAAACATTTGTAGCAGGACCTAATTACCCCACGAATAGTATTTCTACCACGAGGTATCCAATAACGGGTGCGCAGTGAACACAGAACTGCTTGAGCACCGGAGTGAAGTAACATCTCATGTTCATGCTTCACTAACAGTTTAGTCACAACATTTTTAGCTCGTAATATGATTGGATGCTTCTCATCAAATGTCAACTGAGAATTCTCAAGACGGCCACCAACTCTGAGAAGTCCATTTTTATCCAGGAATGGGTTAAGTGATCTCAAGTCACTTGAAGAATCTACTTGTTTCTTGGAATTTAACTCGTGGATTTCCCTCTTGTATTCAACGGCTTGAATGCGATTCACCACCATTCGTTCAGTTTGTTTCAACTCGATTGAAGACAAGGAACCGGAATATAATTTGTCTCTATTACGAGTATTATGGATGAATCTCAGTACATATCCATATACTCGTTTCAGTTTGAGAAATGAAGAGTACTTCTCAAATTCAGGCACTTGTACCTTAGACATCAGTACCCGAATTTGTGTCTTCAATTCTGAGTCCACTCTAGTTGGCGATTCATTGTTGGTCGTTGTACTAGACTCTTTAATTACGCAATGATGCGGTAAGTAGAAAGTACTCTTGTTTCCTTCTAAGGGTGGTGCAAGCTCCATGTGTCCTAGATCGCTGTACTCTCTCATAAATCCGACATAGTGTTCTTTTAATTGAGAATGTTTATCAAGCTTACTCTCAATTTGCTTAAATCTCTTAATAGCAGTATGCTTAGATTCAGCAACCGAAGGAACATCAAGACGTATAGGTAACTTCACAATAAAACGACCAGATTCATCTCTTTGGACGTTTTCAACGAAATGTTGTTCACACGCTTTCTCTTCTGGACTAAGAACAGAGTTTTGCAGTTCGTCTAGGTGCCAGAACCTTTCCAGTTTTTTTATCCAGAGAATCAAGTTTCACAAAGTTTACCGAACGAGGATCTACTCTTTTCTTAATACAAAGTTCAGGAAAGGCACCTGAAAATATGTAACCAAACTCTGTTTTGATCAACGTGGGGTATCCCTTCCTTCTCAACGTCTCAGAACAAACAATATCATGGTACACGTCTGCGCCGAGAAGAAGTTCAATCGTGGCAGGTTTATTAAAGTTTGGATCACTAAACACAATGTTAGACGGAATATTCCAGTTTGAATGATCAATCTCGGTGGCGGGACATTGAGATGTGATATTATATACGACAGCACAATTCAAGTTCAGCCTATAGTTAGACACTCTGGACAACAATTGCACCTTACAAGTAAGACTGACTGGAGAGACATCTGAGTCTCCAATACCTACAATAGGAAGTTTGCACGATTGGGACGCAAGACCTAACTTGCTCAACAGATTTGTAGTCATAAAAGATAACTGGCTGGCAGAGTCCAGTAACGCTCTAACCTTAACTAACCGCCCTGATTTATCTTTCACATTAACACAGGCAGTGCTAAGAAGTACGTTTGAGCCTAGCCCGGAGGTTATCTTCATAGCAGTGGGAGACACAATAGCTGGATGCTCAACATTAGGCTTTCTTTCAAAATGTATTAGAGTATTGTGTTTGCGTTGACATTTGGAACAAGGTTTCTCTTTACAAAATCTCGCTGTATGCCCCTTTGAAAAACAATTATAACATAATCTAATCTGACCAACTAAATGTACTCTTTCATCTACTGTTAATTGGTTGAATTCCTCACAATCTGGTAAATTATGTTTATTTGATTTGCAATTATGGCAATATCTTGATTTGTTGTCATTAGCAATATGGAAAGATTTGACTTTAGGCTTTACATCTGGTTTCTCATTTACTACAATGTTTTTACATTCACTGAGCTCCAAGGTTTGAGCTTTTCTCTCCAAAAATTCCATAAAATCGACTAAGCTAGGGATATCCGTAGCACCATGTTTAGCTTCCCACTCTGACCTATGAATACCTTTCATTTTACTCGATATAATTTCCTGCAACATTAGATCTGATAACAGAACATCCCTCTGAAGATTCTCTATGGCATTAATATTGCCCTTTACTTGGTTAAGTACCTTCCTATACTCAGCAGCAGTACCTGTACTACAAGAAGGTAAGCTGAGTAAGCACTTAACATGCTGAGACAATATCATGCGTCTGTTGTCGTACCTTTGCTGAATTAACTTCCAGGCCGTACCAAAATTGCCTTCAGTTATCGCTAAATTACTGAGTAATTGCCTAGGTTCGCCTTCCAGTGATGATAATAAATAATGAAGCCTTTGAACATTATCTAAGTTAGTATTGTTAATTACAAGGGACTCAAAGGTATTCTTAAACGAGAGGTATTCAGTCAATTCTCCTTGGAAATGGGGAATCTGAATAGCCGGTAACTTAAAACTACAACTCGATCTACTAGATGCACGTGAATCATCAAAACCATGACTATTTGTGGGTTTTTGAAGACTTTCTATTAAATCCTGAACCTTGCCACACAACTCATAATATTCATTTTCAAAATCCTCATGATCCCTTGCATGATCCTGACCTGGCTTTGAATCTACTTCAAGCTCTAAGAAATTCTTAACTGCCTCAAACTGTTCCCAAATATCTCCTAGTTTATTTTGTCTAGCTACTAATGTGTTTAGGGAAATGGTTTCACTATTAATATAATTTTCCAAATTAGTAAGGCTTCTTTTAAGAATGCCTCGCTTTTGGATAGCCTTTGTCTCACTTTCAAATGACATATTGATAAATAACAAATTACCGAACAATATAACACAGCAAATATTTTATAAAATAATTAAAATATATATAAATCACACAAATAATATGGCAATTTGAAATATCATGTCAGCTCGACTCTATACCAATTCTGATTAAATAGTCAATTTGTTCTCAATTATCAAGTCTAGGTTTATGGAATGAGGTGGGACATCAACTCTAAGATAGGAGATACAAGCATGCAATAGTACTTATCTTTCAGGCCTCTACTAGGATTTCCAATCGACCAGATATCTGTGGTACTCTAGAATGTGCCACCACGCTACTAGAAGGTCACAGCACCGTTGATATCAAAGGATAGCTCACTCGAAGACAATTCACTATCAAATTGATATTTCCTTGCACTGGAACTAGACTTCTCGAAGCTCAAAGTTCTGAACGGGGGTCGCGGTCCACTAGTTGATCACGGAAACACCACGTGGTAACGCTTTCACTGTTCTTTGTTTAATATAGTTCTTCACGTACGTAATACCTTTTGTGTCACAATATTACGACTTTTCACAAGGCGACTGTTATATGATCACGGGAACACCACGTGGTAACGCTTTCACAGTTCTTTGTTTAATATAGTTCTTCACGTAAGCAATACCTTTTGTGTCACCATATTACGACTTTTCACAAGGCGACTGTTATATGATCACGGGAACACCACGTGGTAACGCTTTCACTGTTCTTTGTTCAATATAGTTCTTCACGTAAGCAATACTTTTTGTGTCACAATATCACGATTTTTCACAAGGCGACTGTTATATCCGGCCCGGAGGACCAAAAATATGTAGCAGGGATAATATATACTTACTACACATACAGGTTAATTGTTCACGGAACTTTATTTCTAAACCTGTAAGTAGCTATAAAGTTCTTCTCTCTGAAGTGGACTGTATATTTAGGAATTACGGTGACACAAAGAATTAAACATATGAAAATAAGACTATATTTAAATAAGTAACAATATACATTAAAACTACCACGTGCTCCCGCCGTGTTCAGTTCTCTCACAACTCACTCACACAGAGCGCACCACAACACACGACCGCCTTCTACGAACCACACACACACAAGACCGCTCTCTACGAACCACACACACACACACAATGCCGCTTTCTAGGAGCTACACACACACAAGAAGGATGACCTCACCACGCCGTTCAATCCATGAGACGACTCAGGTTAGCCAACACCGACACATCCCGCCAACCACTCAAGGCAGCCAACCTGAGGCGTCAACAATCAATGTAGTTCGAAAGAATCTGTTCATTATTTGCTACATTAAATGTATTTGTTTGAGAGTTAATCACTGCAAAAGTAATGCTCTGACCTGTTCAGAATATTAAAAAGGGGGAGCTTTCATTATCACAAAAGCAGGAGCTGGTAAAGAGAAATCGATGAAGAGCGAAGTGGAACACTACTGTCATTGGTTGTAAAACAAAATTCATTCAATCGTGATTGGTTAATAAATTCCATTTGGGGCATGGGTTAAACAGTCCGATATAATAGCCTTTGGATCGCCTTTTTATCTCAATACAGCGCATTATCGTTTTGAAATACAAGACACAAGATATCAGACCAATGTGTTTTCCATCTTCAAACTTATTTACATCGAAATGATACGTTTTCGGACGTTAGTTCCTTATCAAAACTAAGTCCGCTCTACGATCCCTAGAAGTTTGTAATAGGAATTATGAATCACCCTGTATGCTGTATGTTAGTGCATACCTCTTGTGGCAAGAAGTAATAGACTCTAAGTACTAAAACATAGATTAATAGTAATAACTGGAAGGCGCACAAACGTGCACATGAGTCTATTACCTACATAGGAACCCCAAACGAATGGTACGTACATCTCTAAGGCGTAATGAATAATATGTGCATTTGGAGTGGGGATGGTGACTTTATGGGAGGAGTCATCGCCCTTATAAGGCGAGGACGCGTGTGAAAACTCTCTCACACTCGTACGTTCTACAAGAAACAAGTCCTACAGCAACCGTTCGCGACCTTTAGTAAATTTTAAAATCTTATGTATTTTAAAATCCAAAATAATTAGGAACTCAGAATTTTAAGTAATATTAAATACACGTGGACTTAAGTAAAATCATCAACTCCACTCTGAATTAGTGAGGTATAAAACATTGTAATTATATATGCAAAATTATTCAATAAACTCGAGTAATAAGTTTGTAATATAAGCATTCCAGAGTTATCATATTCTACCCTGAGCGAACCGGCACACTCTTTCAGCTTTGAATACTATGAAATCCAAAACACCTTTGCTGATTCTGACACACATTCTCAGAATTGCCACGCCAAAGTTAAAATATACTTTAATTAAAAGTGAAAACTGTCAAACAGCATTTTTCTCATTAAAATATGATTATAATTATTTTTTAAATAAATGACAATTATTAATTTTATGAACCAAGATGTTAACATATATTATATATATATATATATATATATATATATATATATATAATATTAACATGATTTAAGAACGTTGTGAGTCTAGGTACGGTATGAGTGAATGATGTTTCTCGTCCTAATGGTCGTGTTGGCTTGGAGGTGGTCCGACATTCAATGATCATTCATCCGGAGAGGTGGCTCTCCATCTCTATGTGGTAATGTTTCAAAATACAACAGATTGTTCAATAAGTCATGTAAAAGGTGTATAGCAAAAACTTAACGTACTAAAACACTTTTGATTCTTCTTTATCTCTCTTCAATATCCGGTTATTATTCATAGTGAGGGAATTGCGAAGAAAAATAAAATCACATATACTGAGGCTATGAGTTTAATGACAATTATATCTCTATAATAAAAATTTTAATTCATTTTTAACACAAACGGTGAAATTGGACAATTTTTTCTCAGAAAATTGTTCCTCTTGAGTTCTATTATCTCACATGTATTTTAAACGATGTTTTAAGATATTGTACAGTATTAAAAGTAATCATAGTTTAAGTGCAAATTATAAATATGGGAAAATCAGAGCGAAAGCATCCACTAGATAGACAAAAAATGAGGGGAGAGAGTAACATTAACAATGATTTGGTGAGGTAAATTAATAGAGGAAAATTTTAGGATAGGGATGAATGGACAGCTTATGTCCGCGCAGCTATGAACCTCCAGGTTCGATAAGACTGATGAATTAGTTATGAGAGTAATAAGAAAGGCAAATAGACATATGTGTAAAATCAACGTAAGCACTGAAAGAAATGTGGTAGCTATAGCGGGCGAAACTTCGTATAAAACTATTCTATATAGTTATATTGGTATAAACTTACGGGTTTATCAATAGGTAATCTGTCTGAAGTACATTATTATAAGTAATGCCACGAGTGATTCCCAAATTATCGATAAATTCACGACTGACAAAAAGAGGAGCGAATTTATCTAGAGAATTTCGAAATTAAGAGTGGCATTTGTTAGGACTATTTAACGAATTAAATTAAGCTGTTTATTCACAAATCATTATTTAACTATAAGTATTTTAAAATATTTATATATTTAATGTAAACGGCGATGTTCGAAAACAAATGAGAAACGATTGTTACGCTTCATTTGCTTATTTTGTTCTTCTGCAACCAGATCATATTATTTATTGCCAAAGGATCGCAATATTGTACGAATGCACCCTAATGGAGAAATTTATAACCAACATTATAGGTATTAATTAATTTCTGATGTCCTATGATGTGAATATGTCAATTAAATTTCTCTGCATCGTCATTTCTTGGGAAATAATTCGTTTAAAAAAGTACAAACAGTGGTTTTTTTTGTGGTATAATCAATTGCTACAAATGTTTTTATATTATCTCCCGCATGCGCTATCTGCTAACATTCATGCACTATATATACAATTTGGTAGCCGTATTTCTTAGAGAGTCAGTCACTGCAAAATAATGACCTATTCAGAATGTTAAAAAGGAGGAGCTTTCTTTAATATGATAAACTTTCGTTGATAGATTCGAGGCGAAACACGACTGTGATTGGTTGTAAATAAAAAATCATTGAAACGTGATTGGTCATTGACTCCCATTTGGGGCATGAGTTAAATAGTTTTACAAATACCACGAATAATTTTCAAATCATCGATAAATTTACGTGATCACGAAGTGACGAGTGAATTTATCTGGAGGACTTGAAAATCAAGAGTGGCATTTGTTAGGACTATTTAACGAATACAATTAAACCGTTTACTCACAAATTACTATTTAATTAGAGTTACCGTTATTTTAAAATATTTATATATTTAATGTAAACGGCCATGTTAGAAAACAAATTAGAAATGTGTAGTTATATTTATTCACTGCAACTTGATCATATTACGTATTGCCAAATAGGATCGCAATCAGAGATAACCCACCAAAATCGCAATATTATAAGAATGCACCCTAGTGGAGAAATAATGATACACATCAAACTGTATATTATAAACTACATTGCAGGTTATTCATTATTTTTAGGGAACAACTCAGTAAAACTTTACTTAAAAACACAATTATTGAACACACAATTATCTAATGTGTAGTTTGAAAAAATGTGTTCCTTATTTGCTATATTCAACGTATTTGTTGGAGTGTGCAAAATAATGCTCGGACCTGTTCGGAATATTAAAAAGGAGGAGCTTTCTTTATTTTGGTTAACAGAAATCGATAAATAGCGAGATGAAACACGACAGTGATTGGTTGTAAAACAAAATTCATTGAAACGTAATTGGTCATTGACTCCCATTTGGGGAATGAGTTAAATATGGTAAATGTAGAATGTGTAGTGTAACAACAGTATGTACAATATGTATATACATATTTATAACTCATCTTAGTTAGTAAATAAGATTTTTTACTATTAATTTGAGGGATAATTATTAACATGTCAGCCAAGTATTACTTAATTCACCAATAAAATATCATAAGTAATGCCACGAGTGATTTCCAATTTATCTAGAGAATTTGGAAATCAAGAGTGGCATTTGTCAGGACTATTTAACGAATACAATTAAGCTGTTTACTCACAAATCGTTATTTAACTGTAATATTTTAAAATATTTATATATTTACGGTCTTACTAATAAAAATCTCTTATATTGGTTTTCAGCAGTTGTTTAGTTATTCAATATATAAGCCTTATGTAGATCATGTGTAATTTCCTTACTAATAAACGTTGTGCAGGAGCTATATAACAATACAACCATCACACACAATACGTCACATATTCGTCATCATTATGACGTCAGAACATATTACGCGCAGTTTGTAACAGAAAGAAAACGACATCAACTAGTGATTAATTGTGTAAGAAATGAGTATGGATAAGAATAGAGAGAATTCCCTAATTGGGGAGGTACGGAAAAAATAAGTGTGTTTTAGATTATATACATTTTCCTTCAAGCTACGTCAAATATATCGTAGTATTAGTTTCACAGATAATGTGCTGCCATCTAACGTCAAGAATTTCGAACAATTCTTGGAAGCTAATAAGTTTTTCCCATTACTTATGAATTATATGCAGTATTTTAAGATGCGTTAGAATAACGCTTTAAGCGAAAAAAAAAATTGCGGCCCGATCGGGAATCGAACCTACGAACTCACAGACCGTAGTCAGAAGCTCTAATCACAAGACTATCAAGCTAACATACAACGTGTTGCAATAATAGTACCTCTATAAGTAAATACTTTTTATATCGGTATGTGTATTACGTATTAATGATGCAAGAACATAGTATTGTTAAAATAATATTATCAAGCATTTAAACTACATTCAGGTTAATCTTGTCTACAGCAACTATTGTAGAACATATTCTTTTGTGAATCAACATTCAACTTTAAAATATTTTAGGCCTAATCGAGAATGAGTGTAACAAAAGGCATTTTATGTCTTTATTTTCCTACCCAGAGCTTTATAAATATTATTTATGTCCTGTGCATCCATCAAACAGTCGTTAAAGTTTTCCATTTTGCGTTAAATTTAAGGAAATATTCATCAATATCATAAGAAAACAATAGTTGATATGAAAGTCCGACATTTTTTCTAGTTATACAATCCTTAAACAAGGCTGGAGGCATGTATAACGATTCCCATGTAAAGTTGCACACCTCTTATACACTGAGCAACTAATACAGTGTTTATTAGTAAGAATTTTCAACTGTAATGTGTATAAACCTTGTATAAAAGTTATATATAGTTTATTAGTAAGAGGGTTAATGTAAACGGCGATGTTTGAAAACAAATGAGAAACGATTGGTACGCTTCATTTGCTTCTTTTGTTCATCACATATTATTTATTGCCAAAGGATCGCATTATTGTAAGAATGCACCCTAGTAGAGAAATTTATAACCAACATATAGGTATTAATTAATTTCTGATGTCCTATGATGTAATATGTCAATTATATTTTTCTGCAACGCCATTTCCTGGAAAAAAATTCGTTAAAAGAAAGTGCAAACATTGGTTTATTTTTTTTTGTGGTATAATCAATTGCTATAAATATTTTATATTATCTCCCGCATCCGCTATCTGCTAATATTCATGCACTATATATACAATCTGATAGCCGTATTTCTTATAGAGTCAGTCACTGCAAAATAATGCTATGACCTCTCCAGAATGTTAAAATGGAGGAGCTTTCTTTAATATGATAAACTTCAGTTGATAAATTCGAGGCGAAGTAAGACTGTGATTGGTTGTAAATAAAAAATCATTGAAATGTTATCGGTCATTTACTCCCATTTGGGGCATGAGTTAAATAGTCAGAGGAAAAGTTTCATTTCACGCCCTCTACTTGCCCGAAAATCAGACCAATGCTCATAATCGTTTTAATTGTGAAATAGTAAATAAATAAATAAACGTCTATACAAACTTTAAAAATCCATTTGAGACAAAAGTATGTTTTCAATACACAAATTAAACAATTTGTAGTTAATTCCACCCTGTGCTTGGCGTTGTTGTACCATTCGATACAGAAGACTTTGAAACAATGTCGTTCTTCAACAAGTCTGACGTACTAACTTGAGTTTATTTGGTTTATGGCTAATTATATATTTCAGTTAAATACATTTGTAGCATGACAGCTCTGAAGCTAAACCCGACTGAAGTGGTTACTGTTACTGGCTGCCAGAACAATTATTGTGATTTCTGATTTTAACTATTGTGATTTCTGTATATGAATGTAACACATGTTTGTATTGGTGAGCGGAAGGGAAATTCACATGACCTTGACTGCACCAGGCTAAATAAAAAATATAATGCAATATGACACAGTCCATCAAGGTTCGTTCCAGCTTTCTTAACCGGATATCGCTGTTTATTTCAAGTAGCTACTCAGTTGTCCTCATGAGGTTCAGTGGGCCCTGTACCAGTCCCTATAACAAGGAATATTCCTTGATATTTTGATAATGAACCCGGAACTACGACACTAGTCAGATGTACAAACCATTTCACAGCAGATGCGGTCATATACTTCGGTAGGAATGTGTTATACTATTTGTTTATAGCCCTATTTACTTGATAGAGTGATATATAAGATCTTAAAGTCTTAACTCTGCCAGGTAAAATAAAGTTATATTACAGTTATTATTATTATTATTATTATTATTATTATTATTATTATTATTATTATTATTATTATTATAGTTTATGGGGTTTAAAGATCAATATGGATAATCTAGATATATGACAATAGGGGATCTTCCTCAAGATTTAATACTAGAAGAAGATTTAGGGACAATTAAACACGCTGAAGAATATAAGTATTTGGGAATTAAAATTACTAAAGATGGAAAACAAGAAACAGAGATAAGAAACAGGATCAATGTAGGAAAGTATGCTATATCTGCCCTAAATGGAATAGTATGGGACAAACATATCTTCAAAAAAAAACTATTTTTAATACAATAATCAGACGCACCTATGGAGCTGATGTGTGGGCTTTAAATGCACAAATAAAAAAAAATTGCTCGCCACTGAAATGGACTACTGGAGACGCACTGCAGGAATATCCAGGAAGGATAAAATCAGAAATTCATACATAAAAGAAAAAATGCAGGTACAATATTCAATATTAGATTTTATAAAGAAGAAACAATTACTTCAGAAAATTACAGAAGATAAAATTGGAGAGGAACAATGTGGATTCCGAAAAGGCCGATCGTGTATCGACGCTATATTTGTTATAAAACAACTAATTGAGAAGTGGAAAGAATTTAATATCCCCCTATATATATTAGCTTTAGATTTTGAAAAGGCCTATGATAGAGTCAAACGGGACATAATGTGGAAAATATTGGAAAGCTACCAAGTCCCCAATAATCTAATAAATGCTATAAAAAGTTTATATGAAACCACATTTATAAAAGTAAAGTTAGATCATGGGAAAATAACAGATAAATTTGAAATTAACCAAGGTTTAAGACAGGGATGTGGACTATCTCCATTACTGTTTATTCTATATCTAAATAAAATTGTCCAGGAGTGGAAAAAACGAAACCCCCCAGGAGTAAAAATATGTAGAGGAAATCAAATACAAACAATAATCTTCGCAGATGATCAAGTACTTCTAGCGGAGAATGAAGATAATTTGCAGAGATCAATGTTTAAATTGCAGAATACCCTAGAAAAATACAACATGAAAATATCTGAAAATAAAACCAAATCCATGGCAATCACTGGAAAGGAACTTTCGAGAGTAAAAATAATAATAAATAATAAACCAATAGAACAAGTAACACACTTTAATTATTTAGGTAATAATATATCACAGTTTCATAATCAAAAAGATGTGGAAACAAATTTAGAAAAATATAACAGATTAAATGGTATAATTAGGAGAAATTTTGGAAAACAAATGAGGAAAGAAATTCAATTGAGATTTAAGAGGGTATTAATGGGTATATAGGTTAATAAAGGATGTTGGGCGCCAGGAGTACCGAAAGGATATCTCCATGTATGAGATCTTAGACTGCTCAGGTTGGTAATCGGTAGAGTTGAGGTTCGTTCTCAGGGATAAGCAAGGAGCTGGCCGGTGCAAGACTACGCGAGATGAAGTTTAATAAAAATATTTTATTAATCGATGGACACTATACATATGTAAGATTGTTGACACATTTGATGTCGGACAAGGTATTGACCGCAGTAACGCATTTAGAATCCAGGTGGAATCTCGAATGAACAAATTATAAGTGAAGTTAGGTTTGTAGTTTGTTAATTGATCGCCATGCCGGTGAGTCTGTCCCGACTCCCGCCTTGGTGAGTTCCTCAGGACTCCGAACGCTGAACTTAGAATGCAGAACTAAAACTATCATCATCATCATAGTACATTCACGAATTTAGGCCATTTGTTGACCTGTTTCGGCCTCAAGAGAAACACCATCCAGAAGTCTTTTGAGTGGACGTCCTGGTCTTCTTCTTCCTGCAGGTTGATATCTTAACATTAGTTTGGGTATTCTGTGATCTTCCATTCGATGAACATGTTGTATCCATCTTGACTTATAATCAGAAATTTTGTTTTCTAAAGATTCCATGTGTAATTCTTCTAAGATGTCTTCATTTTTTTGTGATCTAGTAGTGTGTATCCTGCAGTCCTCCGAAGATATCTCATTTCAGCAGATCTAAGTCTCTGTATATCCTTCTGTTTCAACGTCCATACTTCGCTACCATACAAAAGAGTTGGAAGAGCCAGTGTTTTATACACTTTCAGTCTTGAATGCTTTTGGACTAACTGTGGCTTGAAGATAGAATTTATTAACCCTAAAATTCTTAAAAATTTAGATATTTTTGCATTTACATCCTTTTCTTCTTCATATGAGATATTGCATCCTAGATATGTAAAATTATTCACCTGCTCCAAAATTTTATTGTCCAGTACAATTTTACTTCTGACAGGATCTACACCTTGAAATGCCATAATTTTTGTTTTTCTGTAGACATCTTTAATCCATATTCTTCTGTAATTTTGTTAAGTTCATACAGACCTTTCTGTAGATTATCTTCGGAATTTGCTATTATTATTTGGTCACCTGCAAACAATAGGGTGTTTAATTTTCTATTTTCTGATATTCTTATTCCAAATTTATATGTTTTGTTCCAGCAACATATTACTTCATTGATATAAATTGCAAAGAGTGTTGGGGATAGGGGGCAGCCTTGTCTCACACCACGATTTATAATTCCTTCTTCAGAAAATCTGTTATTTAATTTAATCTTTATGGTGTTGTCTTTGTAAATATTTTGTATGTTCTGCCGAAGTAAATTTGGTATATTTCTGTCTTCCAATATATTTAAGAGTTTTGATCTCTTGACTGTGTCGAATGCTTTTTCAAAATCTATGGAAGCAAAATGTGTTTCTAAGTTGAATTCTCTTCTTTTTTCAAGCAATAGTTTAACAGAAAATGCTGAATCAATACAAGATCGTCCTTTCCTAAATCCATTTTGACATTCCATAAGGAATTTTTCACTGAAACTTTTCAATTTTCCATTTAAAATGTCTGCATAAATTTTGTAGCATGTGTTTAACAAACTGATTCCCCTATAGTTGTCAATTTTTCTCTTGTCTCCTTTCTTGAACAGGGGTATAACAATGCTTGTCTTCCATTCTTGTGGTATATCTGCATTTTTGAATACATTATTAAAGAAGGACAACAGTCTTTCATGGAACTGTTTGCCTGCATATTTGTACAATTCAGAATTCAAACCATCTGTGCCAGTTGCCTTCCCATAATTTCTTTAAACTATTGTTCAATTCTTCCAATGATATTATGGAATCTGTCTCATTATTATTTCGGAAAATTGTATCTTCATAGCTATTGTCAGTCCAAAGACTTTTATAATAATTGAAAAAATCTTCTTTTGTTACTCCGCAATTAATTTTGGTAAATTCTTTAATATCTTTATTCAAATGTTTTAATATTTTGAAGGCATTAGGTTGGAGCTTATGCAAATCTGATTCTAAATGTGTAACAAAATGTAACCATGTTTTCCTATGTCTCTTTCTTATTTCCCTCTTAACAATAGCTCTACAGCGTTTGAATTCTATTTCATTTTCTACTTTCTTTGTGTTCAAATATTTTTTATAAGCTGCATTTTTTCTTCAATCAATTGTTTTATTTGATCATCCCAGATTTTTAGAGTTCTATTTCTTCTTTGTTGTATATTTACTTTTCCTAAAGTTTCATTAGCTGCATTTTGAATTATCATTTTAATGTTTTTCCATTCTTCTTCGACATCATTACTTTCTGGAGTTGTAGCCATATATTGCTGAATTCTTCTCGAATATAACCATTTAATGCTGTCATCATAAAATAATTTTACCTTGTACTTTTGTTCTATGCTCTGTTGTTGGTTCTTCTTTTTTAACCATCTTGGTGGAAATCTTATTCTTGCTTCTACTAGGTAGTGATCTGAACCAATATCATATCCTCTGTAGGCTCTGACATCGAGAAAAAATTTAAAAATCTTATTATTTGCAATGAAATAATCAATGATTGATTTTGAGTCCTGACGATGCCAGGTATATTTATGTATGTTTCTATGATTGTAAAAGGTATTCGTTATTTTCAGTTCATTGTAGATAGCAAAATCTGTTAATCTTGTCCCATTCCTATTGCTGGTTGGTTCGCCAAATGTTCCAATATTATTGTTGACTTGAGCATTGCCCACTCTGGCATTTAAATCTCCTATTATGAGAATGTAATCATTTCTATTAATTTTGCTATAAATTTCTTGTAATATTTTATAAAATTCTTCATTGTCTTCTTCACGGCCTTCCTCTGGTGCATATACACCAAGAACTGTCAAATTACCTCTATTTATTTTCAGTCGAAGCTCTAATATTCTTTCATTCCAGTAAGTGTAGTGTTGAATTTTATTTCTTATGGTTTTATTAATCCAAATCATTACTCCAGCTTGTCCATGGGTTTTCCTGTCGACACCGCTATATATTTGTTCATAATTTTGTGTTTCTTTCGTTCCTTTAAGTTTCTTCTTAGCCTCTGTAGTTACTGCAATATCAATGTTTCTATTTTTTAAATATACTGTCTAGTTCCTCTTCTTTTTCATGGATGCTTCGGACATTCCAGGTTGCATATCTTACAATATCATTGTGCCGTTTTCTTTTAACCATATTTCTTTGCTGTGGGTCGTCATATTTCAATTCCTTCTGGCTTTTTTCGTCTTGAGACTTGAAAGTAGTTTTGAAGTTCCTTAGGACAGGTTACTGGCCCGACGCTAAGTAGTCCAGTGGTAGGGCTGCTACCTTTTAGTCTCTGGACAGACATTAGGATACCGCATTTACTCAGTACCTGATGGAACGGTTATACCGCCGTGACTCGGTCCTCAGAGCCTCGTTTGTGAAAACAGGTTGTACCACGAGAAGGTGAGGATGAGAATTGGGTAGGAGAGGTTATACACACGTCACTACCCCTTACAACCCAGAACTAAAACTAACTTAATATAATTATTGTTGGTATAAGGTAAACTTCGTTACCCTCTCTCTGGCATCGTGTCGTCATGAGGTCATTACCTTGTCGCGATACAACACTTTTATATTGGTTGACAACGATTCCTTAGTACCAAAGAAGGAATCGCCGTCTTTCCATTGGATAAGGATCCACCATGTTCCCTGTATGGACACTCCTTTGGGTCAGTGGCCTTTTCCCGCCTGTTTGCTAGGCTTCGCGTCCTCGCGGTTTGTCGAGTTCGCTAAAATGGGTTGTTTACTCGACGCTGTAGTTCCCCAGCCATAAATCATGCTTTGTTAATGACCTGTCAGCGAAGCTCAGTTTAAGATCTTGGATTACTGGTCCACAAAGAAATGTCCAGTAATCCGCTAGTAAAATGAGTTTTCTTAAATTTTAACTCTTTTGTAGCCGCGTCAAGGGCCTGTCGCTTAACAAAAGTGGTACCATGTACTTGCTAAATGGTTTCCTTAATTATTAACTGATAGTTTATTCCTACTTCTATCAACTTCGTTTGATTCAATTTATTTTAATCCAATTATATGAAAATCAAAATCCTCGTGTTCTCACGATTAGATTCCATATAAGTTTCATATATTTGCGACGATTATTTCGTCCTATACATTTAACATGATAATACGTCCTAATTAATTTATTATTTTAATTTATTAATCTAGGAGTCGGAGTGAAAGATTCTGCTTCAGATTTCATAATACCATAGCCAAACCTGCTCTACTATACGGAAGTGAATGCTGGACACTTCGAGCAAAAGATAAATCCCGCATTAATAGTTCACAAATGAGATTCCTCCGATCACTAACTGGAGTAACATTAAGGGATAGAATGAAAAGTGATGAGATAAGGATGCAGTGGAATAGTAGGGAAATGGTTGAACATATACAAAATTATCATAAGTATCATAAGTGATTTCCAAATTATCGATAAATTCACGACTCACGAAGTGAGGAGTGAATTTATCTAGAGAATTTGGAAATCAAGAGTGGCATTTGTTAGGACTATTTAACGAATAAAATTAAGCTGTTTACTCACAAATCATTATTTAACTATAGTTATTTTAAAATATTTATATATTTAATGTAAACGGCGATGTTTGAAAACAAATGAGAAACGATAGGTACGCTTCTACTGCTTCTTTTGTTTATCACTGCAACCAGATCATACTATTTATTACCAAAGGAACGCAATATTGTAAGGAGGAGCTTTCTTTAATATGGTAATTATAACACTGATAAATATTTCGTGAAACACGACTCTGATTGGTTGTAAAACAGAAATCATTGAAATGTGATTGGTCATTGACTCCCATTTGGAGCATGAGTTAAATAGTCATAAGTAATGCCACGAGTGATTTCCAAATTATCGATAAATTCACGACTCACGAAGTGAGGAGTGAATTTATCTAGAGAATTTGGAAATCAAGAGTGGCATTTGTTAGGACTATTTAACGAATAAAATTAAGCTGTTTACTCACAAATCATTATTTAACTATAGTTATTTTAAAATATTTATATATTTAATGTAAACGGCGATGTTTGAAAACAAATGAGAAACGATAGGTACACTTCTACTGGTTCATTTGTTTATCACTGCAACCAGATCATACTATTTATTGCCAAAGGAACGCAATATTGTAAGGAGGAGCTTTCTTTAATATGGTAATTATAACACTGATAAATATTTGGTGAAACACGACTCTGATTGGTTGTAAAACAGAAATCATTGAAACGTGATTGGTCGTTGACTCCAATTTGGGGCATGAGTTAAATAGTCAGATTAAATGGTTCCAACACATCCAGAGAATGTCAAATTCCCGTTTACCAAAGATGATTTACCACCTCAACCCTAACGGCAAAAGAGACCTCGGAAGACCCTTCAACCGATGGAAAGATCAGTTTTTGTAGTCGCAGAACGGACATCATCACCCAATACTGCATTCGGAAGAAGAAGAAGAAGAAGAAACAATTAATTGGTACGGACACATTAGAAGAATGGAAGAAGGAAGACTACCTAAGATTATCATGGATTGGGAACCACAGGGAAGGAAAAAGAAGGGTAGACCAACTATTACGTGGATTCAGGGAATCAATGAAGCTAAGAGGGAATGGGAAATAGAAGAAGATATATGGATGAACAGAGAGGAATGGAAAAATGTGTTGAAACAAATGTGTAGTTAACTGTGAACATGGGTACCGGAAAAATGTATATTCATTGTAAAAGCCGGAATAATAAAAAAAGTATTATTATTATTATTATTATTATTATTATTATTATTATTATTATTATTAATTCTCTAAGCCTCATTCAGTTTATAATGGAAATAAACCTTCTTTTCATCAGATATCATATATAAAGCTGAACTGATGAGTCGGGAACGTTTTCTTGCCGCCTGCAACAGTTAAAATACGCTGCCATAAAGACTTAAAGCATTTTCCATTGAAGTAATAATGGGAATTAAATGAATAGGACTTCTTAGCATCCATGCGAATTAAATCCACCAGAATGCAATGTAGGTCGTTTTCAAATTGGCAGATTAACCACTCAGTCGGTACATCATTATATCCTCGCCTCACTTCTCATTAGATGTAGAATAGAAAAGGAAATGCACATCTCTTGAAAGTAGGATGTATTTCCAATAGCTAGAAAGCACAACGATATTTGCTTATTTTCATATCCAGTGCAATGCTTCCGTCGCCAATAAACAATTGAGAAATGCAGTTGCTAATCCAAAATTATAAAAAATTAATTTTATGCAAATCTGGCAATTCTTGTCGCTTAATTTTAGGAGTTTTTTTTTTACAATACTCTCTTCATTCTATCCTCTTTAAAATAAGTTGTTCCAAAACTCGTCACATCGTTCGCTGTGAATCCTCCAATACTTGTCTAATCCATTTCTGATTTAATAATCAGAACTGGCGTATAAAGTTTTAAATTTTGTTTTCGATATCTGACCATAATCAAAGATTATAAATACAGATATTATACAGCGACTCTCAAAATTTATCATAAGTAATGCCATGAGTGAT
This sequence comes from Diploptera punctata, assembly GCA_030220185.1. Lineage (NCBI taxonomy): Eukaryota > Metazoa > Arthropoda > Insecta > Blattodea > Blaberidae > Diploptera > Diploptera punctata. Next base: position 150,605 of record JASPKZ010008889.1, read on the forward strand.
TTCCAAATTATCGATAAATTCACAGTGAGGAGTGAATTTATGTAGAGAATTTGGAAATCAGGAGTGGCATTTGTTAGGACTATTTAATGAATAAAATTAAGCTGTTTACGCACAAATCATTATTTGACTATAGTTATTTTAAAATATTTATATATTTAATGTAAACGACGATGTATAACTGTAGGCTTTCACGGCCGGCGTCTTGATCCCTATTAGGTTCGTCTTCCGGGCATATAGGCCGTGGTCCAGTCGTTCTTCTACTCGACGTTTCGTCTACCGCAGCAGTAGACGAAACGTCGAGTAGAAGAACGACTGGACCACGGCCTATGTGCCCGGAAGACGAACCTAATAGGGATCGTAAACGACGATGTTTGGAAACAAATAACAAAAGATTGGACGCTTCATTTGCTTCTTTTGTTCATCACTGCAACCAGATCATATTATGTATTGCCAAATGATCGCAATATTGTATGAATGCACCCTAGTGGAGAAATTTATAACCAACATTATAGGTATTAATTAATTTCTGTTGTCCTATGATGTAAATATGTCAATTATATTTTTCTGCAATGTTATTTCCTGGAAAATAATTCGTTTAAGAAAGTGCAAACAGTGGTTTCTATTTTTTTTGTGGTATAATCAATTGCTATAAATGATTTTGTGGGGGTTACGAAACCCAAAACCACGCCGACTGCTACTATTTGTGGGTAAGTGAACCACGCTCTGCTACCATTTGTGCGGGGGGGGACGAGAGAATCCTTAAAACCATAAACACGCTCTTGCTACCATTTGTCCGGGATCTAGTTTTGTTGATGCTGCATTTATCAATGTGATCGTGATGTTCAAAGATGTTATCAGCAAGAAAGCAGCCTGCCTCGGGCCCATGAAAGGCGGCTATTAATTCATCTTTCTTTCCCTGATGAACATACATACAAATATAGATACTGATAATTAATTGCGTACAGTGAGTGATTTTGTTACAGGATAGTGAGAAATTACTATACTTGAATAATAACAAGGGGCGTAGTGTAAAAAAGATAACCTTTTAATATAAACAAGTTTGATTGTAAAACAAAATAATAAATTAATAACAAAAGATGATGCTTGATCAATCAATCAAGCTTAGCTTGTAAAAACAACTAAATAAATACCATACCATACATAATGCCACAGTCACACAGATGTCCAAGCTTTTTAGGAATGCCTTCTTCCGTACATAGCTGGACTAACTCAGAATCGACCTCTTCTCGGTCTTAATCAACTTGTCTATATATGTAGACCACCATATTAACTTCCTAACTGCATGGTGAACTAGATTTGGATTCGACTTTTGAATCCACTTTGAAATAACTAAACGCCACTTGCTAGGCTGATCGAATGATGATGTTCGGTAAGAGCACACTGCCTATAAAGGTTCGCAAATAGGGGGGATATGCGCTGTAGAGATGCGCGGTAGAAAGGATGAAAAGGGAAGGGTTAGCCACACGGAAAAGAGGACATTGGCATAGTTCACAAATGTTCTGTAGTAGGGAGGAGAACAAAGATACCTTACTGAACCGCAAAAAGGCACTTTCGGTTCAATAACTCCCCCTGCGCCCTCCGGGTAAAAAAAAAACAGTCCATAAACTTCAAAATAATGTCCAGTAGAAGAATCCCACGTTGGGAGGGGCACATCAATACTATCAGATTCCAGCGGTAAACTTCAATACAAATCTTCCATCGTCCCCTAAATCACAATCACCACACTCGCTTCCATGTTGACTATCCAGGCGCTGAAAATCAACTCCAATTGGACTCAGTCGCCATAGTACAACTCTGCGGTGTTCCCGGTGAAGAACAGGGTGACGATACCATAATTGGATTGCCGGATCGCAATCCCGCTCCACCGCTATCCAGGAATCTGTAGTTCTAGAGCCACTATGTCGGTCAGCTGGGCACTCGGGGGTCGGCCGGATCCTCCAAGCGCTCGACTGCCGAACATTCCAGGCTGCGTCGTAATGCCAATGTTAAGGAAGGGTAAACTGAAACAAAAAACAGGCGAAGACAGGAAAAACGGAACCACAGACATACTAGTTCAACATGTGCCATAATACAAAATATTTTTTTGTAACCAATATCTAGTTTAACATACAGATATATATTCACTACAAACATGCTTGGATTTACTCCATAGCATTACATAGTTTAACTTGACTGACATGTTGTTTTAAAACGTGTCCATCGACGTTTTCTAACTCGAGGGTAACTGGTGTCAGAAAGCGTTTCACAATGTAAGGTTCAGACCATTTAAACATAAGCTTTCCCATACGTTGCTCCCAACGATTACTGAGTGGATAAAGGCGATAACGTACTCGATCGCCAACTTTATAAGAGACGTCCTTCCTATCCTTATTATACCTATTAGCTACGTTCTCTTTAGCGACCTTAAGATTCTTGAATGCTTCCTCCCATTTCTGAACTTTGTTGGCTTGTTTCAAATCACTTAAGTCAGCATCCGTAATGCGCCAATTTAATTCCAAGGGATGCATAATACGTCTACCCAAAAACAACTCAGCAGGGGTAGTTTTTGTTGACTCATGGACTGCATCATTACAACCCAAAGCAAACAACGGCAAATGTTGATCCCAAACATTTTGCTTAACATTATGAAAAATGGTGAGACCTGTTTTCAATGAGCGAAAAAACCTCTTACAAAGGTTAGGCTTTGGATAATAGGGAGAAGTTGTAATACGATGGACACCCCAATCGAAACACATATTCTTAAACATATGGGAAGTAAAGGCTTTTGCATTATCCGAAACGATGGATTCAGGCACACCAAAGTTCGGAAAGAAGTTTCTAGTGAAGAATTCTACGACAGCACTAGATTTCAAGGATCTCACGGGATGAAGCACGACGTATTTAGAGAACCCGTCGACAACTGCTAGAACCCCAACATTTCCTCGTTTGGAGCGAACTAAGGGACCAAAGAAATCAATAAAGAGTCTTTGCATGGGAGCTGTGGAGGGCTCCGCTGAATGAAGACCTACTTTAGTATTAGAAGCGGGCTTAGCTCGCTGACAATCAACGCAATTCAAAATATATTTACGCACCTCATCACCCATATGAGGCCAGTAAAATTGTCTATTGAGCTTTTCCATAGTCTTGGCAATGCCCAAGTGCATGCCCAAAGGAGAATCATGATAATACTTAAGTAAGACAGGCCGCAATACTACGGGAACCAACACACGATTCTTCGGACCTTTCCGAGGACTATACACTAATAGACCTCTATGTATAGAAAAATCTGGACTATTAGTGTTCCTGCTCAGATAATTGAGCATCTAATCTCTTACAATCATTATCTTCTTGTTGATGCCATTTGGAGATTCGTAAAAGATGGCCGGAAAGTTCGAAAGAAGATTGACTTGAGGGTGTTCCGGAACCTCATCTTCATGGAACAGTCGCGACAAGCCATCCGTTACCGCGTTATCAGATCCTCTAACATGGACCACTTCAAAGTTGAAAGCGGAAAGACGCACAACCCACCTACCAATTCTGCCTAGAGTACCACTGTTTTTACATAACCAAGAAACTGCTTGATTATCTGAATGAACCACAAAACGATTATGTTCCAAAAAGGTACGGAATTTTTCACAACCGAAAACAATAGCTAAAATTTCTCTCTCATAAATGCTATACTTAATCTCGGCCTCATTCAAGGTGCGGCTAGCATATCCCACTGGTGCTAAATTGCCGTCGATTTCTTGATTAAGAACCGCACCTAACGCCCTATCACTGGCGTCGCACTGAAGAACAAATTTTTTATTGAAGTCGGGAACCTGTAAAGTGGGAGCTTCACAAAGGGCTAATTTAAGACTCTGAAAAGAAGCTTCGCATTCTTGACTCCATAGGAATTTTGTTTTCTTTTTCTTCAAGTTATTCAAAGGAATGGCAATCTGAGAGAAGTTAGGAATAAATCTGGCATAAAAGCCCACCATTCCCATGAAACTTCTAACGCCTTTTAAATTCTTAGGTGTAGGAAGATTTTTGATGGCTTCAACTCTCTCCGGGTTCACTTGGATACCCTCGGCTGATAACAAATGGCCCAAAAACTTTATTTTAGAACAACCCAAAGTGATCTTTTCAGGATTAACAGTAAATCCTTTATTATTTAACCTTTCAAGACTTCTCTCAATGAGCAAGATGTTGCCGCATATCAAAGAATACACGATGAGGTCATCACAATACTGAAAAACATACTTGTATTTCAAGTCTCCAAATAATTTGTCTAATTCACGACTCAATACTTGACTACCTACACTCAAACCCATCGGCAACATATTAAATTCGTAAAGGCCGTTAGGGGTAACGAAAGCCGTGTATTTTCTGCTGGATGGAGTTAACGGTATTTGAAAAAAGGCGGAATGCAAATCAATTATGGAAAACACTTTGGCTCCATGAAATATTTGGAAAGCTGCTTCCAAAGTAGGCAATGGAAAACAATCAAACACTACTTTATTATTAAGTTTCCTATAATCGATAACCAACCTATGGCCTCCACTAGGTTTTGGAACAAGAAAAGCCGGGCTCGCGTAACTAGAACGACTAGGCCTAATGACACCTTGTTGCATAAGCTTATGAATTTCGCTTTGTAACAATTGCAACTTAGGTGGAGAAAATTGAAAAGGTGGAGACCGAACAGGGATATTATCCAACAATTCCAGTTCACAAAAACTATCTTTTGCTCTTCCTAATTGATTACTAAATAATCCTGGGAATTCTTTCACCAATTTGGCTAACTCCTTATCCTCCTCAAGATTATTGAGGGACATAACGCAACGTTGTTTCGAAGGATTCTTACCATACGCATGCCCGTACATACAAGGATGTGCGTTAAACGGCAGCGAAACGTCTCGCGCAAATCTAAAATTACAGACTCTGTTCTGAAAATCAATTTTCATGCCGGATTTCGACATAAAATCGTAGCCTAGAATAATAGGAACAGGCAACTCTGGGGCCACATAAAACAGCTGGTCCCATGAAAATTTATTTATCTTTAAGTGCAACCGAACCATTTTATCTACAGAGAAGATTTGATTGTTAACTGATTTACACTTCAAAGAAGTTTTCTTCAATAATTTCTTAGGCAAAATAGAGACAAAGTCTTCTCGTACAAGAGAAATAGATGCACCACTATCTAACAATCCGTCTATTTTCTGGTGGAAAACTTCCACCGGTAAATGAGGCAAGTTTGCCGTGAAAGATGACGGTCTATTGTTCGCAGAAGGAAATATTCTTTTAGACGTTTGAATTCTTTTCTTATACTTTCCCGAGGATAAAGTCATAACATTAACATGCGGAGTATCTAAGCCCTTAGATCGACACTCTCTAGAAGGATGCCCAAAACGTTGACATTTCCAACATTGTAAGTTACTTTTCGATTGCCAAGAGTGATCGCGAGAAGAACGATTCGCAGAAGTATTAATTTTACTTAAATTATCAGGCTTACTTTTTTCACTGAAGTTCCTCTGTCTTTCAGCAATCTCGAAATCAGCCACTTTCCTAGCCAAGACACACATTTCGGCTACATTTTGAGGTCTCGTAGCAAAAACCAAATGCTGTCTGGTGGCCGGGACATATTTTGTAGAATAATGTCAATTAACTTTTCTTCCGAAAATAGAGGGTTCAATACAAGTGAAGCTCCTTGAATATTGGAGATAAACTCCAGCAAAGATTCTTTAGAAAGTTGGAATCGTCGTGACACAAATTTAATCCAATAGTCCTCTAATAATCTAGGAGGCAACAACGAACATTTCACATATTCTAAACTCTCCATCCAAGTAAATCTCAATTTAACAACTTCACTCCAAACCTTCAATAGTATTCCTCCAATGCAACTCAAAATCGAGTTTACAAAATACTCATCGGGAACCAATTTCAATTCGAAGATCGAGTTAAGTTTAATAAGGAAGACAACTAGCAATTCCTTATCATCACCATCGCAGGGATCAACTTTTCTAATTAACTCTCGAAAAATTCGCTGATTATTTTCCTCCGTATGAGAAGAAAGGTTGGGGACCGTTCCACTAGAAAAATCCTTGATGGAGCTAAGTCTACGATCAATCATATTCTTGTTCTGTTCTGCAGAATAATCCTCTTGAATTGCGCTGTCTACAATAAACTTACGCTTTATTAATGTTTGTTCAGCCGGGGAGAGAGAATTCATATGAATTTTAAGTCGCTGACGTAGTATATTTACATCACCTTCAACCTCAATACCTAGTAAGCTTAATTCTCGGACGAGATTATCTTTAGATATTACATCTATCCAACTATGCATGTTTACAAAGTACAAAAGATGTAAACAACTATAAGCGAACGTAGCTTAGTATGCATAAATCACTCTGTGTTTGCGTATAAAGAAAGATGAGTCAATATCATTTACGTGACATAATACAGACGCGTAACGTAATGCTTTTCAATGACTTTAACATAAATACCAAGTATCAAAAACAAATAGTTGTTCGCAGGGTAATATCTCTGAAAAAATGTCGATTTTCTAATTCCAAACTTCATTTACGACCATACAGAGTTTATACCCTTGTCTTGGCACTTGAAACCACAACTCCAAAACTTGAATAGAAAATTTTAAATCAATACTACTAGAACCACAGTTAATAAAATACAGCATATCTTTCAAAGTGAAAGATACAAAACCACACGCTCTGCAAAACCATTTGTGGGGGTTACGAAACCCAAAACCACGCCGACTGCTACTATTTGTGGGTAAGTGAACCACGCTCTGCTACCATTTGTGCGGGGGGGGACGAGAGAACCCTTAAAACCATAAACACGCTCTTGCTACCATTTGTCCGGGATCTAGTTTTGTTGATGCTGCATTTATCAATGTGATCGTGATGTTCAAAGATGTTATCAGCAAGAAAGCAGCCTGCCTCGGGCCCATGAAAGGCGGCTATTAATTCATCTTTCTTTCCCTGATGAACATACATACAAATATAGATACTGATAATTAATTGCGTACAGTGAGTGATTTTGTTACAGGATAGTGAGCAATTACTATACTTGAATAATAACAAGGGGCGTAGTGTAAAAAGATAACCTTTTAATATAAACAAGTTTGATTGTAAAACAAAATAATAAATTAATAACAAAAGATGATGCTTGATCAATCAATCAAGCTTAGCTTGTAAAAACAACTAAATAAATACCATACCATACATAATGCCACAGTCACACAGATGTCCAAGCTTTTTAGGAATGCCTTCTTCCGTACATAGCTGGACTAACTCAGAATCGACCTCTTCTCGGTCTTAATCAACTTGTCTATATATGTAGACCACCATATTAACTTCCTAACTGCATGGTGAACTAGATTTGGATTCGACTTTTGAATCCACTTTGAAATAACTAAACGCCACTTGCTAGGCTGATCGAATGATGATGTTCGGTAAGAGCACACTGCCTATAAAGGTTCGCAAATAGGGGGGATATGCGCTGTAGAGATGCGCGGTAGAAAGGATGAAAAGGGAAAGGTTAGCCACACGGAAAAGAGGACATTGGCATAGTTCACAAATGTTCTGTAGTAGGAAGGAGAACAAAGATACCTTACTGAACCGCAAAAAGGCACTTTCGGTTCATTTTTATTATTACCTCCCGAATCCCCTATCTGCTGACATTCATGCACTATATATACAATCTGGTAGCTGTATTTCTTAGAGAGTCAGCCACTGCAAAATAATGCTATGACCTCTCCAGAATGTTAAAAAGGAGGAGCTTTCTTTAATACGATAAACTTCAGTTGATAAATTCGAGGCGAAATAAGACTGTGATTGGTTGTAAATAAAAAATCATTGAAATTTGATTGGTCATTGACTCCCATTTAGGGCATGAGTAAAATGATCTTACAAATACTTCTTCAGGCAAACGCTTTTAATAAAATAACAAATTCTCGCAATTCTTACAAATATACTAAGAATAATAATAATAAAAATAATAATAATAATAATTAACATTTATTTACACAATTAATATTTATTTTGCGTGCCTCAATATTCAAATAGAAAGAAACATTTAAATTGACAATAAAATTATTTGTAAGGCTCAGGTATTTTATGCTTGTCCTTTGGAATTGATACCTGCATCTCATCTCCTTGTCATTGTTTTCCACCAACTTCGTAGTCAAAGAACAGGATAATTTGGCCCACTTTCCTTGAAGCACTCTTTCCTAATATGATCTGCTAGTTATTGCGTTGTTCAAGTTCCCGCCACAAATTCTTAATGGGACTGATATCTGCAGAGTGTGGTAGGGTTTAGAAACATTTAGGAGTGTTGTAGAGTAGTAGTGTTGTAGAGTTTGACGAGAGGCTTTTTTTTAGTACAACACTCAGTGGAAGTTTGTTCTTCATCTGGAATGTTTAATAATGTCTGTCAATTGAGACAAAACGATTTCTGCTAATTATATAGTCATCCACTGAGGAGGCATAATATCTAAGACCCTCCCCAGTGTTGATCACTTTAAGGTATTTTTTGATAACGAGCTCAATGTCTTTATTGATTTTTAAAGGTCACAATGATCTATGATAGTAATTGCCGGTTGCCTTGGTCCCTTTTTGGGTACAACACTGGAGGGTCTAGGATTAGTTTCCGCTGTAGTGTCAATTGTATTTGGTACCCGAGATGACAATTTATTGAATTTGGACTGTTCGTCAGTGGCCTGTTGTTCATTAAAATCTAAAAATTTACTTTTCATAGGCACGTTGGGAACCGCAGCCTTAGTTAAAGAAGGCATTTCAGACAGTTTGGATTCTCTAATTTTAATCATTGATCACTTTGAACTCTTAATTTTTGGCTCTGCCTCATTACTTTCTGTTTTGGAAAAATCACCATTGTTTGTAATGAGGCATACCATCAGAATATTTAATCATTATGTAATAAAATTGCACAGAATAATAAACTGTTTATTTTTTATTTAAACACTTATCAAACTTTCATCTAACAGGGGTGGATCCGGTCACTCACGATTTTGTTGCAATCATATTTATTTGTATTCTATATAAAGTAATGCGTAAATATAGAAATTACATCAAACTATGCATTTAATTATCTAGGAGAAAATACGAAGAATATTTTCAGTATAATCCGGTCAGAGGATTTATCTACCTGGGACGTCACCCTGAGCACTTCACTCAGTTTTAAAATTTGAAAATGATATTATAACAAACTAACTCACTCACTGGCACTGTCTAACACGTAGATTAATTGGCGCACGGACGTAAGCTCTCCCTACATCCCTATTCTAAGCTAATGTTTTCCAATTATCCCCTGTATAATCTAAAGTAAAGTAAAGTAATCCCACTACAGGTCTCAGGAGGCCCTTGGGGTAGTAGGAGGTTAAGGCTCCCACTTTTCTGGACAATCGGCACTTGATGTCAACCCTGCGTGACGGCCTCCTTTACTCCCGGAAGCAGCGTCTGGTACTCATTTCCGTTAGAGGCTGAGTCAACCCAGGGCCATAGTGCCGCCAGAAGGTTTGGGTCAGTTTAAAAATCCTGACCCCACCGGGACTTGTACCCTTGACCTTCCGGCTTGTAGCGCTACGCCGTGCCCCTCCCCACTGTATAATATATTGCCCTTAATTCATGGTTAATGTTATTCCCTCACCTAATTCTTTGCCTCCCTACTGGGCGCTATCCCTCTAAATTTCCTACAAGAAGATCTGTACCCCTCTTTCATTCCACATTCGTGTCATATGACCTGCCTATCGCAGACGTAACTATTCTTATTACATCTGGTTTCCTATAAAGATCATGTAGCACTGTTATGTAGTGTTTTAAATTCACCTGTCTGACCATCTCTCTTTGGTCCAAACATTTTCCTATCAACTTTATTCTCAAATACTCATAATATTTTCACCTACCTTAAAGTATGAGTCCGTGTTTCGCATCCATAACTGAGAGAATAACAGTTTTTATGTATTTTCAGTTTAACGTTTTTTGAAAGGAGTTGGGATGACAAGGGTCCCTGTAATACATAATAACACGTATTTCCAGATTTGAGCTTATGTTTAATTTCTTTGTGCATCTCATTCCAATTTGTAATTATTCTTGCTCGGTATTTGAATTTACCCACATTTTCAAAATTACCCTCATTTGTCACTAATTGTCCTTTTCCATTATCTAACCCATTTCTATGTTTGAAAATATATTAATTTTGTTGATGTTTACTTTCAATCCCAATTTCCTAGTATTAATCAATAGAGTGTGTGTTGGTCATTAATATCTCCTCGCTATCGTCTAACAATACCGCATTATCAGCATAAATTAACAGCTTATTAACACTATTGAGTTATAGGTCTTCTTCATCCTCTAACGATTTGATAGCATGTTATAGGACAACTTCAATACTATCTGAGAAATTTTGATACACGCACCGTACTCTTTGTGCCATTTAGAAAAATTCGAATAAGCCCAACTAGCATTTTAGGAATTTCAAATTTCATCAGGTTTCTATACAACTTACCTCTCTTAATTGAGTGTTATGCCTTTTTGAAGTCTACATATAGTTTATACACGGTGCCATTATATTCCCATTTTCTTTTCTAAAATACGTCGTGTACAAAAAATCTGATCTATTGTAGATACATTTCTTCTGAATCCACATTGATGATCACCTATTAAGTCGACAATATAGGCAGTAAATCTGGATACTAATATATTTGTTAAAATTTTGTACGAAGTTGGAAGTAATAAAATGCCTCTGTAGTTGTTGCAATCAGCTTTATCTCATTTCTTACAGATTGGAACGAAGTTTATTTCTTTCCATTCATTTGGAAGTAACTTTTTTCCCCAAATCATACTAAGCAACTGATGTATCTTGTCCATCAACTTTTGTCTCCCCGACTGTATCAGTTCTGCTGGAACCCCAACGGAATCTGATGCTTTATACATGTTTAATATTTCTATCAGATATTTCAACGTCTAATGTACTTGATTCTGTGACTAATGTTTCTGTTACCTCTATATCATTTTCTTCGATGTCCTGGTCTGCATGTACGTATATTTAATATATGATTAAATTAACTTTCAATCTATTTAATATACTCCTGGAATCTGAAATCATATCCTTATTTTCATTCTTAATTATGTTAGATCTAACCTGAAACCCTTTCCCCTCTATTCTAATTCCCTGATATGATTATCTGATGTTCCTATTTTTTGCGTTAATTTCAAGATCATTAATCTCCAGTTTGAAATATCTCTATTTTTTACTATTTTATAACCTAGTGGTTTCCCATCTGATGTTACCGAATTGTTCTAAATTTACTTCATTTGGCTCAAGTAAACAATATTAATTTTTTCTAGCGTTCTTTTCTTTACAATGTCGGCACATTCCTCATAAAACCATTTTTTTTGTTTGGAGTCTATTTCTTTAAATAACCTAAGCTTCATAATGCTGATAGTCCGGCTGATTTCTATAAAACTTTTCAGTAAGTTAATGTCTCCTGGAAGCGTTATGAGCGCTTCTCAGGACAAGGATGGTGGAAGGGCTGCTTCCCCTGAGCCTCCAAACATACTCCTCTGGGTATCCATCATCAAGAGAAAGCTGCTTCTTCCGCTCTTCAAGCATTGCAAGTTTAGAACTGCCTTGTTGACCATTGAAGACTTAACGAAGATGTGGCCGCCCAATATGGGTACAGACGCCATTCCCTCGTTCTTAGTTCCCCTCACCTCTTACCCACTTGCAAGATTATTCCAAGGAGGGATATCCACTGCTAGCAATAAATTATCAAGCAAGAGAAAGACGAGATGTCAGAAGACCTATAAAACTTTGGTCTGATGCATTAAGAAGTCGGAACGGGCAATTGCCTAATCCTTGGAGTAAATGTGATGATTATTATGATTTATGATGCTGACAATGTAATAGAAACTCTTATAGCCGCCCATTCTTTATTTATATTAATCAGTTTCATCTTCGGTTGCCATATTTTCAACTGAAGATTCCAGTATTTCAAGTCTACTAGTAATTTTCATCTAGTAATCTTGCCGCAGTTTATCATTTCAGGTGTATTTATGAATATCCTTATGCTGGAATGTTGTGTGCTCCTAACAATAAAATTCTTTGATATGGCAAAGGTGACAAATCTAACCCCATTATCATTATTATCTTCATGAAGACTGAATTTGCATATTGTTGGCCTGAATATATCTTCCCGTCCCAATTTTGCATTAAAATTTCCCTAGACAATTTTCATATGATATCATGAAAGATTTTCTGCGGTGCCATGTATATTGACGATTACAAAACCACGTAATTTACCCTTTAAAATGATATATGATATCCTATTGCTGGCAAAACGTAACATATCGAATAGCGGAGATGATCCTCCTTCGGACTAAAAGGCGCGTTCCAAATTTAAGTATCTCTGTACTAATTTCCTGGAAATCGAATATATCCAAGGATAATTTATGTAACTGCAGTGTTAATATTTCTATAGTCCCACTGCTATATAATGTCCTAACATTCCATGTTCCTAGGAACATGCCCTTTTTATTGAGCATTTGGCGTGGATTCTCTGAAGTAATATCTGTCCGGAGAACCGGATGTGAAGATATTTCCCCATGACATGATTGTCCTTGAAGGTTCTTGGCGTACCAGACGGCTGCTGACCTCACGTCTACATATGTTTGTCACAGAGGTGGACGTTTAGATACCTGAGAGTGTATGACTGACATGTGGTCAGCATGTCATGTCGCTTCAAAGACCGTTTTATGCTACCCTCTATCTTTACACATCGGAGTTGCTATAAACTATGTAGCTATCCAAATGCAGTTCATGATGATTGGGTTTTGTTTGGTGTTTTTTGTTTCGTTTGTGGGGTTTTGTTTGTTTTTTTTATTTCCCTGGTGAGGCGCCGTCCCAGACTCACCACCGAAAATTCCATGAGAATGTTTATTTCTCCATGGAGACGGTCAGATCTAAAACAAGTATCATGAAGACCCCCGATGCCTTAAAGCCCACTTTTCTATGACTCGGGACCAACAATTTATAGAGAATTATGTGTACCTCACCCGGATATTTGAACAACAATCTGTTCGGTTTTACAGTTTAACATTATGCAACGCGGAAACATACTCTCGAACTAAATACAAATTCACACATTAACTGGCGCAAAGGGCCTAGGGTCTTGATATGCATGTTAAAACGAATCAGATGTGACACAACTATGTACAAGCGTTATCGATAATCTTCCGTTACATCTCATGCTGTCATCTTGTTATTTTTCTTGTATTGCGATATTTATCGACATGTTTCGGTACTATATCCTGCATCGTTAAGTCGCGAGATTACTGTACATCGGTTAACATTCGGACTAAGATTCCATTAACATGGTTGTGTTACATAAGTTACATTAGTTCGTTAAGGGCCGGTTTCACCAACATCGGTGAAATTTAACCTTCACGACGAGTTACATAACCGGGTGAAAAATAACTAAGCGTGTTTGCGTTTCACCACGCCATATAACACCGACGTAAACAAACGGGCGGTTTACCGTTAAAATTATTTTGAATCGTATATTTCTCATACCTCATATTCAAGCGGAACAAATTTGTAGGAGGGGAAAGAAATGCTATTGGTTGTTACTTATCGCGTTACCATAGAAACCTAAATAAACACATTGAACCAACACAAACACGTTCCACAGATCACGTATATTAGTACACGTGGAAAATTTGCCAGAAATAAAGAACATGTCCAACGAAAGATTTTCAAAACTATAATAGAATTAATATAAAACGTTGAAACTATAGGAAATAAGAAACTATCCATAAAACATGCGTAACGACGAAAAATATTTTTTCTTGATTAGGCCTGTTTTTAAATTAATCTAATGATTGATTTAAAAACACTTTTACATTAATATAATATGGTAGTGTATTATCATCATCATCATCATCATTGGAATGCTTTAGTATATTTGGGTTATGTAAAAGTTTTCATGGAACAAGCCATTTTAATGGTATAAGAAGAGTAATTATTTTGGTTGGGACCATGTATTACAGTGTTTACAAAGTATCTAATCCATCTCCTGAAAATGTTGCTGCTGTAAACTCTCATTCTTGGAAGAATTATTTAATAACATGCAAAATGATTATGATAATGCAAGCCATGTTATATATATAAGGTGATTTGGAGCCATTAAGCAACAAATCTGATGAGAGGTCCTTAAAAAAAAATTCCAACATTTCTCCCTCTCAATGCATAGAATTGCTAGATTACGAACCCTTGTGCTTCATGGTTATTCAGGTGTAATCACAATATAGGAACGTCCTGTCTGCAGATGAACTTGTGATGGAACAGATTAGTTTAATTTGTAAAACTTGGAGTATCCTTCCTTTGGCCAGCAACCAATCGAAGGGACTATTATTATGCTTTCAAGTCTTATACGAGAATTTCCCTCAAACGCTGGAGGGAAAATTTTCTATAGGATCGTAACAGGCCTTGGCCTAATACTTGGAAGGAAGAAGAAGAAGAAGAAGAAACTTGGAGTAGATCTTGGGAAGCTCAATTTTTTTGGTTGTTCCTGGACCTATTATAAGAACAGTGAGAGTTTTCTTTTTGTCTTACATATATTCATTATTTTCATTGTTGCACTTTGGAATACTGCAACCCAGTCTTAACGAATTTCACTAAAAATGTTTGACTTTATCAGACCCATACCCTTGTCACATTCTAGGTATGTAGGTCCACTTATTGGGAATGTGACAAGAACTGACTGCAAATGTGTCTTCTCATGAACAATGTAGTGTAAATATCTAAAGAGCATGTAATTTTTATTTGCCCTCCTGCAGATTCACAGAATATATTTAACTACTAGATTTTTGGGTTAAGGATGTTTGTAATATACTGATTAATAAGAAATGAAGTTACCTTATTGGCTCCTTTCCTACCATGAGTTTCAGAATAAATATAGAAAATGACCTTGTTATCAAACAACTTTTGAATGTTGAAAGAAAAGTAGCTAAATCGTTGCTTGTAATATATGATGTTTGGACAGGGGAGATTTTTCTGAAAATCCATGGAAATAAATTTAGTACTTCTCTTCCATGCTTCCCTCTGGCCGTTATAAATAATCTCAGTTCTTGCTATGTGAACCTTGTTTTCAGTTTCAAGATACATTACCTTCTTCTCTATCTCCAGCCTCATCTCTTCATTTGCAATGGTACTTAACTGAACAGGAGCGACTTCTTATTAGCAGTAAATTCATCACAGATACTATACGAATCGTTTCTGGGGTATCCAAATTAAATGTTGAACTGTGTTATGAAAATGGTTTAATACATTTCAGAAGATATAAAGTTTTCAGAATAATTGTCTTTATACATGTTATACGTTGTTAAAAATACACAGTTCCCCAGGTAAATACAACTTCTGTTTTCTTTATGCTATAATGGCTTTCAGGACCCTTAAATGATGTGTGTTCCATAACCAGTTTTGGACAATTTGGTCTGCCTGTTGGTGTGTTTGCCTTACATATCCTTGCCTATCTCTGCATTAGTATTTATAGATTTTCGGATATTTTCAATTCTCTATTTTGAAATGGCATTTATAAACCTGAAAACTTTTTTACATATATCTTTATTTCATTTGCATAATTTTCATCTGAAATTCTTACCTTGTATCTGAAACTTTACTATGAAGGAGAGCATCATCTTCATTTATTTTGGCCTCCTCTGTTTAATATTGTGGGACCAAACATATATATAAAGTTAATAGTGAGTGGAGAACATATTTTTAATAACTCACCTCATACAATTTCAAATTTATTTGATTTAAGACCATTGGTTTTGAATGAATTTTTCATTCATCTTCAGTTTATTTTCAGTTGTTGATTTCACCAATTCTCTAATTCTGCCATATTTGGTTGGCATTATAAATTTTTTTCTATAGGAATATCAAAATTCATTGATCGATATTTATTCTTTTGAATGAATATCTTCTCCCAAACTGTTCATTCTAATGGTTTATCCAATTGTTTCAAATTGTGAAATTGAAAAATCAGCAATTGCTGCACATAGTTTATTAGAACATCATAAAATTAATAGAGATGCAAAACTTTTGAAACAATTGGATAAACTATTAGAATTAACAGTTTGGGAGAAGATATTCATTCAAAAGAATAAATATTGATCAATGAATTTTGATATTCCTATAGAAAAAAAATTTATTTCAAAATTTATAAAGCCAACCAAAAGATGGCAGCGTTAGAGGTAACCATGGTGAAATCAACAAACATAGAATTTCAACAGTTGGTGTCATGAAAATAAACTGAAGATGAATGAAAAATTCATTCGAAACCAATGGACTTAAATCAAATAAATTTGAAATTGTATGACGTGAGTTATTAAAAATATGTTCTCCACTCACTATTAATGATATAACCTCATAATGTTTACTTCCCAACATTAATTTTAATATATATAAAGATTGTGCCTCTAACATTGTAAATTTTGAATTTGTTGATTCATTTATTTTGCTGATTTACATCAATACGTTTTAAATATTTTAACCTACAATTACAGGAGTCTCCAGTTTCATGAATCTGAGCTCTCAATTTTTTGTTAGTATCTTTCATCCTGCCAAAAACTCTTCCTCTTCTTACAGCTTTCATAAGATACACAGTTATTGATCATACTCATTCATTTTGAATGTATGTGATTCCAGTTTTCACTTTTCTCGCACAATATTACTAGTAAAACAACATATGAAGCAATACAATGAAAAAAATAGTGTACATGTAATTCTCCTCCCAAATAAGACCAATATTGAATAAATCCAGTTCTATTACTCTACACCTGCACTGCAACAGTTAGATTAAAATGACTTGCTTTCCTTTTCCCCTGTTCACTATAGACTTACCTTTTTTTTTCACTATCAAATGGGCCTTGGGTTCGATCCCCGGTCGGGACAGTTTTTCTGGGTTTTTCCTCACCTGTAAGACCCAAACGGTCCCCGAAATCATATGGCCATCGAAATCATTGTATTCATATTCATCTTAGATTAAGCTTGGGATTAGGGACTCTCCTGGTGCACCACTATCATCATCCATCATATCATCGGGGCAATGTAACCCTGCCTTCCAGGCGCCCCAACCTCAGAAGTGGGTTACAAGTACGCCATGCCAGGAGGGAACACCAGGAATGTCGAAGGGCAACCTGGGGCATTTGCAAAAAAAAAAATCTCAGTGACTAGCCTTACTTTTGCTCCATAATTTAGCCCATATAAAATTCACTGCTCAAGCTATATGAATGTGCCCTTAACTGATTTTTTTTATCACATTTACTGACTTACCTCTCTTTTTCCCTATAGTCTTCAATTCCATCACTGCATTTCCTCAAGAAAAGATAGTCTCCAACGTAACATACAGGAATATTAATTAAATTATTTGGAGTCAATATTAATGTTGATTATCTTGAACATGTTTCGCTTATATCATAATCATTGATATGCTATAATCGAAACATGTTCAAGAACAAATCAACATTAATATTGAGTTAAGATGAACAGACTCCAAATAATTTAATTAAAAGAACCTCAAAATATTACTTCCTAAAATAAAACATTAAATACAGGAATATGTTTGAAAATGACTTGAAAACACTAGTGGGTAACACATAGAAGTAATTATTTTGAAATTATATTTTATTTAATATTTTTCAAAATTATACAATAATTCATATAAATAAACTCTTATTATTTACTGCTTCAAATATCTTATTGTTTCTATCAGATACAACAAACTGCAAAACAATAAGACTGAGGAACATGTATATAATTTACTCATTTTATAATTTCATACTGCGTAACATTCTACAGCATCTCTCAAATGTTCACAGGCAATCAGTTTTAGTAAAATATTTAAAATTGTACTGCACATTTTGAATGTATAACAATAAATCACATAAAAACCTAAAATATTTTTAAATTATTACAGTATCATCACTGATTAAAATATTATAGAACAAAAATATAATTAACAATTTACTCTACAATGGGATTTGATGAGCCTTCACTTTACACCATTGTTGTCTCGGTTAAAATAATATTTTTCTTTCTCAAATAATGCAACTAAATTGAGATTAAGAACGTCCTGAAGTACTTGCTCACCTGCATATCTTAAAATATTGTGTAAAACATCAGTAGCCCAATGATATGAAATTCATTAATCAGTTTTAAATTAATTCCTACATCACTTCCTAGAACTGAAGAGCTTCTCAATAACCTTCAACATTCTGATTTAAGATTCATTGTACATGTTATCTGCAAGTGTGTACAAAGAAGACAGAAATACATTAACATGGACATCTGTTTCAACATATACACTGGTGTCCAAAAGTTAAGGATAATTAGTTCATTTGCCGACTTATTATAAAGCATTTGTCAGAATAATACAAAATTTGGTAAGGTATGTCACAGATAATTAGAAACATGGCACGAAAGAAACAATGGCATGAATACGTCATTCACTTGTCATTTTCACAACAAACGAAAACTGCATTTCAGAATTCGAACATAAAAGTTGAACAACAATGGTTCAAATGATTAGTATGGGGTGTGATTACCCCTGACAGCTACACAAGACTCACATCGACGTGGCATGCTAGTGATGAGGTTGTTCAGGAGTTCGATGCTCAGCAAATTCCACTCCTCATGAAGAGCAATGTGAAGGTCTTGAAGTGTCCTCGGAGGAGGCTGACGAGATGCAATTTGTCTCCCTAAGGCATCCCATGCATGCTCTATAGGATTCATATCCGGAGACCTCGCTGGCCACTCCATACGCTGGATATCTTCCTCCTGAAGAAACTCATCCACCAGTTGTGACCTGTGAGGTCGGGCATTGTCATCCATGAATATGAATTCTGGACCCACAGCTCCCCTGAAAAGTCTTACATGAGGTTCCAGGATCTCTTCTCTATACCGCTGAGCATTAACAGTGCCACCTGCGAAGATGTGAAGCTCTGTGCGTGCATTCATCATTATACCTCCCCATACCAGGAGACCACCGCCACCAAATGGATGTCTTTCCATGATGTTCATGGGGTTGTAACGAGTTCCTTGCTCCCTCCAGATAGTCACGCGATGCGAATCACAGTTCAAGCTGAATCTGGACTCGTCTGTAAATAGCACGCTGCTCCACTGATTTAGAGTCCAGTCGCGATGTTCCTGACTCCACCGTAAACGTGCTCTCTTGTTATCAAGGGTGAGTGGGACGCACACTACAGGCCGCCTAGCATACAGACCAGCAGCTCTGAGTCTTCTATAGACAGTTTGTCTGGATACTCTGATACCTGAGGCGGCCGCAAGTTCTGAACTCAGTTGTCTGGCAGACATTGTTCGGTTTCTTCTTGCAGTTAACGCAAGATATCGATCCTGCTGAGGATTTGTAACTCTTGGAAGACCTCCCACTGGTCTTCGCCTAACGTCTCCGGTCTCTTGGAACCGTCGCCATAACCTAGATATAACATTTTGTGGCACATTAAGTGCTATGGAGACCTCAGTTTGTGTCTGTCCTGTTTCTAGCCGCCCAATAATTCTACCCGAAGCAGAGGGTCCAGATGTTGTCTTTGTGCCATTTTACTGCAATCTGTTCTTACACTACATCTGATTATATCATAACTCTCTTTAAAAATGAAGATTTATGGAACAGGGCTTAACTGCAACAATGCAATTTTCATTTATAATTGCTATTAATTTTTCATTGTTGAAGAGAGATTATAATTTAGTATGTAAACTAAACTAAATGTACTGAGAAACGTTTTGATAAATAATTTTTACTCCTTGCTCCTCTTTAAGCATTTTGATTTTCCGTTTTACAAATTATCCTAAACTTTTGGACACCAGTGTATATCCCTTGAAATCCATCTCTCCAAACCCAATTATGAAAAAAATAATTTATAGAGAAATTATAACAAAGTTATATGACGTAACTAACAACGTTACATTTTACAATATGAGAAATGTAAGCTAGGGTGAGTTATTTTTTTAAGCTGTTCTAAGTTTAAGACTGATGTGTATAAATATTTATAACTGTTAGACTTAATAGTTGCAAATGTTATAATTTGCCATAAATTGTTCTTCACCTAGCAATGATGTCACAAAATGTCATATTTGATTTACAAATAGCCTTCACTTTTAAAGAGAAGTAGTATTTCAAGTTACTTGAACTATTCTGCAACACCATCACCAGGTCTTTATTCTTTGTTTGTGTAATCCATTGAACTTCCGGTCTTTAGGGATGTAGCTTGAAGTCGAGAACTTGCAATGGCACAACTGACTCGGCAGACAATATCTTAGGACTGTTGATCTCCTGACCCCTCCTGAATGATGAACCCTTATCTAATTATTGTCCAAAGCCAGGAGCAGCTGATTTATTGGAGAAATGGCTTGATTTCTAAAAAAAAAAAAAGCAGTATGTAATATAAACTTATTGTGTTGTACAGATCAACTCACATAATACACGCATATAGCAGTACAAGTGAATTATTCATAACTAGCTGAAGTTATTTTATCAATAATTAAAATTATAGATTTCACAATCAACATAGTATACCACTGGTGTATAAAGGTACGTACACATATGCGCGCCGCGAACACGAACGGCCCGCGCGCCGCGCGCGCACGGCGCGTGTTATGTTCGTCGAAATGATTAATTTCAACGAACCTCCTGCGATCCATAGGAAACCCACAAACCTTCAGTAGACATTTTGCAGAGCAGGTGTAAACCATCCATGTCTCTACAATCACTTCAAACATGTTTTTAATCAGTTATTGAAATTTTATTTTAAAAATTGAAGAATATGAAGGAAATTAAATGTTTACTAAAATATGAACATTTCGCCAAAATATTATGAAATATGAAAAAATATGTTGGTCTTATTTGATTATAAAATGTAAAGATACTCTATGGAGCAACAAAAATTTTATAGAACGCAAAAATAATATCAACATAAGTATAATTTACAAATGTAATACATTACAAAATTATGTATAGTACCAGTATTATTTTATTCTTTGGCATATTTCTCATTTGAGTGATTTTTTAAGTAGATTGCTGTCGTTGTTTAAAAGGTCATGAATTTTTTCACAAGAATTTGTTAAATTATACTTCACATAAAATAACTTTCGAAGTCTCAACACTCATTGCGATTTTTTTTTTGTCCGCACTTTATTTACCAAACAATGGTGGTCGAATCAACAATGTTAACTTGATAAGCAGTTCTCAACAATGATTTGTTATTATTAAAGTTTAACATTACAAAATTAACAAAAATAATATAAAACTCATATCCTGGTGAAATAGCTACATGGGCGGCGAAAACCGTATATTCCCTTTCCGTTCTCCCGCTTGTCCTGCATTCTTTCCCAAAAATAGGGACTTTTTTTTAAAATGCCGCGGGACGCGGGACAAATTGTTAAAAATCGGGACTGTCCCGCCAAAATCGAGACGTCTGGTCACGCTTATTACTTATTACATCTTATAACTTTATTTATACTTGTTCAAATATTATAGCATTAAAGGAATTTAAAAATATATGATTTGTATATATATGTTTAAAATTATTAAGAATCTATCTCACCATAACATGGCCTTAATTTTTAATAAAGATGTACATGATTATTATACTAGAGGTACTTTATTGCACAAAGATACTAGTTTCTCAAAAAAAAAAAAGGTATAAAGGGATTCGTTATGCATTAATCAACCATTACAATAACTTACCTATTGAATATCAACATTTCACGAATGTTAAACATTTTTATAATTGTATTAAAAAAAATTCTCATTGCTTTCTTAGTTAATTTTGTTAATTTTATTATTATTAATATTATCCTGTTTAAATATTGTATTTATATGTGTATATATATATTGTGCATCTATAGTAGTTTGTATTACTTAAACTTATGCCTGAATTTGTTTTCTTGTTTTTATTGTTAATTGTTTTATGGCCATTATTTTTTGTATATTGCCCCTTAACATGAGCAATCTTGCTCTTTGGAGTCTTTGAAGAAATAAATAAATAAATAATTAGTAATAAATGTGTTTATATATTGTATGTTTTGTGATACTTCATACATAATATTATGAAATGAACGTCTGAAATAAATAATGTTTTCTAAATAATTTTAATTTATTCATACAATTACAGCACACACGAAAAAAAAACACATAACATTGAAAAAAACAGGCATCTCCTTTCAATGATTTTTAAAAATGATCCTTATGTTGAGGATCCCACAATAATTGCTTGCTTCTATAAATATCAATAAGTTTTAACATGTTTTCCTCTTACCACTCCATACTCAAATAATAGGTGCGCACCGAAAACAACGAACCTCTCAGATACCCGTCCAAATATAAACAGCGAACCATCAAAGTGTTCGTGGAAAAAACCGATAATGAGTGGATCGTGGTGAGAGACGCGCGCGCCGTTTTGCGCGCACCTTAAAACCCCGTCCAATCTGACGAACATGGTGCGGCGCGCGCGCGCCGTTCGTGTTTGCGGCGCGCAGGTGTGTACGTACCTTAATACATAAGGATTACTGTATGCTGGCTCAACTGCACTTTTACTAGCGCTTGATTTTTCAGTTATATTATTGTAAACTATAGCTCTTCTTTTTGTAAACTATAACTCTTCTTTTGTATTTACTAACATTATTTATTATTTTAAACTTTTTCAAACAATTTTATAACATTATTAGACAGTTTTGAAGTATTTATTTAAATATGCAAATCACAATATTATGACACTGTTAGACAATATTGTGATGCTAACTGCTATTTTCTCCACAGAGTATATTACTTAGTCTATGATTTTTCTATCGCTGTTTTGGGTTATCGCTGGTTGGATCAGCGTTATGCTGTGGTTTATCTACGACGCAACGCGCCAGCGCAAAAATTGCTCCCCATGTATTTAAATGGAAGTGGTTTATCTACAACGCAAATTGCTGGCGCAAAAAAAATTGCGCTGACATGTCGCGTCGTGTTTTGGAATCTCTTGAATCCAGGACGCAATTTGCCAGCGCAAACAAAGAATATAGAAAATATTACCCGTACTCATTGGTGTAATTGCTAAAAACAAACTAAGATTTTACAACAAAATGTCGCAAATACAGTACTTGTTTTATAACTTCCCAATTTTAACGACGAAAGTTAGATAGTTTTGTTGCAAATCATCGAGTTCTTTACATGTTTTATACAATATGAGCATGAAGGAGTACAGAGATGTACAGAAAAAAGTTATTGTGGCTTGAACTTAGTCAAGTTATAAATAAAAGCTGTAAATATTGTATCTCGGGGATATGGATGTGCATAAATTTCGTCTTCTATTAAATTCAAAACCTGATAAAACTGCTCAGACGAAAATCTGAAGAATTCTAAAATTTGGTATATTCATCAACGATATGTTATTTAAGAACTAAAGAATCATTTATTCTATAATTTTCCATACAACATTCATATGATGCTGTTGCTCTAGGAACTTTTTCTGTCTTTACTAATATTTCGAACTATTTTAATCGTTTTGCAACGACTCGTGAAACTTTTTTTATGAAGAATTTTAATATGTTTATCTATGTAGACAAATTATTTGAGAGAGAAGATTAATGATCTTGAAATGAATGCAAAAAATAGGAACATTAGAGAATTATATCAGGGAATTAGTATAGAGAAGAAAGGATTTCAGGCTAGAACAAACATAATTCGGAATGAAAATGGGGATATGATTGCAGATTCCAAGAGTATATTAAATAGATGGAAAAGTTATTTTAATCAGCTATTAAATGTACATACAGAACAGGACATTGAGGAGGATAAGTTACAGACAGCAGAAATGCTAGTCACAGAGCCAAGTGCATTAGAGGTTGAAATGGCAATTGAAAAATTGAAGATGTATAAAGCATCAGGTTCAGATGAGATCCCAGCAGAACTGATAAAATCAGGGGGAGAAAAATTGATGGAAAAGATACGCTAGTTGCTTAGTATGATTTGGGAAAAAGAAGCTCTTCCAGATGAATGGAAGGAATCAATTATCGTACCAATTTATAAGAAAGGAGATAAAACTGATTGCAACAACTATAGGAGCATCTCATTACTTTCAACTTCGTACAAAATTCTAACAAATATATTAGTAAGCAGACTTACTCCCTATATTGATGACGTTCTAGGAGATCATCAATGTGCATTTAGAAGAAACAGGTCTACAACAGATCAGATTTTTTTAGTATAAGACAGATTTTAGAAAAGAAATGGGAATATAATGGTACTGTACATCAACTATATGTAGACTTCAAAAAAGCATATGATTCAATTAAGAGGGAGAAGTTATATAGTATCCTGCTGGAGTTCGGAATTCCTAAAAAGTTAGTTAGACTTATACGAATGTGTCTAAATGGCTAAACGAGTAGGGTGCGTGTTGGCAAAACAGTTTTCAGACACTTTTGAAATCCAGAATGGGTTGAAGCAAGGAGATGCACTATCTTCTCTACTATTTAATTTTGTACTAGAGCATGCCATTAAATCTTTAGAGAATGAGGAAGGCTTACAACTCAATGGTATTAATAAGCTGTTAGTTTATGCTGATGATGTAGTACTACTGGCCGATAGCGAGGAGATACTAAAGGCCAAACACGCACACACTATTGAGTAACACTAAGAAATTAGGACTGGAAGTAAATATCAGTAAAACTAAATATATGGTCACACGTAGAAATACATTATATAATGGAAATGGACAGCTAATGACAAATGAGGGAAATTTTGAGGAATTGGCTGAATTCAAATACCTAGGAACAATAATCACAAATAGGAATGAGATGCACAAAGAAATTAAACATAGGCTCAATTCTGGAAATGCATGCTATTATGCATTGCAGAGACTTTTGATGTCCCAACTCCTTTCAAAAAAACGTTAAGCTGAAAATATATAAAAACTATTATTCTACCAGTTATATTATAGGTATGGGTGCGAAACATGGACTCTTACTTTAAGGGAGGAAAGGAGATACGAGTATTTGAGAATAAAGTTCTTAGGAAAATTTTTGGTCCAAAGAGAGATGAACAGACAGGTGAATGGAGAAGACTACATAACAATGAACTACATGGTCTTTATAGGAAGCCAGATATAATAAGAACAGTTAAGTCCCGTAGACTGCGATGGGCAGGACATGTTGCGCGTATGGGGAATGAAAGACGTGCATGGAAGGTTCTTGTAGGAAAGCCAGAAGGAAAACGCCCAGTTGGTAGACCAAGAATGAGGTGGGGAGAACAACATTAACTATGATTTGAGGGAAGTAGATTATACAGGGAATGATTGGAAAGCATTAGCTCAGGATAGGGATGTATGGAGAGCTTATGTCCGTGCGGCCATGAACCTACGGGTTCGATAGTGCCAGTGAGTAAGTAAGTAAGTATGTAGACAAATTATGACTTTTCCTCTCAATTTATTTTCAAAGTTCTTTATTAGAATTGAAGTTGGCATACGTGAACGCTCATAATGTTAAATCTACCAGATGGCAGGACATATGTGTGAATGACCAACATTTGCATTTAATTCCAAACCATACTTTAAGAAATAAATGTTCAATCACTTCATTTTGTTAGATTCCGATGGGTCAGTTTAGTGTACATCAGATTAGTTTATAGTTTACTAAATAGTATGTATGTAATTTATTTTATTAGGTTATGCAAGGACAGGTTTGTATACATTAGTTTTTGTAAACACATTTGGAAATTTATTATTAACGTTGGTCATTCTGATTTTCCACATATGTGGTGCCATCTGGCGACAATTCCATAAACATTTGCGCTGTAGCGTATGCGCTCCATGTGAAACCAGCCTCACGCCGAGCGAAACGCGAATTCGCGTCACGTCGGGCGCGACACGCTGTATAATAAACCGTAGCATTAGGGAGCGATAAGTAAGTGTACATCCATTTTTAATAAAGTTTGGAAAATTTAATATTATTAATATATCTTTATAACATAGATTTGGGGACTTACTGCAAATATTGGTCATTTAAATTCATAGCGACGGATAGTAATCCAGGATGATAATCAATATGTGGTTCGATTGTGGGTTATCGGTGGCTCTACAAACTCTGGTGCATGCGCACTGTTATTCTATAGGACTTTGAAAATATTTGACGCTAGTTTAAGTGCAGTTTTTCCCTGTAACTTGCATTTCTTACAATTTGTAACTTCTGTGTATCATAGATTTGCACATGCTGATATATCAAATGTTATCATTGACCTGCAGTTACTTCATGAATTATTTTTAGTGCTACAGGTGTTTAGTCTACAATATTAAGACTCGTCAAAACATATTATTTAAAGAAAAGTAGTATCACAGAATTAGAATAATAAAATCAAATAATAGAGAAACTGCTGCATTACATATAATGACTGTTCTGGAACATGTTTTCAGAGAAATACTTGATCTTACAATTAATGACAATATATGTTAGGCCACTATACAATTTTAGCATAATTCCCACTGCTCTGTCCTTGAAGGACAATTAATTGAAGTTGCATGAACAATTGCACCTGCTATTATTTTAATCTTTATTGCAATTCCCTCCCTACGACTTCTATACCTCATAGATGAAATTAATAGTTAAATAACAGGAAAATTGTCTTGGATGTCAGATATATTACCGTACTGATTATCTACAAGGCATTTAAGATTAACACATTTTTGGAAATTATCTCTAGAAATATTTGTATTTAGACCTAGGATCTCATTACTTGTTCTATATTGTAGGTATATACATACTAGATTTAAATTACGGTACTTGCTAACAATTTCAACAAAAATAGGCCTACTGTATTTAATATCCCAAAATATTAAGAATGTCAAATAAAACCAAATATTTTATAAATATATATTCTGTAATTGGTAATTAAATATATAGTTCAAAAATAGTCCATAAATAATAAACATAACCTCACATTATTTTGTAATGATACTAACTGCTTTTAAATATGTATTCATGAGTGAATAAAATTAGTAATTCATTGTGTAAAGTACTGGTATTATACATGAATAAAATAATTTTCATTAACGAATTAAACTTACTTGTATTTATGCCTGACTTGTTTTATATAATAGGACAGTATTCATACTAGATTTATATTATTTGCTAACCATTTTAACAAAAATAGGCCGACTGTATTTAAGAACTCAAAATATTATGAATATCAAATAAAACTCAAATACTTTCTAAAATATATTCTGTAATCAGTAATTAAATATATTGTTAAAAAATAGTCAAATAATAAACATAACCTCACATTATTTTGTACCGATACTAACTTGGTTTTAAATATATAAGCATGAGTGAATAAAATTAGTAATTCATTGTGTAAAGTACTGGTATTATACATCAATAAAGTCAGTTTCAATAATGAAATAAACTTACCTCTCCGATGATCCAAATGTGCAGTAGCCTATCAGGTAGACAGGCCTGGTATCTTCGAAAGTCTGCGATATCACTGTAATCGTAATTTTCAAACTATTCACACAGTTCTTCTACCCAACTAGAGTATTTTTCAATTCAATTGGCCTTCAAAATAGTAATTAAAACCATATTCACGTTCAATGTTAAAAATGTCCAGTCTTTCACACGCCATTTTAATATAGGAATCACCCTCCGTTATATATCACCCTCCGATTCTACCGACCAAATTCGTGCGGTTACGGTTTACTAACGAAATACGACGAAATAACTCCCGGTGAAAAGTTACTGTTGTTGGTGAAACGCAAATTGTAGTGAAGCTGGGAAACGCTCCGTTTAATTCACCGGTAACACGGTTACCTGTGTTGGTGAAACCGGCCCTTAAAGATACACCACCAGTACTTGGTCTCTGCTGAAATATATATACAAAAAAAAAAATACTGTTATGAACAGTTAATAAAAGAAAGAATTAAAAATGAACGCTTGAATCTTGGCTTTATACATAATAGCACAGTACAATGTTTTTAATTATCTTTCAATGCTCGAAGTCTTCTCTTGAAATTAGGACCAAACAGACATTTTATTTAAAAATCTAGCAGACCACTTTATTCTGCAGTCTAGGTAGATATCAAACAAAGACTCAAATTTTTCCTGACAACAAAGAGAAAAATAACTGCCATGGAATACCAGTTGCTTTAAACACATTTTTCAACCTTTTCCTATGGCAATTTCCTTCGAAATGCCTGCAAAACAAAGTTTCTCACACTCTAAACTGATCGAAAACTTTTGGCCTAGGTAAAGTTAAATTTCCAAAATCATCATCGAAAGCTTTAAAATAACTAAACATTTGGTACTTTTCATTCAGAGATCTTTCATCTTCAAGAATGAGAACTTTTTTGCAGTTATTGCAATTATGCTTCCTGAGAAATCTATTACAGATGTACCCAGCTACGTAGTACACTGCATTATCATTCTCAATATCCCCAGTGTCAACTATGCGGCAAATTTGACAAGGCAGGCACTAGGATCTCTTCAGGGCGTGTTTTAGATTAAGCTTCTTTCTGGGTTCTGCCAATGTGACGGACAAGGAATTCGATGATCAGTAACAATGAGTGGAGATAATTAAGTAACGGGTTTATTCTGTTAACCTCTAATGAACAACACAGTACATAATGAATTAATATTGTCTTGAAGGCTACTTGAGCAAATCTAGACTTCCTAGGATATTTACGTACGATCGATTGATTAACACTTTAGATAATAATATAGGAGTAACAGACTCCTCCGAATACTAGTAATATGATAAACTAGCCCACTCTGTTTTCAATAAGAGAGCTCCTGACCACACTGTATGTACTTAATGGGCCATCAGCCACACTGTGATCGTATTAGAGCGACTAACCACACTGTGTATGTGTCTGTCTGAGATACTAACCACACTGTGTTAACAATAAAATTTCTTGGCCTTTTATATTAATTTTCCAAGGACGTTTTAAATTGGCTCAAGTATTCCTTTTACAAAATGTATTGTCAACACGTCAATCACATTTACACTTTTATAATAAACATTAGTTTCACATATAGCTGCCAACCCTTGAGTTACCGTTAACCACTGCATAACAAAAGCTTATTGTGTGGTCCCAAATACATATACCTGCCAACCCTTGAGTTACCGTTAACCACTGCATAACAAAAGCTTATTGTGTGGTCCCACATAATAACCAAATTAGTAATTCTAGGAATTACTAATGCTACATAAATGCCTCTTGGATCCAAAGACATAAAATTGTGAACAATTTTTTTCTTTTGATTCAACGTCCACTTTCTGACCATTCTTTGAAAACATAGTACATACAACTTTCAATACATTTAAACACATTTTGTTTACAATCTTTTACAATTCTTAATGTTTAAATACAAAATATAAACCCTTATACTTATCGTAATAATATATAATAGTCCTCTTCTGCATATATGTTTTTCTTTTTCACTTTATTCAATTCTTGTATCATTAGACACTTGAAAACATACATCTTGCTGTTATATTCACACCATGCCATACTTTTTAACATTCAGAGGGATGACAGTTTTTCTTTCTTTTATGATACTTGTCGTTCCTAGAATCGTATCTATTATCCCTGGAATGTAATTATCCTGCCTCTGCATCCACTTTCAAGTTCTTACTATGGGGTTTATCTATACCAAATTTCTTCCCATCGGTATCATTTCCCTCTGTTCCTCTATAAATTTACCTCCGTTTTTACATACATAGGTTCTAAAGTTTCAAGTAACTCTAGCATATGATTTATGTCACTTATTCTTGAAACTATTAGGCTTGGTTTTATTGATATTGGGTAATGATTTATGGCCATCTGTACTAACTCAGCCTCAGACGGTGGGGGCGATAACAGTTTGACCTTTTTCGTTAGTGTCAGGAAATACTCGGAGAATGTAACGCCATTATCTCCTGTGAATATACCATTGTGCAATTCATTACGAATTCTCATCGCCGTTCTGCATTAATAAATTTGTTAAGGAACGCGCGTTTAAAGGTTTCATACTCTGTGTCACTTGTAAGAGTCACTTCTACCCAACTAAGCGCATAATTTACCAGACACTTACGGATTACATACCTATAATGGCGAGTCGGGATCATTTTAATTTTCAAATAATTATCCAACATTTCTAAAAATAGTATAGGGTTATCATCGTCTTTGGGGTCATATTTGGGCAACGGTATGTCTAACAGATATGATTGGAACTGGGGCATCGTGTGACTTGTACATAGGCCTACACTTCTTTCTGCTATATCACTAGTGGATTGAACTGCCGGACTTAACATTTGTATATTCTCAGGGGTTAAGTCGGCTGGTTCGTTCCTAACGTCTGTATTTTCCGAGCACGAAAATTCCCAGTTGTTTGGCTCAATTGTTACCTCGCGTGAGTATTTGTTAAATTTTTCTGCAATCGTATTTAATTTTTTTGTCTAGACCTTGTACCTGTCCCATTACGTCTCCAAAACTCGATAATTTTTTATTTACCAGTTCATTATTTCCCTCCACGGTTCTTTTTATCTGTTTAATGTGATTAGTTACCGTTATTTCGGATTATTTCTGGTTATTTTCCATTGACTATATTGTATATTTCCTTGATACTTTATTTTGCTTGTCAATTCTTCCCGCATTTTTTCAATTTGTTCCGTTCGTTCCCCTAGACTCATTAGCCAGTACAACTTGGACAATTTCGTTTTCGTCTTTTAAATTATTAACCGTCGTATTGAGGTTCTGAACTGCATTATCAACCGTGACTAATCTCTCGGTCATGTTGTATACAACTATGTTCAATTTCTCGCTCATTGTCTTATTGTTTTGCTCCATTTCGGTCCTTACTGACTCAATCGATCCAATTAACCCGTCAGCGTGGAGCGACGTGACGTGTACGCAAGTTGAATTCTTCACCCAATGCGGAACGACGTGACATGTACGCTAGTTACACGCACTGCTTCAAACTGCAATTATGACCTTTGTGTTTACATTAACTATTTACCGTGTATACAAATTTTATGTAGAGACTTCAAAGTTTCTATTAGTGCATATATTAACTGATTACGGCCCTGAGTAACAATTTAAAATAATTTTTATATTTGCATTTATTCTTGCGGCCTCTGACATTTTTCTTAAATTTATAACTTGATAAAGGATTTCTTATAAAACTAAATTCGCCTTTTTTTGTAGATTAGCTTGTCTATCAAATTGAATCTATTTTCAAATCTCTTCATTTTTAATAATAATGTCGCAAAATTCAGTATAAATAAAGGCCCAACAAAGTTATTTCCGATTTACGCTACAGTACAGGACCACAACAGTAAATTTCAGATATATATATATATATATATATTTCAAATGACGATATCCTTACATTATGGAAAGGTAGTTAGTCTACAATTCAGTCAGTATCTAAAAGGAAAGTGGTCCACTACAGACCTTAGAAGGTTCTTGGGATATTAGGAGGTTAAGGCTCCCACTTTTCTAAAGTATCGGTACTTGATGTAAGCCGAGTACTTATTTCTGTCTGACGGCCCATAACAAGCATCTGGTACTCATTTCAGTTAGAGGCTGAGTCAACCCCGGGTTCACAGTGCCGCCTGAAGGTTTGATTCAGTTTAAAAATCCTGATCCACCGGGAGTCAAACCCCCGATCTTCCGGCTTGTAGCATGTTAATCTTTTAAGTCCACACGTCCGGTGAAACTATTATAGTCATATTTCATCAACTGGTTTCAGTTTGGAAACCAGAAGAAAGGCACTGAAATTTAGGGTTGATGAAGGTCTTTTAGTACAACAGGTCTGATGTGTAGAAAGACCATTTTTTGAAGGCACACGACCTAAAATAATGTTTCAAAAGTGTTAGAAAGATACATTTGGAGAAGGCTGCCCCCCCCTACAAGAAAGAAGGTCAGCGCATAGAAGCAATGTGTTTGTAATAAACATGAACAAAGTAAACACAAGGGGAAAAAAATACACTTATTGTTGCCCGAGTGTCAAACAGCTGGTTTACATTTTGAAGATTTATCACACCAATTTTTGAAGTTCATTTTTTTAAGACCCTTCTCTTTGTGTAAATATTTCGTTTTGTTGTTAGGTAAAGCCGGTTCTCTGAATTCTTCAAAGAATCTCTAGTGCAATACACTGTGTCACTTATGTGAGAAATTTACAAAAAGGACCTATTTCAACTGTGGCACAACAACCATAAATAAGTCTGCAAAAAATGCAGAGATGTTATGTGAGAACCGTAACAAATTTAATTAATTAAATATTATATTAAGGGTTCACCATAAAGGAATTGCAAAAACATTTAAATTACTGAAGATATATCAAGTTAAATGCGTTATTGGAATACTGGCACTGAACGGCTGAGTTTAAATACCGGTGAACTTCCTCCCACATCAGAGTATTCCGGGCCATTTAAATCCATCCGCTCTGAAGGGTTAATTCATCTTTCAATGACTTATTTGCCGTTTGTATTACTTGTATCAGATATTCAAAATTTATCCGGGAACTATTTTGCATTGGCGATTCTCAAGTTTCATTAATATTACTCGGAACATTTTCATTACTTTCTTGGGTTACCGATATGGAACTTCCACAATGTACCTCATTTACACTTACATAAGTTGTAATTGGAGATTCCATACTGCCCTGTCCTTGCGCGAACTCATTATTTAAATTAATATTTTCCATATTGCTAACTTTAGACTTTTGGCTAATCAAGTTCCTATGATTTCTGAGTATCATTAACTTTTATGGAATGTCCAATTATACATATTTTTTCTTACAACGTTTGTTTTACCTCTAGATTTTAAACACATAGGCTATATTGTATTATTTATCACTCATAACAAAATGTTTTTATCTACTTAATTATATTGTTTTTCTTTTTTGACTTACGCGTCCACTGATGTCACTATGTTCAGTTGATTCGATCTGCGTCTGGTTCCTCGTAGCTCGGCGTCTGGTTCCTCGCAGCTCAGCATCTGGTTCCTCGCAGCTGATTCTCATTTGTCACCTTTCATCCACACTGTATCTGGCGTCGTGTTTGTCACAGTCACCTTGTTTTCTCGATCACACTGTCACTGATTTATTTATGTCTATCACTCGGCGATTAATCTAATGTTCGAGCCATACCGTTGGTTGCGACATTTGCCGCAAATTTAGTAATGCGCGAACAGTGAATATAAGGAATTTAGGTGATCCGGTAACATTGAGTAGTGTAGTTAATTAAAACGGGTTTATTCTGTTAACCTCTAATGAACAACACAGTACATAATGAATTAATATTGTATTGAAGGCTACTTGAGCAAATCTAGACTTTCTAGGATATTTACGTACGATCGATTGATTAACACTTTAGATAATAATATAGGAGTAACAGACTCCTCCGAATACTAGTAATATGATAAACTAGCCCACTCTGTTTTCAATAAGAGAGCTCCTGACCACACTGTATGTACTTGTATGGGCCATCAGCCACACTGTGATCGTATTAGAGCGACTAACCACACTGTGTATGTGTCTGTCTGAGATACTAACCACACTGTGTTAACAATAAAATTTCTTGGCCTTTTATATTAATTTTCCAAGGACGTTTTAAATTGGCTCAAGTATTCCTTTTACAAAATGTATTGTCAACACGTCAATCACATTTACACTTTTATAATAAACATTAGTTTCACTTAGCCAGGTACATATAGCTGCCAACCCTTGAGTTACCGTTAACCACTGCATAACAAAAGCTTATTGTGTGGTCCCAAATACATATACCTGCCAACCCTTGAGTTACCGTTAACCACTGCATAACAAAAGCTTATTGTGTGGTCCCACATAATAACCAAATTAGTAATTCTAGGAATTACTAATGCTACAACTATTTCTTCCATAACACCATTAAGTGGAGTACTATTATTTTCAACAGTCTCCACAATATCTTTGTCAGGAAGCACAATGCTGTCCAACTCCATCAACACCTACTCCATATCACTTTCACAGTTACTGTTTTGCGATAACTTGGAAAGTGATGAAATGAGAATGTGTCGAAGACCATTTTCTAGCTATTGGACAGATGGATGATCATTACAACCATGCTGTTGACGAATGATTGAATATGTATTCTCCAATGCATCCTGACTAAGATAGCGAGTCCTTAATTTAGGAATATCATACTCAGAACTGAGCTCATTAAAGATATTAAGCAAGCTCCGAATACTACTTTTCCAACCTCGAAGACAAGCTGGTTGACGTGTTGCTATATACCTCCAGGTGTCCATTTATACCAATAATTCTTCGAGAAAATTGAATGAATCGAGTTCGAATCCATCGCGAATCTATATTTAAATGTACCTGGTGTCATTTTCAAGCTATTGAAAGTGTCAAACAGCTTGTCAATTTTTTCAACGAAGGTGGCAGTATGGATTGCATTGTTCGGTAAAATTCCCATTGCAACATATGCATGGATCGCTGTATGTACAGAGTAGGAAAGTACCTGTACTGCCAATTTAACCTTCATCTTCAAAGAAGGTCCAGGATTCATATGATTTTTTGTCAACTTAGGTATCAATTTTAGCTTGAGAGGATCACTTTCCTATCAAATATAGTTCTAATATGTAACCAAGACACTTTATTCCCCATTACCTCCATATCATATGAAAGTAAATTATTTCTAATATTCTTCAAAAGATGTGGAGGATCATACATAACATGAATTTTCTGCCCATTAACCACAAAATTTGGATGTTCTATAGTAATCCCCAATCTGGATGCCAAACTTTGATTGTTTGCACCTTGATCACATATCAGAACCTTCACATTGAACCCAATTTTCTGCAGTTCGGTGATACAAAGAAGTACAATATCATGTAGTTTACTACCTGACATACTATTTTGGGTTATCCAGTACCCTATCACCTGCTTCCATCCATTCTTTATACCTTTTACCATTGCCACTAGGCAAGAGTTCCCATGTTTGGAAGGGTTCCTCTCTATACCATCGTCAGCAATTTTGGATCATAATCAAAGTGCTTAGATATGGATAACTCATCTATAAGAAGAGAACATACATTATCTGACTTGTTCGACATAGGTCCTGCAGCAAGAGATTGAAGAGTTGTCAAAACAGGCTGCAAGAGACCAGGTTCCATGTTAATTCTACTCTGGTAATTTTGAAGAGTTTTGACACTGGGTAGATGCAAATTTTTTTTGTAAGAAACGGTATGATCTGGGGCCAATGCAAATTCTTTTATTTCCTCATTCCATCTACGCCCATACTTTAAAATTTTACCCATTTGCATCTGTGCTTGTACAATTTTTGTTGCCAGTGGTGTTAAATGTTTCAGCATCAAATCTTTTCCCCTTTCAACTTGGTCAAATCTTTCTTCTTCCAGACTTACTATCGTTTGTTGCAACCTCCTCACCTGTGCTCTCAAAATAGACATTGATTGTCTTCGTGTTTCTTTTCTGTACAAGTGAGGAGGATGGCGTTGAAAATAGCCTTCGTCTTGGATGAATATGACCTGCGAATTTAAAAAATGAATAGCTTACTAAAATGTTATTAAAATTGGAAATAGTGTATTTATTCAAATGTAGGACTGTGTGTGTGTGTGTGTTTTTTCCCCCACCCAAAATCTGAAGTAAAAAAATCATTACTGATCTTAAATTTGCAGACTAGAAAATAAGACCCGTGAAGGTCAACAAACCACATTTGATAGTAAGCTACATAGCTGCGGCTGATGAGGTCATGCATGGTAAACAGTTACCTAGGAAAACAGTTACAGTGCAACAATGGACAAATAAAATGCATAAAAAATGTAATACAACATGATAGGAAAGGTACAAAAAAACAACAATTATCTGCTCAGCTAGATGGTATTCATTTTGATATGCCATGTAATGTTACTGAAATGTTAGTCTAAGTGCAGTTAAGCAAACAACTACTTTTCAAATTCACAATGGGTTAAAGCAGAGATGCACTATCTCCTCTACTATTCAGTTTTGTACTAGATAATGCCATCAAATCTTTAGAGGATTAAGGAAGTGTACAACTCAATGTCAATAGTTAATCTAATAGAAGTGAAAATTTAAAAAATGGATGAATTCAAATACCTAGGATTTCATATAGAAATGGTATTTAATGGATGATAATTTTGATCTCTCAAGCCACATAACTCGGTTTTATATTTGATTCTAAAATTACATCCACATTTCCAGACATTATTATAAAATCGTCCACCGCTGTGGTCTGGAGGTAGCATGCTGCCTTGTCACGCAGTGGGCCCGGGTTCAATTCCCGGTCTGGACAGGCTCCTGGGTGAGGTTTTTTTCTTGTTTTTTCCTCACCTGTAAGGGAAATGTCAGGAAGCTTAGGGCCGGACGGTCCCCGAAAATCATCCGACCATCATTATCATCCTTATTATTATCACCATCCTTCACCGGTGTGGAAAGTAATAGGAATATATCATTCCCTAGTAAAGCTGCAAAGCATAGCATGAAAATGCTATGACTGCATTGAAAGACCTGCTCTTGGGCAGAATTAGTATGGATGGATTATATAATCAATTCTTTTTAAATTTACTTGAATATGAGCGTTCCAATACTAACTTAAATATGAAATTGTTTTAATTCAGTGGAAATAAAACTGTTCCATCAATATTTCTAAACTTATGATGTTTAAAAACACATTACGGTATTAAAATTACAAATATAAAAGGTCTTTATTAATGAATGAATGTAGTTAGATTTAATTAACCTCATAATTGTAGATTTCTCAAAAAAACTAGTTTCGATACATCTTCGTATCATTCTCAATTCCATCTGATTTTAACTTATTAATTAAAAGAAACCTCATAGTGTCACTTCCTTTAAATATTAATCTTTATTATTTGTTTTAGCTTAATAGGAAAAAATATATAAGAAATGTTACATACCAAGGTTGGAAGTAGGTGTTGCTGAAGTTGATGCCATAGTTAACATTCCCTCCACTGGGGAATTCAAGCAAATGTCTGAAAGTAATCAAGTAATTAGATTTAAGAAAGAAGCGGGCTGACTGAACTTCAGTCATCAGAAGTAACAAGCCATACCTCAATCATTATAAACAACAATGAACATTTCAATGTAAAATTTGATAAAAATTGTATAGACTTATTGATTTCAATATTACTTTAGAACATAAAGCTACTATACTTGATAACCAAGGATACATGTTGACAGTTGGTGATAGCAATAACAAAGACAGACACAAGAGTTTGTCAAACCGAATGTTACCATAATAGAATTCATGTCAATTCATGTTTGATCAGTTTACTTGAATTTAGAAATCTTATGAACATTTCCAAAATTGTGATATTTAAAAATGCATTACTGCATTACAGTACATATATATGAGAGAACCTCATAGATCTTTGGGCTGTTGTTGGTAAATTATATACTATGTATATTTAAAGAGGCCACAGATTAGAAACCACACGGTCATAGGTTCCAAAATACGTTGATTGTTACTATTATCTTCCTTCATGTAATTACATGGATAAGGCCCAGAAAAGGGTGTAAACGAATTTTTCTAAGTTCCACAGAATCGCAGTGTGCGTACGCTAGCGAATCATGTAACCCCGGAAAGATAAATGTAACCTCCAGCAGTTGGCAGGATATAGATGTGAAACCAGTATGACCAACATTGACACAAAACGCCCAGAACATGTTTTCAAAAAATGAATAAAGAATCCACAAGTGTTCACCACATGTTATATAAAAGTCGTACAATTTTGTATTTTGTAAGTTCTTTTTAAATATTATTTACAAACCCGTATACCGTTTTGTCTTTTCTAATCTTTTCATTTTTTTAAATATAAGTCTTTATATAGTTTTATAACAGTTTTATATGTTCAAAGTTTTTTTAAATATAATTTGTATGTGTGTATTTAGTTACGTACTATCTAATATTTTAAATATAATTTTTAAGTCTACATACAGTATCGTACCTTTTAATAAATTTTCCAACCAGTTTTTGCTATTCTCTTCAAACAAGATTCCTAACTTATGAAAGGAAGTTCCGCTTTTAAAGTGTTTTCGGTTGATGATGTTGGCAATGATGTTGGCAACTTCTGGAGTTTTTTGGGTGGTTGATGGAACAACATTGACAGAGGAGGGGAAGGAGCAAGTAAGTAATCTATCCACGATCATGTTTTACGTAAATATATATTCTTCTTCTTCTTCTTCTTCCTTCCAAGTATTAGGCCAAGGCCTGTTACGATCCTATAGAAAATTTTCCCTCCAGCGTAAATATATAAATGTAAAAAATTGTAAAGGAAGCCAGTAGACTGTTGCAAAATGTTTAAAACAGTACGGAACGTGTTTAGAAGTGTTTAGTGCATCAGTAAGTGTTAAATTGTGTGCACCCAATTCTGGATTTCAGCCAATTACATTATACAATAGTAATATCTGTATTTTTGTCTTTTTAAATACTGTATCATTTCCTTAATCATCTCTAATCTTTGTTGTAACTTGAAAATGAATAAGATAAATGGAACATACCAAGTTTGGATGATGGTGTTGCTGAAGTTGATGCCACAGGTGCCTTATTCATGTTAATTCCTGAAAGTAAAAAACAGTTATTAGATTTAAGAAAAAAATGGACTAAACTGCTATACTACAAATAAGTCAATCTTCAATGATTATAAACAACAATAAAAAATGGTATATTAATTTAGATACAAGGATTTCTATTCACTCTATCCTTAGTTACAAACTCATAAATAAACAAAAAAAGAAAGAACAAGATATTTAACATAACTAAACTTAAAAGAGAATCTGATAACAACAAAAAAACATGGATAGCACTTAGATATACTGAAAAACAAACCTCAAAATTAGCCAATACATTAAAGGAAGCTGACAAAAATGTAAAAATAGCATATAGAACCAATAACAAATTAAATAACATAATAAGCAATAACATCAAAGAAAATGATATTTTTTTTATAAAGGGGGTATATAAATTGGCGTGTAGAGATTGTAACAAATTTTATATAGGAGGAACAAGCAGGAACTTTAACATTAAATTTAAAAAAGATTTTGTAGAATTCATTTATGCAGAAGGGAAATCAAGCTATGCAAGATATTGTAACAAATTTTATATAGGAGGAACAAGCAGGAACTTTAACATTAAATTTAAAGAGGATTTTCGAGAATTCATTAACGCAGAAGGAAAATCAAGCTATGCAAGATATTATCTATGCAGGACACCTTATGTTAGATATTGACAACACCCTAATAATGCTACACAGAGAAAAGAATCCAGCTAAGTACTAGAGGAGATGGAAATTTTGAAGTAAAGTTAACAACGACCATCTGTTGAATGAGAACACACCTAATACATGTAATCCCCTCTACCAGGTCTTCAGTGAAATGCCAGTATTAAATCAGGGGTCAACTGATGAGAATCCATATCCTGTTACTTCTGCTGATGATGGGACGAGTCCTGAAATCGCTACAGGTAATCATTCATTTTTAAATCGAGGAGATGGACGTTTTAGGTAACTATTTGGAAAAACTGCACTTAAACTAGCATGAAATATTTCCAAAGTTCTATAGAACAACAGTGCACATGCGTCAGAGTTTATAGAGCCAGCGATAACCCACAATCGAACCACATATCGATTATCATTTTCGATTACTATCCGTCGCTATGAAATTTAAATGATCAATATTTGCAATAAATCCCCAAATCTATATTAAATAATATAATATACTCTGTGGAGAAAATAGCAGTTAGCATCACAATATTGACTAACAGTGTCACAATATTGTGATTTGCATATTTATGTAAATACTTCAAAATTGTCTAATAATGTTATAAAAATTGTTTGAAAAAGTTTAAAATATTAAATAATGTTAGTAAATACAGAAAAAGAGCTATAGTTTACAACAACGTAACTGAAAAATTAAGCGCTAGTAGAAGTGCAGTTGAGCCAACTATTTTATAATTTTATATTTTAATTTTACTACAAATATGATTAAATTAATATGTTACCTTGTGTGGATGGACCCGCAGTTACAGAAGAAACAGAAGCTGTTACTCTCTCTCCTCCTAATGCAACACAGTCATTTGTTTCTTCTGATATATGGGTATCTAAACACCAAAGACATATCTTAGTAACCTAGAGATTACAGTGTTAAAACATACATAGTTATAATTGTTATGTTTCTTACTTTCAGCATCAATCCTTGATTTCCTAGCATATGTCCTCAGAAGTCTGTGGTGTCTGAACCTTGGTGTGCTGCCAGGTGACATGCTTATTGGCTCACTAGTCACAGAAGGACTTGATAGATGATTCCTACATTTAGGACTTCTTTGCACAATTGTTCCATTTGCATGGATAACTGGCACCGCAGTGTCCTTCAATTTGATTCTATCTGGCAGCACGTGGTATTCATTTTCAGTGGAATGATCCACACACAGCTTCATTGCTCTGGGGACGCTTGATGCAATTCTGTACCTATCCTCCAGGCCATAGAATCTAAGCCATGTCGAACATCTGAAATTCATTATGAAGTCACTCACATTTTGAAATGTACATTAGAAATGGTTGTACACTAACTTCCCTCTTCATTACCTTACAAATAATAGAATTTTATCACTTCGGGTAGGTTTATCTTTGAAAACCTAAATAAGTTTCATTTATGTACGAATTAGAGTAAAATAAAATCTAAATAATGATTTTTAACTTTTGACAATATATAATTTTTATAGAACCGTCAAGGATGACAGCTAAATATCATTCTTTTTTAATATATTGAAAAATGATTAACTAATATTTTCATTTGCAATCGCATGGAAATTTATGACAATACATCATTTGCTTTAACTGCGTTATAGTTTCTTAAGTTATAACTTTAATCTGTGAGAAAAAAAAAAAAGTTTGTAAAATGTCAGAAGGTAGAAAATTTTGAAGGAAAAAAAAACACATTTCATAATAATTTTGCTTTAGGAAAGCAAAAAAAAAAAAAAATTGTCGTTCCCATAAACAGTTTTGCAGCCTGGAGCTGAACACTTGACCATTTTCTTATTATTTTTATATACGTACAAACGCGTACAAACACAAAACAATGGGAATTTACAAAATGGCTAATTTCCCATAATCCCGAGTGAACACGCCGTGTGCCTTGCATTTGTTTTATTTAGTTACATATACAACATGATTTTATAATTGTAAATGTACATGCCCCCACAGAAGATAAAGATGACAAGATCAAGGATGAGTTCTATGAAGAATTAGAATGCTTATTTGATAGCCTTTCACGATATCATATGAAAATTATCTTAGGCGATTTCAATGCAAAAGTGGGGCGGGAAGATATATTCAAATCAACAATAGGCAAATTCAGTCTCCATGAAGATAGTAACGACAACGGGGTTAGATTAGTCACATTTGCCACATCAAAGAATCTCATTGTTAAGAGTACAACATTTCAGCATAAGGATATTCATAAATACACCTGGACGTCCCCAGATGGAGAAACTCGGAACCAGATAGATCATGTATTAGTGAATAAACGCTGGCACAGTAGCATCATCGATGTTAGATCAGTTAGAGGGACAGACTGCAATTCGGATCATCATCTGGTCAGAGTGAAAATCAGACAACGGCTATCGCTTATGAGATGATTCTATAAAATTTGAATTAAAAAACTTGAAAAATGATGAAATGCGGCAAGAATACCAAATCAAAATTGCTAATAGATTTGAAGTACTGGAATCTTCAGATGACAATGTGGCAAACGAAGAAGAAACTGATATAAATAAAGAATGGGAGGCTATAAGAGATACTATTAAATTGTCAGCATCAGGAAGCATTGGTTGTTTAAAAAAGAGGCAAAACAAGGAATGGTTTGATGAGGAATGTGCCGACATTGTAAAGAAAAGAAAGCTAGCAAAAATGAAATGGTTACACGAGCCAAATGAGGTAATTTAGAGCAATTGGGTACTATTAGACGGGAAACCACCAAGTTACTAAAGAGTAAAAAGAGGGAATATTTGAGAGAGAACATTAATGATCTTGAAATGAATGCAAAAAATAGGAACATTAGAAAATTATATCAGAGAATTAGTATAGAGAAGAAAGGATTTCAGGCTAAAACAAACATAATTCGGAATGAAAATGGGGATATGATTGCAGATTCCAACAGTATATTAAATAGATGGAAAAGTTACTTTAATCAGCTATTAAATGTACATACAGAACAGGACATTGAGGAGGATAATTTACAGACAGCAGAAATGCTAGTCGCAGAGCCGAGTCATTAGAGGTTGAAATGGCAATTGAAAAATTGAAGATGTATAAAGCATCAGGTTCAGATGAGATCCCAGCAGAACTCATAAAATCAGGAGGAGAAAAATTGATGGGCAAGATACGCTGGTTGCTTAGTATGATTTGGGAAAAAGAAGCTCTTCCAGATGAATGGAAGGAATCAATTATCGTACCAATTTATAAGAAAGGAGATAAAACTGATTGCAACAACTACAGGGGCATCTCATTACTTTCAACTTCATACAAAATTCTAACAAATATATTAGTAAGCAGACTTACTCCCTACATTGATGACATTCTAGGAGATCATCAATGTGCATTTAGAAGAAACAGGTCTACAACAGATCAGATTTTTAGTATTAGACAGATTTTAGAAAAGAAATGGGAATATAATGGCACTGTACATCAACTATATGTAG
The DNA here is from genome assembly GCA_030220185.1 of Diploptera punctata. Lineage (NCBI taxonomy): Eukaryota > Metazoa > Arthropoda > Insecta > Blattodea > Blaberidae > Diploptera > Diploptera punctata. The sequence goes on from JASPKZ010008889.1 coordinate 193,389, forward strand.
ACTTCAAAAAAGCATATGATTCAATTAAGAGGGAGAAGTTATATAGTATCCTGCTGGAGTTCGGAATTCCTAAAAAGTTAGTTAGACTTATCCGAATGTGTCTAAATGGCTCAAATAGTAGGGTGCGTGTAGGCAAACAGTTTTCGGAAACTTTTGAAATCCAGAATGAGTTGAAGCAAGGAGATGCACTATCTCCTCTACTATTTAATTTTGTACTAGAGCATGCCATTAAATCTTTAGAGAATAAGGAAGGCTTACAACTCAATGGTATTAATAAGCTGTTAGTTTATGCTGATGATGTAGTACTACTGGCCGATAGCGAAGAGATACTGAAGGACAACACGCACACACTACTGAGTAACACTAAGGAAGTAGGACTGGAAGTAAATATCAATAAAACTATATATATGGTCACACGTAGAAATTCATTATATAATGGAACTGGACAGCTAATGACAAATGAGGGAAATTTTGAGGAAGTGGCTGAATTCAAATACCTAGGAACAATAATCACAAATAGGAATGAGATACACAAAGAAATTAAGCATAGGCTGAATTCTGGAAATGCGTGCTATTATGCATTGCAGAGACTCTTGATGTCCCAACTCCTTTCAAAAAACGTTAAACTGAAAATATATAAAACTATTATTCTATCAGTTATATTATATGGATGCGAAATATGGACTCTTACTTTAAGGGAGGAAAGGAGATTAAAAGTATTTGAGAATAAAGTACTTAGGAAAATTTTTGGACCAAAGAGAGATGAAGAGACAGGTGAATGGAGAAGACTACAAAACAATGAACTACATGGTCTTTATAGGAAGCCAGATATAATAAAAACAGTTAAGTCTCGTAGACTGCGATGGGCAGGACATGTTGCACGTATTGGGAATGAAAGACTTGCATGGAAGCTTCTTGTAGGAAAGCCAGAGGGAAGACGCCCAGTTGGTAGACCAAGAATGAGGTGGGAAAATAACATTAACTATGATTTGAGGGAAGTAGATTATAGAGGGAATGATTGGAAAGCATTAGCTCAGGATAGGAATGTATGGAGAGCGTATGTCCGTGCGGCCATGAACCTACGGGTTCGATAGTGCCAGTGAGTAAGTAAGTAATTCTGTTACTACGAAACAGCGCTACCATCGTGGTTTGCTTATTCTAGTTCATCGTAAATGACCGAAATTTTTTAGGTGTCACTGTACTCAGTTTTCCCTCTATTCGAAAGTTTCTCTATGCGTGGGAACAATCATATACTCGAGAACCAGCAAACCGGAAGTGACGATGAAATATAAAACCAAAGACTACGAACCACAGACACAGCAACTATGATCTCTGATACCAAAGAAAAAGACTCTCAATGCAACAGCTGCAAACGAGACGTCAACGCCGATGACGACGCAATTGAATGTGAGTTCTGTAACACGTGGCAACATCTAAAATGTAGGGGACTCATGAAAGGGGAATTCGACGTATTAAAGAGACCGAACCACAAGCTCACGTGGTTATGCTTAATATGCAAACCCAAACTCCTAAAAGTCACTGTAGCAGATATCGAAGAAAAAGTTACTGAGAAGATAAAATTGCAACTTCACTCCACCATGGAACAAATGATGATCCAAATAAAAGATGCAGACAGGAGATCTAAATATCAACATCACACGCCTATAGACCAACAGTCATTTGTAAGACAGAAAGCATGACCACAGATATTCAGAGTCAGGAACAACAAAAATACAGGTACCCAAATAAAACATATTCCAATGCAACAGCACATAATACAAAAAGGGGAAAGAACAGGAAAATAACAAGGGGAAATGAAAACGAAAGAACAAGAAACAGTACAACACACACAACAGGAAACAGCTGATGAAGGGAAGAAGGAAGAAAGAGGAGAACTACAGGCAGTAGCAAAAAAGGCATGGATATTCGTAGGACGGCTGCAGGAAAACACAACAGAAACAGCAGTACAAAACTATCTAAAGAAGAAGAATCAAATAAGAAGGTCTATAATCTCCGACGAAATAAAAGTGCGGGGCAGATACAAGGCATTTAGAGTCGGAGTCGACTTTGACTACGTGAATATAATAGAGGACCCAAATTTCTGGCCGAAAGGAGTCAATGTACAAAGATATCGATTTCGTAGGCAATACAACCAAGGAGTATCACTCGAACAAAATCCTTCTATGGAACCCGGAGGGCTTTAAAAATGCAATATCATACATCAACTCGGATACAATAAATTATACAGAAGCCATCATCGCAACCGAAACATTTCTAACAGAACCAACAGATGTACAAGGATTCTACCGCGCACAATCACTTGCAACCATCACCTCGGAAAGACCAGCTGGAGGGGTGTCCATCTTCTTCAAGCCAGGGATCAGTAAACTGAAAGAAATAAAGAAATACTACAATACAGATCTACTAACGATCATAGGAATCTATATGAATCCACGAATGACAATAGAAGACGCAATGGAAATGATGATAGAAGCCATTTCCCAGAAAAGAGAGGACAGAAACGTCATCATTGCAGGGGACCTCAACTGCAGAATAGACAAACAGAACCTCAAAACAGAAATCATAATGGAGGTCATAATGGAAGAATGATTCACATTGATAAATAAGAAAACTCTCACAACATACATTGCCTACAATGGAACCAGTGCGATAGACCTAGTCCTTTATAGAGGAAAAGATATAAACGTAATACAACAAGAAGGGTTGTGGAACTCCACGGCAACGCTCATAAGAAAACATATCCCTATCATAACAACCATAGAAATAGATATGAAAAAGGAGCCCAAAGAAAAGAAACAAGTCTTACACTCCAGAAAAATGAACCTGCAAATGTTAATGGAAAACAAAGAAGAAATTGATAGGACAAGACAACTCGTAAACGACGGCAAACTGACAGAAGCCACGAACTGTTATACATCGCTGATCAACCTGGCCACCTTGAAAATGAAACGACGGCATGCACAAATATGGTTCGACAGTGAATGTTATGGTGAGAGAAAGAAAACCCTACAAGCACTAAATATAGCTAATCACAGCAGGAAAACAGAAGATCTAGTTACATACGCAAAGAGAAGAAAAACATACAAACAGCTGTTACAAGCGAAGAGAGCAGAGCACCTGGAAAAAGAGGCCAACAAACTAGCAGAAGATGCAAAGAATCCCTTCGCAGCACTACGAAAGAAAACCGGCACCAACAACTGGAGCAATCACAGTGAAGACATGGGAAGCACACTTCGAAAGAATCTTGAATGTATAGGAAGAAGCATTCAACGCAACAGTCGAATATGAAGTCCCACAATACCCAATTCGCATAAGTACCTCAGAATTAAGAAATGTCATCCTTTCGGGGGAAAATAGGAACGCTGCGGGCCCAGACAATATATATATATATATATATATATATATATATAAATAAAAGAATCCGTAGAAATCTTGCAAGACCTCTGGACTGGTCTAATGAATAAATGTTTAGAAATCGGACAGATACCGGAAAATTGGAGGGAATCCTCAATGAAGATTTTGTATAAGGGAAAAGTGGAAAAAGAAAATCCGGACTCGTATAGAGGAATCGTATTAGAAAACACGATCTTTAAAATATTCGCCAAAATCCTCAACAACAGACTACAGGCTGAAGTCGATCATCTGATACCCGAATGCCAGTTCGGTTTTCGGAAGGGAAGAGGAACACTACAAGCTTATGTGAACAAATAGATGAAGCGCTAAGACACCGAAAGGAAAATTCTACACGATATTCGTAGATTTTCGGAAAGCCTTCGACCTGGTGAACAGAAAAACTCTAATAGAGAAGCTGAAGATGATGATTGGCAAAACACACCCACTGATAAAAACAATAGAGAACATCATGAAGAACTGCAGGAAACAGTGAATAAATTAGAAGAATGGGCACACCAAAATCAACTTGCAGTAAATGAGGACAAGTCATTTCACATGACGTTCAGAAAAGGGGGAAAGAGAGCAGCAGAAGATACCATCACACTGGCAGGAAGTCCTCTAAAGACAGTCAATAGGTACAAATATCTAGGTATCAACACCATGCAGACACCACGAGCGCCCAACCTTCGGCATACCCTTCCCCAGACCCGAACAGCAGCAGCAATAAAAACGATCTACAACATCAAGAACCTTACAAAACTAACAACAGACACTGCAATGACATTTTCCACACAACGATGGCTCCCATAGTTACATATGGAATCGAGATCATATGGCAGAAATTAACAATCAGTGACCTCAACAAAATAGAGAAAGTGAAAGCAAGCTTCATGAAGAGAATCACTGGAACTGGAAACAGCACCATCCAGATTAATTCATGAACTTATGCGAGAAACATATTTCATAGAAGACATCAGGATAGCATACCTCCTACCATCTACAAACCATATCAAAAAGCATTAAAAATGAGGGAACAGAAGGAAATAAATGAGGAATTTTACACCTCCAGTGCCATGACAGACAGAAATTGGACAAGAGAATGCCAGACACTGAGACACGTTGTAACCAGACTAGCGATACATGTCTTTCATCACAAGGTCTGTGAAAATAAAAAATTCCACCAGCCAACTGAAGGCTGCAGATGTGCACTGTGCGGTGATAAGTGTAAACTTCATCACAGCACATAGTGTAGAAACAGAACAAAATCAATTAATGAATACAGCAAAGAGTGAATACAAGTGATCAGTGGAAAAGAACATAAAACTTTCGAAACTATTGCTCTTCTGAGTGCTCCTTTATATTATTATTATTATTTGCGTTGGCCTGGGGTGGCCTAGGACATAGATCAAAGGAATAGATGAGAGAATGAGTGAGTTTGCGTATCTGCCACAAACGCGGCCGGTATAGAAGTAGCCTATCGACATCTACTATCAAAAACTCCGTACCAGAGATAACCCACTATAGAGATGACCAGCGCCAATGTTATTCAGTGATGCCTAGACTCCAGAGACCTCAAGCGTTGGCAGAAAACACTAACCGATTACAGCTTACTGTATTATCGGCAAAACAATTTGCGCCATCTATCGATAAAAGTATAAGTAATCAGTGTTGACCCCGGTGGCTCAGTCGTCACTTTCGGCGTTTGTAATACCACATTTTAAATAATGCCTGGAATAATATTAATCAATCAGATTTTACAGCACACCTCATATTATTGAAAAACTCAGAACTAGTTTCGAAAGGCAAACTTCTTTCGAAACTGGTCCTGTTTTACAAAAGTATGAGGCAAGCTGTAAAATTTGAGTAATTATTATTAAATAAAACCTCACAGTGTTATGAATATATCAATTCAGAACTTCATCTCAATTTCCAAGACCCTCAACTTACTCTTTATTCAATACATGGAATATATTCCTAACATCAGAAAAACAGTTGATTAGTTTTAGAAAACTGGAAAAATATTTTATAATTCAATTAATTCTTTTAAAGTATTCATTTAAACTGTTTTTTTTGTTCAAAATTTTCTTTGAAATAACATTATTTTTTGCATTACATTTTCTTAGAATTAAAGAAAGGATAACCCTGATTATCAAGGAAATCATTTATTTATTTTAGACATATGAACAAAATAATAATAATAATAAACAATAAGAGAATTTAAGTAATTATGAAGAATTAATGCATTGAGATTTTTTAATTTCTTTCTCTACATATTTTACCAACAAAATTTGGTCCCTTACAAAAAAGGTAAATAAAAATTACAGGTATCTTACTGTTCTTAACATACGATAATCTCAATCAAACAATGCATTAAATCACAATAAACCATTCATTTCACTGTATTGGTGGTGGATTCAGTTATCAATGACCCCTTTCCAGATGGAGGTTAAGAGCAGCATTACTGGACATTTGCAGATCTCAATAGAAAGAAAAAAAAAGTTATACAAAGTACGTACTGTAATGGACACTACATAGTTTTTGAATCTTTATAAACATACTACAGTTATATGAACATGAAAAAATACAGAAATCCTACGTATTATTTCAACAGAACAACCGTAAAATAAGCTATAAAAGAACTGGTAGAAAATAAACATTCTCCTATCTAAAAATATCAGTTCTTTTGCTGAAATAAAAAAATTATAAAACAAGTACCGTACTTATAATTAAATATTCCTTCATTTTTTTTTTTAAGTTTTAATTAATGTAATATGTTTTCAGTCTCAAGTACACATTCTGGGGTTCAAGTTACAATATATATATAAATTCAATATATGGTTATCCTTCGATAGCAGACAGTTATCTATTATGGCTTGCTATGTCCTACGTAACTTTACTCGCTCTATTAACACCGTCTTTTCAGAGGTTGACCAAGATATAGACAAGGTCTGAAGATCAAGTTAAGGAGAATGTCTAGAAAAGGGTAATTCAATGGATGGAAATTATGGAAGAGTAGACATGGAATAACCAAGATAGATAGAGAACAATGACAGGTGGCTAGATGAAGAATAATAATTCAATATAATTACGTCAAAGATATGGCATCAATGTACCTATCACTAAAAAAAATAAGTTACTTGAAATCGTATTATTTCTAACATTATACAAAAGCATGTTTGCCCCCTAAAATTTCTGTATGCACTATATAGGCTAACAATCATACATAGGAAGATTTTCCACTAGATCACGTAAGTAATGGAACAGTCGCATAAGAATCTTGTATTATGCGCAGGAAAAATATTAAGAATTTTAACAAGCATTAGAATTTTTTATAAAAGTAGGAAATGTAAATAAAAACCAAAAACCATAACCTAATAATTCCGTAAAAGTAATTTAAGGAATTTTAAAAATTCCGGGACCTAATGGAAACATGAGCCAATTCATATATTTTAATATTTATTTAAATGTATTTACGTATTAATACTTACTAGAAAATATTCTTTTAACAGAAAATTAATTCCTTCTAATTAAACAAACAAAAATTGATGCACGATGCTCCTACATTTTAAAATACGCAGCCAACATAATAGAATAAAATATACAGTTTATTATGATATAAATAAAAGAAACTAGGTATAAAAATTATTCAAAACTAATATTACATGGAATAGTTCAAACAAACGTTTTATCAAGATAATGTTTCTACTTAAATTAAGAGTAGGTCAGCTCATTTCAAATAATAAAAAAAATATTTAATTCAGGGAGTCTGTTGGCTGCACTGTCACTATAGACGAATTTGCTTTTCGACATAGCGACTGAAGCGCCTCCAAGCGTTGGCAGAAAAAACTAGGTCTACAGGGTTCGATCCCCGATCCGGGCTGTTTTTCTGGGTGAGGTTTTTAACGGGGTTTTTCCTCTCCTGTAAGACAAATGTCAGGAAAACTTTAAGGCCAAAACGGTCCCCGAAATCATATGGCCATCATCATCCTTTACCGGTGTGGAAAGCTACCGCATCTACAATTCCCTAGTAAAGCTGCAAGCATAGTATGAAAATGCTTTGATTGCAGTGAAGTACCTGCCTTCGGGAAGAATTACTATGGATATATATATATATATATATATATATATATATATATATATATATATACATATATACATGCATACATAAATATATATTCATGAAAATATATATACATTCATATATTTATTTATTCATACATATGCTTTTATATTAAAGAGTAAATGGAATGGGAAATAAAGGAGAATGAAATGTAAAGAAATGTGTTAAATTATATATACTCATTTCAAATTAAGAAAATACATTTTGAGCTCTTCCGCAAACATACTATTGGCTTACTCAACACTCCACATACATATTTTATCCAGCCATAGTAATTCTGTCCGAAGGCAGGTCTTTCACTGCAATCATAGCATTTTCATGACATTAAAATTATTTATAAAAAAGTTTTAAGTATCATTGCAAAACGTTTCAAATAGTACGAAATATTAGTAAAGGACAGAAAAAGTACCTAGAGCAACAGCATCATATGAATGTTGTATAGAAAATTATAGAATAAATTATCAAGTTCTTAAATAAACATATGGTTGATGGAAATACCAAATTTTATAATACTTCAGATTTTCGCCTGAGCAGTTTTATCAGGTTTTGAATTTAATAGAAGACGAAATTTATGTACATCCATAATATCCCCAAGATGCAATACAGTATTTACAGCTTTTATTTATCTCTTGACTAAGTTCAAGCCACAATAACTATTATTTCTGTACATCTCTGTACTCCTATCGAGCATGTATAAAACTCGACGATTTGCAACAAAACTAACTTTCGTCGTTAAAATTGAAAAACGTTATAAAACAAGTACTGTATTTCCGACATTTTGTCATAAAATCTTAGTTTGTTTTTAGCAATTACACCAATGAGTACGGGTAATATCTTCTATATTCTTTGTTTGCGCTGGTAAATTGCGTCCTGGATTCAAGAGATTCAAATACACGACGCGATATGTCAGCGCAAAATTTTTCGCGCCAGCAATTTGCGTTGTAGATAAACCACATCCATTTAAATACATGGGGATATGCCATGGTTTATCTACGACGCAAAGCGCCAGGGCAAAAATTGCTTCCCATGCATTTATGCTATGGTTTATCTACGACGCAAAGCGCCAGCGCAGAAATTGCTCCCCATGTATTTAAATGGAGGTGGTTTATCTACAACGCAAATTGCTGGCGCGAAAAATTTTGAGCTAACATGTCGCGTCATGTATTGGAATCACTTGAATCCGGGACGCAATTTACCAGCGCAAACAAAGAATATAGAAGATACTACCCGTACTCATTGGTGTAATTGCTAAAAACAAACTAAGGCCGGTATTCTTGAAACCAACTCTCCTCTCCCCCACCTCTCTCACTTCCGTAAGTTGAGTCTGACCACGAGAGTGAGAGATGGTTTTCTTGAAACCATCTTATCCGATCTAATGCTACGGTTTATTATACAGCGTGTCGCGCCCGACGTGACGCGAATTCGCGTTTCGCTCGGCGTGATGCTGGTTCAGCATGGAGCGCATACGTTACAGCGCATATGTTTATGGAATTGTCGCCAGATGGCACCACATATATGGAAAATCAAAATGACCAACGTTCATAATAAATTTCCAAATGTGTTTACAAAAACTAATGTATACAAACCTGTCCCTGCATAACCTAATAAAATAAATTACATACATACTATTTAGTAAACTATAAATTAATCTGATGTACACTAAACTGACCCATCGGAATCTAACAAAATGAAGTGATTGAACATTTATTTCTTAAAATATGGTTTGGAATTAAATGCAAATGTTGGTCAATCGCACATATGTCCTGCCATCTGGTGGATTTAATTTTATGAGCGTTCACGTATGCCAACTTCAATTCTAATAAAGAACTTTGAAAATAAATTGAGAGGAAAAATCATAATTTGTGTACATAGATAAACATATTAAAATTCTTCATTTAAAAAGTTTCAAGTGTCGTTGCAAAACGATTAAAATAGTTCGAAATATTAGTAAAGACAGAAAAAGTAACAGCTTTTATTTATCTCTTGACTAAGTTCAAGCCACAATAACTTTTTTCTGTACATCTCTGTACTCCTTCATGCTCATATTGTATAAAACATATATAGAACTCGATGATTTGCAACAAAACTATCTAACTTTCGTCGTTAAAATTGGAAAGTTATAAAACAAGTACTGTATTTCCGACATTTTGTTATAAAATCTTAGTTTGTTTTTAGCAATTACACCAATGAGTACGGGTAATATCTTCTATATTCTTTGTTTGCGCTGGCAAATTGCGTCCTGGATTCAAGAGATTCCAAAACACGACGCGACATATCAGCGCAAATTTTTTTGCGCCAGCAATTTGCGTTGTAGATAAACCACCCCCATACATGGGGAGCAATTTTTATGCTGGCGCGTTGCGTCGTAGATAAACCACAGCATTATCTCTATCTCAGGCGAAATGGAAAAATGCGTATGTTGGCAATGATTTTAAAAATGCATAGAGAAATAATCCATATATATATATTTATTAAACACAATGTGTACACTAATATTATATACATGGTTTACAATTTTGCTATTAATTCGTGAATTGTTTTGGTTCTGTTTTCGCACTTCACTAAAGTGATACTTTGGGCACGGTTTGCTACAGAGTTTACAGATGCAGGACTCCTCAGGTTCATGGTAACTTTCGTTTATGACATATTTTGCCATGGAAGCCGTGAGCGGCGAAGCGTGTGTATAAGTGGCGAAGTCGAAAATTTGGTCCTTTCCATTCGTTTGTGTTTAACGCTTCCGTTTCCGTGATTTCGTTCGGAATCTCTCTGGCTTTTCTCTGTCTCTCCTCGATTGCTGTTTTGTATGCCTGCGTTTCTGGTAGATCGAAGTGTTTTCGGATGTCTTCTATGAAGTAAGACTCCTTTGCTATTATGTAGGCATAGCTATGTCTTGTGAATTTTGAAATTGAAAGAGCCCGTTTTAGGAATCTCGCTTTTATGCTTTCAAGTTTCATGAAATTTTTGGCTGTGAGATATGTCCATATTAGCTGGATTCCATAAGTGGCAACCGGCATAACTTTGATGTTGAATAATGCTATTGCCGTTGGTAGGGATAGGTTTTCGTAACTTTGGAATGTCATAAATGGCTTTTGTGGCAGCTGTAGCACGCTCTTGTAATATGCATCGAGAATACTGTTCCGGTGGTCTGTAGTGTTATTCCTAGGTATTTGAAGCTGCTAACGAATTCTAGAGTTGACCCGTCGCATGTGAGGTGATCTCTCTTGGATAGTCTTCCTCCTCTCCTAAATTTCATAGCTTTGGTCTTTGAGCTATTTATTACCATTGAATTTTCTAGTGCCCATTTCCTGATCTTCTCCATGGCTGCTTGTAGGTCTTCTAGGCTCCTGGAGAGGATAGCCATGTCATCTGCGTACATAAGGAGTTTGACGTTCCTTGTGTCTATCACCTGACCGATGTCCGCCGTCATGACGTTAAAGAGTATCGGGCTCAGCGGGTCTCCTTGTAGTACCCCTCTTGTCTGGATGATATTTTTCGACGTAGTTATGCCGTCGTGTATAGCCACAGAGTTTGCGGTTAGCACAGACGCGATTATTTGTAGTTCATTGCTAGTCCTACCTAGTACGCTTTCTAGCTTTTGAACGAGTATATTCCTGTTGATGCTATCGAAGGCTTTAGCGTAATCTATGAAGATTGCGTACATAGGGGTGGTGGGTTGCGCCAAGGTCGTGTTTATTTCTTTTATAATTTCATGTACAGCGTGTAGCGTTGATCTGCCCGAGGTGAAGCCATATTGATTCATTGGTATGATAGCACGTAATCTTGGTTCAATTCGCCTCAGTAGAAGTCTACTGAAAAGTTTAAACATGACGTTTTCCAGGGCTATTCCCCTATATGAATTTGGATCGTCCTTTCGTCCTTTGCCTTTGTAAAGCACAGTTATCAGTGTGCTCCTCCACTGTTTTGGGATTGAATTATTCTTGAAACATTCTCTGAAAAGGCACGCTAGCGGTTCCGCCAGGTCTCGGACTGTGTCTTTCAGGTGTTCAGCATATATTCCATCTGGGCCGGCCGCTTTGTTGTTCTTTCCGTTCATGATTAGTTGAGTGACTTCTTCTGTTGTGATGGGGGTCGAGGTTTGATTGCGTTCCGCATGTAGTGAGAAGGAGTTGGACATTTTGTTCCTTTCTCCCAGGAGGTTGCTGAAGTGCAATTCCCATCGCTCCATGTTTACGAGGGGGCTCGATCTGTTCTTCTTCGAGGACCTTAGGATTTTGTAAGGTTTCATTTCCGCCTCAGCAATTAGTTCCTGTTCTACGAGGAGGTCGTATGTTAATTTCTTTTCCTTTAGTAGGCATTTGTATTTCCCACGCTCTACGGCGTACTCTGTCAGTGCATCACCTCCGTGTTCCCTAGCAGCATGGAGGAGTTGTAGTGTCCTTTGCCTCATTATGTAACAATCTTCGTCGAACCATGGCTTCGCGGTGCGTTTCGATCTGGGCAGTTCTCTGGTGGAGTGTGTGATTATGTCATTCAGAGCAGCAGTTGCCTCGTCTAAGTTCCCCTGCCTCATCATGTCCACTATTTTTGGTAGCTCTGCTTTGTTTGTTTCCCATCTTTCTTCGTCTATGTATCTTGAAATTGACAGTTTGAAATATGTGCCTAATGGTTCTTGTGTTCCTGCACTGGCATGGAATTTTGTTATAACAGGATGGTTTCCTATTGTGACATTTTCCACATTCACCTCAGCGTCACCTCGACCGTTCGTGAAGACCAGGTCGATTGTGCTCCTCCCGTTTGGTGCCACATACGTGTAATCCTTTCCCTGGTTTAACAGGATTAGCCCGTAGTCCAAAAGAAAGTCGGTAACCGCTTGTGTTTTTGTGTCCCATTTGTCTATTCTACAGTTAAGATCGCCTACCAGGAAAGTAGGTTTGCTATCTTCTGTGTTTTCTAGTGCCCTTCCTAATTCATCGATGATGACCTCGGGTTCGGTGTTAGGAGTGAAGTATGCGCCAACGATGTTCGCTCTTCTAGTGACTATCGTAAGAGTGCTGTCTGTACAATCGGTTACTCTGAGGGGTTGCAGGTGGGGTTTTATGTAGCAGCTTAGACCCCTTGAAGGTCGTCCTCTTTCTCCTTTCTTAGCTGGGGAATGGATTCCGTAGAAACTAGTTATGTTTATGTCTTCTGTGCTGAGTGTTTCTGTGAAGAATAAAATGTCATTATCTTGGAGTGTACATAGGGGGGTCATGTCAATAACAGATTTCAGCCCTTCTACATTCCACAACATTATTTTCATGACGTCACTTTTGGTACCATTACTGTGGCAGTGTTGCCCCCTGCCTTTGGGAGCGAAAAAGACGATAACGTCTGACTACTACCCCCTCCGGCCATGATTCTGGGCTGGTGATTTTTCTGTAGGTCCTTGAGTGGTATTCCTACTTTGAATGCTTTCAAGGAACCTCTCGATTGGATTTCTTCGCATTCCAGGATTTCTGTGACCTCCAGTCTTCTCAGGTGTTTTTCTACCGTCTCACGGGTCGTGTTTTGGTGAAGGCGTCCGATATACAGCCAGGCTCTACGGCATGCCGCTTGTAGTTCCTCTCCAGCTGCTGTTGTGTGTGCTTCTAGGGCTGTATTGGTGCCGATGATTGTAGGTGTCTGGATAGTTTGCGTCTTAGGTACACGCCTTCTTCTTACAACCTCTGTCCATGGAGCCTCTTCTCTGTTGAATGATATCGGGTCTTCGTTTCGTTCTATGGAGGGGTGGGAGTGTTCTTCTACTGTTTCTTGTGTTGCGTTTTTAATTTCATTATGCTGTGTCGCGATTTTTATTTCATTTTGAATTAAATGTTTGACGCTCATACTCCAGTTTACCATTATTTCCTGTAGTTTGTGGTTTATTTTCTCTGTTATTTTCTTTTCCAGGTTCTTTCCGAAACTGTCCGGATCGTTCTGGCAGTCCATGTCATATGCCGCAGGACTTGTCATATTAGATGCCGACTGATCACTCGATACCTTATAGTTACAATTGTTTCTGCTAGATGGCGTCCCCTCTCCGGTTGCGCTGCTCTCTCGGTCATTGGTTTCGATCGCTGCCAGCAGGTGGAGACTGCTTCTTGTTGGTTCGGTTGCGTAGACGAGAGATGTCGCTAGTTGTCCCATAGATATGCTGTCGTCTACCACATGGGCATCCTTTGTTTCATTCCTAACCTCGATTACATGCATTTCTTTATCATTATTCTTATCTTCTAGCATGCGTTTCACAGTTTCAAAACATTCACGGATTGTGCTTACCGCTTTTTGTATTCGATCTTTCACTTCCTTCTTCATGTATCCTCCTGCGTCCGCTATCTCTTCTACACTTTTAAGAGCACCTTCCAGCCGTTGCTCGGTTACGTCCGCCATTTTGCAAGTAGTAATAATCCATATGATATTGTGAAATATGGCGTCTTTTAAAAATCGTCTGCAATTGTATAGGTTATGGGAATGTGATTGTTTGCCTAAAATAAATTAAACTTATTACAAAAATGAGGAAATAGAATCTGATTGAGGTTAAACATACAATATATGTGTGTAATCAAAACGTATTCATGGCAAAATTAGGATTTCCTACATATAGAAATGTCCAACAATGAAAGTAAAAAATATATATTGCCCAGTTATCCCTTATAAAATTAGTTATCTGAATAGGCTTATATTATTGATAAATATAGTAAGAAAAGTATAAAAGGTCAAATTGTAACATTCCACAGCTTTTATATTTTATACATGTGTATTGTGATGGAGAAAAGCGTACGTTATGGGATATCAACAAACCAAATTAATATAATATACGTGATCTATTTTATATCAAATTAAAAACAGTATTAGTGATCCATTTGAGATGGTCTATTTTATTTTATTATGTTATCTTTATGGATAAAAGGTATACCTTTATGCATAACAGGTAATACTATAGGTCCTAATAATTTTGTAGGCCTAACCTTAAAGTCGAAATTGTAGCAAAATAATAATTTATTATTATGGTTTATAAAATCATTGATAGGTAACTATGTATTAATTTATTGTCGTAATTGTTATTAGAAAACCATTATAAAAATTACACTATGAAGATAATATTTTAAGAACATGGTAAGAAATTACCATCACCACGTTATGTAAATACATCAAATAAATACAAAGTTATTAATCAATTTTTGATGGTGCATTTTATTTGCCTTAACCTAAAGGTTGAGTTTATGGTAAAAAATATAAATATGGTATAGGGCTCAACTGCACTTCTACTAGCGCTTAATTTTTCATTTATATTGTCATAAACTCTTCTTCTGTATTAACTAACATTATTTAATGCTTTAAACTTTTTCAAACAATTTTTATAACATTATTAGACAATTTTGAAGTATTTATTTAAATATGCAAATCACAATATTATGACACTGGTAGACAATATTATGATGCTATTTTCTCTTAATATTGCAAATATTAGTAATTTAAATTTCACAGTGACATATAGTAATCGAGGATGATAATCGATATGTGGTTAGATTGTGGGTTATCGCTGGCTATATAAAACCCTGACATATGCGCACTGTTGTTCTATTGGACTTTGAAAATATTCCACGCTAGTTTAAGTGCAGTTTTTCCGCTTATAGAAACACTGTTAAGTAACTATGTATTAATTATTGCTGTAATTCACCACAAATCTTTCATCACCATGTTATGTAAATTATTAGTATTGTCTCTTCTCCTTATGGTCATTAATGCTTCTCCTGATACAAGACTATAGCCATAATTTATAAACTTTGATACTCTTATCAGTGTTATTCTAAAATTTATATCAAAACCAAAAATGGGACATTATATGTATTATATATATGCCCACTTACTTTGCCCTACAGTCCTATAAGGGCATTTATATAAACAACCATCTTTAAAATATGTGGTCATTGCATGAAACTTCATTTCAGTTCACTGTTTTACCTCATCCTCACGTCAACATGATTTTTTTCAAATATGTCCCCTTGACTAGCTGATTGGTTTTACTACTTATATTGCAAGCTCTAGGGCTTTATGAAATACATAAGATAAATGGCACATTCACTAAAGCCCTCCACTGAACCTTTCCCTCAACGAACTTAATCCAGTAAAAATTTCTTCTACTGTCTATTCAATCTACATGATCAACTCATAACAAACTTATAAAACTTATAGCGACAAATGTATTTATTTTATTGAGAAAATACCATTAGGAAGGTTTAGATGGGAGGATATTTGGATGAATCTTAGGGAACTGCATATTGGAAATAAACATCTGTTTTTGGTGGACATGAGTTTTGTATGTCATGATAAAAGAAACAGAACTGAATTCTAGTACTTGGACAATGCAGGAAAATGAAATTAAACAACAGTCCATACTTATATTTTATTGTGGAATTAATATGTATGACACCTGAAATAAATACAAAATATGTTTCATTTGAAAACATTGCTTTTTATTATTATCAGCATTCATAATTACTCATAACAATTATATACAAGAATCAATATGGATTTACATACATGAACATTACACAGCTATCAATGTACATAAACACACAAATTTGTAACACTAATACCTTATATATTATTGTGAAACATTACTATTTACACATTTTTTAGAATATAATACCTCATCGTGTCCACCACTGTGGTCTCGAGGTAGCGTGCTGCCTTGTCATGCAGTGGGTCCAATTCCTGGTCGGGACAAGCTCCTGGGAGAGGTTTTTTTTGGGGTTTTCCTCACCTGTAAGACAAATGTCAGGAAGCTTAGGGACCAACAGTCCCCAAATATCATCCGGTCATCATCATCATCCTTCACCGATGTGGAAAGAAAGCAATGGGAAGCTACCACACCTATAATTACCTAGCAAATCATAGCATGAAAATGCTATGATTGCAGTGAAATACCTACCCTTGGGCAGAATTACTATGGATGGATGGATCATAAGGCTTTTAAGTTTCCATACCCAACTTACGGAAAACAAGATAACAAAACAATAAAGCTTGCCAAGGATCTACCTACTTAATCAAATCTAAATTACTTTAATGAAATTTTATGATGGGAATTTACATTATCAGGCAAATAAATTAAGTAAGTCAAATTATTACATCTCACCTCATAAAACTGGGTGATTCTCACAGGACCGGTTTCTGAAGTTATTTCCTCTATCGTCAACCAGAACTCAGACTATAGAGTTAATGGAATCTTGGCTGATGATACAAGCAATAGCTTCAGAAACCAGTCCTGTGAAGATCACGGAGTTTTATGAGGTAACATGTAATAACTTATTTGACTCACTTAACGGAATATAAAATAATAAAAAAAAACCATGGCTTGAAAGGCCTAGAAGGCTCTTGGCCTACTAGCTGGCTGTTGGACTCACTTCCACATGAGTTGATCACAGAGATAGAAGATCATTCACCCAGTGTAGGATTGATATGTGGTCAGCATGTCAGGTCCCCCAGTCATTATAGCTGATTTTCTGAACTTGGAGCACTGCTACTTATTGTAGCTACCCAAATGCCTCATGATGCTGAGTGAGCAATGGCCCAATACTGGCCAAAATCACAAGAAAAAATGTTTTCCCCCATGGAGACCCGAACCAGCGCAAGTCCGGTAACTCTCTGACAAAGCATCTTGCCTTAACCATTCAGCTATGGTGCAGGACATAAAACAAACAAACTGAATTAAATAAACATGTTCACAATTGGCTATACCAGAAATGTGAATAAATGTGCACGCATTTTAACTTATGTTATCCAATAAATGATAGCGTTAGTGACTTAAAGGACAATTACAAAGTTTATAGCTGATATGTCACATGGAATAGGGCCCTATTTAAATTACATATTAGAACAAATAAAATTTAAGATTAGACAAAATGATATAGTGTTACAGATGCACCAACAATTTAGACGAGGAAATCTGCATTTTTAACACATAATGGTCTATAAATACAACACAAATATGTTCACAGCCTTACAGCAGAGGAAGTATAGAAGACAAAAAAAAAAATGCACAATACATGATAGTGTAGTGAAAAGAAAGTGTTCATATAATTTTGTCCAATCACAATCCTAAAATTACAAGTAAAAATACAATGGGAAGTAAGTAACTCTATTAGGTCCTTCTTAATAACAAATAAGGTAAATCCGGAGTTATTCTACCTCATAACTTGTTGTGTTCTATTTGAACTAGTGTCTGTATATAAAGTATACCATCGTCAGCTTTTCCAGAATGTTGAAATTAACATTGTCGTTCCCTCGATGTCCAGAGCTGACAACTTAAATTTCAACAGTCTGGAAAAGCTGACGATGGTATACGTGAAATATCAAAACTACTTCAAATAGAACACCAGTTATGAGGAAGGATGACTCGGTATTCACCTTACTTATTATTAAAAGTGGGCATCTATTAGAGCCCTTCTGGCTGTCAATCCATTTGGCAAATCATAAACATCATTCACAACTGGAATAGCATTATTGGTGGCAGATCCTCTATTTCAGCATCGTTTGCCCTCCTCGCTATATTGTGTAACACAGTTGTTGCAACTATAACAGTCGTCGTCGTTTCAAGTTTGAGTTATAATTGAAATCAGCTCGTGTTTGTGGGTTGAGGAGAGGTGTCATTAAAAAATGATGGCACGCATACCCACTGTCTCCCAGGAGAATGCCAGACACTTCTCCTTCTTCAAATTGGCCACAGATCATGCTACTTTTGAACATACGACTGTCGTGTGCAGATCCAGGCCAGCCTGTAACGATGTTTATGAATTCCATAGTGAAATTCACAATGGCCTGAAAATTAAAAAAAAAATCCAAGATATAAAAAGCTACTCTCAATGCAATAAATAAATGAATAAATATTTATATATATATATATATATATATATATATATATATTAATTAAATAAAAGTAAAACTTAGTTTTATTCGATTTTCATATTTATTAAGATATAATTCAGTGACAGCTGTTTCGGTACACTGTACCTTCTTCAGACATGTACCGAAACAGCTGTCACTGAATTATATCTTAATAAATATGAAAATTGAATAAAACTAAGTTTTATTTTTATTTAATTAATTAATATGGATTTTCATCAAGTAAACACCAACTCAATTGATTATATATATATATATATATATATACATTCAATTTTTCATATTCAAAATTCTTACTATAAACTATGCCGTTCCTGACGAAAAACTATTAATTTTTATTCATAGCCATTACAAGCACTTCAGTTTTGTCATTGCGTTAAAATTGTGATGGTTTCGTCAATTGTTTTATTGGAAGTAAATTTGGCTCAACTGCACTTTTACTAGCGCTTGATTTTTCAGTTATATTATTGTAAACTATAGCACTTATTTTGTATTTCCTAATATTTTAAACTTTTTCAAACAATTTTTTATAACATTATTAGACAGTTTCGAAGTATTTATTTAAATGTGCAAATCACAATTTTATGACACTGTTAGAAATATTGTGATGCTAACTGCTATTTTCTCCACAGAGTATATTACTTAGTCTATGATTTTTCTATTGCTGTTTTGGGTTATCGCTGGTTGGATCAGCATTAGGGAGCGATAAGTAAGTGTACACCCATTTTTAATAAACGTTTGGTAATTTTAATATTATTAATATATCTTTTTAACATAGATTTGGGGATTTATTGCAAATATTGGTCATTTAAATTTCATAGCGATGGATTGTAATCGAGGATGATAATCAATATGTTTCGATTGTGGGTTATTGGTGGCTCTCAAACTCTGGCGCATGCACACTGTTATTCTATAGGACTTTGAAAATATTTCATGCTAGTTTAACCCCTCAACGTGGGTAGATTTAAATGGCCCGTCATAACCAGATGCGGGAGGAATTTTGACTGGGGTTTAAATCCGGCCATCCAATGCGAGTATTCAAGTAACACATTTAAAAGGATCCTGCGTAATTTAAATTATTTCAGACTCCCTCTCGGTGTATACTTAATATAACATTTAATAAATTATAAATATTATAATACTCACATAACATCTCTTCAGGTGTAGACTAACAATGGTTTTTATTCCACAGTTGTAAAAATAATTAAAACAACACAGTTCACATATATAATTAAAACAGTGAATTACACAACAAATTCTTTGAAGGATTCAGAGAACCGGCACACTACCTAACAACACAATGCAATATTACACAAGAGAAGGGTCTTCCGGAAAAAAAAAACTCAGAGCTGAAGGGGGCTTTAGAAATTTAGTTTAGTGTGATAAATTTTAAAGCAATTTTCGAGGCATAAACCAGCTTGACAGTCGGACACCAGTAAGTTGACTCTTTTCTCTTTCCATGTTTACTGCAAACAACACACCTCTTTTGTGGTTTAGACTTCTTCCCTGTTGGGGAATCTTCTCCAAAAAATGTCTTTTCTAACAGTCTGGGTACATTATTATTGCTCGTGTGCCTTCCAGGAACTTTCCTTTCTATACATGAACCATGTTGAGCTAAGAGACCTTGAACTAAATCGACCCTAAATTTCAAATTATCTTCTTTTCGTTTCCAATATTTTGCTTGTATATAATACTTGCATTTAGTATACATATGTTTAAAAGTCTTTTAAACATTTTCATGGACCATTTACTCATTTTTTTTCTCTCGATCAGGTAACCTTGTAGTAATTGATCTTTCAAATCCACGCCTCCCATGAAGTAATTGTAGTCGCATATCATCGCCGGTTTCACCTTATCGTGTCCTCTTCTTGTTTTCACAATTTTGGTTTCGTCAGTATGGTATGTAGATAACATTGTCACATTCTTTTTGTCACTCCACTTCATAACTGTAACTGGACCTGAATGTTGTGAAATAAGTTCACCCTTTTTCAATTTTTTCTCCTTTACTGTCTTAGGCACGTGTTTCCTATTTAGTCGAAGAGTCCCAACACAGTCAGTTTTAAAATATTTTAATTTCATTGCCAATGACGGAGAATTATAAAAGTTGTCCATCCACAATGTATACCCTTTTCCTAGTAATGGTTCCATAAGTTGAAATACAATAGCCATAGTTTTATTCGCTACACCTGACGTCAAAGTAGAATCCAATTTTGTGTCCTTGCCTGTATAAACAATGAACGACCACAAATAGCCAGTAGTCGATTCACAGAGTTCAAAAGTTTTAATTCCGAATTTTGATGATTTTAGCGGTAGATATTGAATGAATGATAGACGCCCTTTCCATAATGTAAGGGATTCGTCGATTGAAATATTTTTGTTTTGGTATTACATTGTTTGAAATTTATTGTTGAGGGTACTGCACTAAAGGATAAATCGGAAATAAACTTTTTTGGACCGTCATAGGTAGTGAATTTTATGTCATTGTTGTTAAAATGAAGAAATTTGCAAATAGATTCAAATCTGTCCAAGGACATAACAGAACCAAATATGGGCGTGGCTATTGTCGAATTTCGTGAAAAATAAGAGCGAAAAGTAGGTTTCTGTACTATTCCCATCAACATAAATAGTGCTAAAGTAACATACATTTCATCAAGTGTCACAGGGGTCCATTCTCTCACTCTGGATCGAAATGAGAAAAGCATACCCCGAGATTTCATGTACTGTTCTGCATAACGGTTAGTCTCTGTAACAATCATGCTGACAAGTTCAAGAGTGAAGAAAAGTTTGAATGCTTCTACCACACTACTAACATTTCTTGCAACACTTGTGGGCCGAACACATTAGTGAATGTTTCACGTTTTGGGACATAATTACACATGGATTCCCATGTAAATATTTCAACCCCTTCTGCCTGACCTGCTATAGTATTTTCATCTGAATCACATTCCAAATCGGATTGCACTTCCGTTTCTGCCACTGCTACGTCACTTAATTCAGATTCGTCATCAGAATCAAAAGCACTTTCTTCTGAATCACTAAAACGAGAATTTAAAAGATTCTCAATCTCGGAACTCGATAAACTTTTCGCCATTTCCTTAGTATACGCTAGACAAGATCACCAAGAACTAAACACAGAGTGAAACATGGATTTTCTTCCTTTGAAAAAAAAGTAAACAAAAAAAAAGGTCAACTGACCATTTATTGGTCAATATAACATTCCGGTTTGTTCTTGAAGTTTACAGCTAAAAAGAGGGCATAACACAAAAATCTTTTATGGAGTTATAAATGTAAGAAAGTGTCAGGAGACACAAGAATAACTATAAAACTAAAATTGTTTTAAAATGTTCCTTAATGACATCAACGAATAATATACACACTAATAAAAACATTGAAGTCTCTATATCATAATTCTATAAACGGGAAATAGTTAACGTAAAAAATAAGATAATAATAACAGTTTATAGCAGTGCGTGCAGATTGCGTACATGTCACGTCCTTCCGCATTGGGTGATGAATTCACCCCGCGTACACGTCACGTCATTCCACGCTGACGGGTTAAGTGCAGTTTTTCCGTAAATTTACTTGTACCTTAATAAAGAAAGAAAAAATAATGGTTGAATTGTGACTTGAACCCTGGATCTCTGATTCTGTACATTAGTACAATACCAATTACACCATCTGAGCACCGATAAGAATGTCAACATTTCTTTCTACTTATACAATTCTTGTTCGTCCGAAGACCATCAATACCAACATGCCAATTGGAATCTTTTATTCAGAAGTACTTTTATTGAGAATTTATACATTACTTTTGAACGGTAAAGCTTCTTACTTTGAAGTTTTTATTAAATTAACACTTTCCAACCTAGATTAATTAAGGAAGAAAAATTAAGGTTTGGAAAGTGTAAATTTAATAAAAACATGAAAAAAATTAAAATATGGTTATATTTTATTTGTTATTTATGCAAAAATCTATGTTATGTTATGGGATAAATGGTATGAGGTAGTAATCTAGAACAATATTAACACAAACATTTTCAAAATGTTTCTCACTGATATTGGTCTACAAAATCTCCTACTTGGCACAAATTATTTAGGTAAAAAGCATCATAAATCAAGTATTCACCTAAAATGGTTCACAGATGCTGCTTGGAGGTCTGCTTTTATGTGCTATATATTTAAGACAGTGCAACTAATGGCTTTATTTCAATTTTCTTACAATACTGATCAAGGCAACTGAAGCCATGGATCACATGTCGTAGATTTACGACACGTAGAAGAACCTGAACTCTAAAAATAAAGGTTCTAAAAAAAAATAGTTGGATCTTTCATTATCAGTTTTGAATTACAACTCTAATGATGTCAATTAAAGAGCATAAGGGCCTTCTAGGCCTGTTGCGCTTGGAGAGAGGGAGTGAAATAAAATAATAATAATAATAACACACAAAATACTTGCTTAACTAGTTTTTGTACATACCTGACAGTTGAAGGAGAATACGCCCAAGCTATTTCTGAAGATTTCGGGATATTCTCCTCCAGGATTCCTTATTTTTATATGCGTGCCATCGATGAATCCAACTACGCCACGGAAACAAGCAATTCTATGAAATTCATAATGGAGATGACGAACCTCATCTCCATTAGGGAATGTTATAAATTGTAGTTTCAATTCTGCAATGGAGGTGGATACTTTTCTGATGACAGGTGACACAGTACTTTGGCTGATGCCAGGGAGGTCTGCCACTACAAGCTGCATACTTCCTGTGAATAGAATTAATAAACAAATTGAATAAATTCACAATTGGTATGACACAATATTTATGCCATAATAAATTTAATATTTGTCTGGCCACACCTTGATTAAGTATTTGTTCCTGAATCGAGGAGTTTAGCATAAAATTAAATGAAGCATTATCAGATAATCTTTCATGTGCATAATTTAAAGAGTGAAGCAAATTATGGGTAAACTTTAGTATTTGACTCTCATCTATTCAATGAATAAGTTCTACAGAATCGCACTGCACATGCGCGAATGTTTAATGTAACCTTCACCAGGTGGCAGGATATAAATGTGAAATCGAAATAACTAACCTTCTTAATAAATTCCCAAACAGTTTATGAGAAACTGACATACACCCATTACACTCTTCCTAACCTAACAAAATAAATTGCTTGCATATTATTCAATAAACTAATCATACGTATACTAACTTGTCCCAACAAAAACACATGAAATGAAGTTAATTTCTTTAAATTAAATAATAATAATGTTAACTATTTAAAAAATTAATAGAATATTGTTTTATTAATTTCTACTACAGTAGTTTGAATGAAGATGTTTCATTATTTGCATTTTCCTTATATTATATATGTACATACACATATATATCGTACTAATTATTATCCAATTTTGTTCGTTATGTGACCGGAGTTAATAAAAATTTCACTTTTTTGCGTGTAATATACAAACAAAAAAACGATCATGTTAATGATTATACACGAGAGTGATATTTTATTTCTCTACATGAATTATTTGTAATCGGTTTATATAGTATTTCCATACACGTTTGTAATAAACAACACTAGATTTTAAGAAGTCTCACGATGCATATTGAAGAAGTTAGAATATAATGAATCATACAGCATATATTACATGACTTACCTGTATATCGGGGAATATCCTGAAAGTACAGGCGGCGACGGCGATTCGCTTGATCCCGTAGATTTTGTTCAATTTCCACATCTTCTATTAATTTCTGTGCCTCCAAACCCAAAAGATTATTCACTTTTGGAATTCCGCCATTTCTACTGTGGAGCAGAACGAAGGGAAAGACGGGAATACTGCCGACTTAAAATTTGACATTTAAAAGTGAGTAAGGCGTGGCCAAAACGAGAGTCGAGAGACGAGAGTTGGTTTCAAGAATACTCTCGACGTCATAGGAAGGCGGAGCCACTCACATGCCACTCACTTCGAGAGGAGAGTTGGTTTCAAGAATACCGGCCTAAGATTTTATGACAAAATGTCGGAAATACAGTACTTGTTTTATAACTTTCCAATTTTAACGACGATAGTTAGATAGTTTTGTTGCAAATCATCGAGTTCTATACAATATGAGCATGAAGGAGTACAGAGATGTACAGAAAAAAAGAGTTATTGTGGCTTGAACTTAGTCAAGAGATAAATAAAAGCTGTAAATATTGTATTGTATCTTGGGGATATTATGGATGTACATAAATTTCGTCTTCTATTCAATTCAAAACCTGATAAAACTGCTCAGGCGAAAATCTGAAGTATTCTAAAATTTGGTATATTCATCAACCATATGTTTATTTAAGAACTAAAGAAAAATGTATGATGCTGTTCTAGGTACTTTTTCTGTCTTTACTTAATATTTCGTACTATTTTAAACGTTTTGCAGCGATACTTACAACTTTTTTTATAAAGAATTTTAATATATCTATGTACACAAATTATGACTTTTCCTTTCAATTTATTTTCAAAGTTCTTTATTAGAATTGAAGTTGGCATACGTGAATGCTTATAAAATTAAATCCACCAGATGGCAGGAATGACCAACATTTGCATTTAATTCCAAACCATATTTTAAGAAATAAATGTTCAATCATTTCATTTTGTTAGGTTCCGATGGGTCAGTTTAGCATACATCAGATTAGTTTATAGTTTACTAAATTGTATGTATGTAATTTATTTCATTAGGTTATGCAGGGACAGGTTTGTATTCATTAATTTTTGTAAACACATTTGGATATTTATTATGAATGTTGGTCATTTTGATTTTCCATATATGTGGTCTCAGCTGGCGACAATTCCATAAACATAAGTGCTGTAGTGTATGCGCTCCATGCTAAACCAGTATCACGCCGAGCGTAACGCGAGATTGCGTCAAGTCGGGCGCGACTCTCTGTATAATAAACCGTAGCATTAATGCTATGGTTTATCTACGACGCAACGGGCCAGCGCAAAAATTGCTCCCCATGTATTTAAATGTATGTGGTTTATTTACAACGCAAATGGCTGGCGTGAAAAATTTTGCGCTGACATGTCGCAATTTGCCAGCGCAAGCAAAGAATATAGAAGATATTACCCGTACTCATTGGTGTAATTGCTAAAAACAAACTAAGATTTTATAACATAATGTCGGAAATACAGTACTTGTTTTATAACTTTCCAATTTAACGACGAATGTTAGATAGTTCTGTTGCAAATCATCATGTTCTACACAATATGAGCATGAAGGAGTAGAGAGATGTACAGAAAAAAGTTATTCTAGCTTGGACTTAGTCAAGAGATAAATAAAAGCTGTAAATATTGTATTGTATCTTGGGGATATTATGGATTATATAAATGTCTTCTATTAAATTCAAAAACCTGATAAAACTGCTCAGGCGAAAATCTGAAGTATTATAAAATTTGGTATTTTCATCAATCATATGTTTATTTAAGAACTAAAGAATACTTTATTCTATAATTTTCCATACAACATTTATATGATGCTATTGCTCTAGGTACTTTTTCTGTCTTTACTAATATTTCGTACTATTTTAAACGTTTTGCAACGATTCTTAAACCTTTTTTAATAAAGAATTTTAATATGTTTATCTATGTACACAAATTATGACTTTTCCTCTCAATTTATTTTCAAATTTCTTTATTAGAATTGAAGTTGGCATACGTGAACGCTTATAAAATTAAATCCACCAGATGGCAGGACATATGTGTGAATGGCCAACATTTGCATTTAATTCCAAACCATGTTTTAAGAAATAAATATTCAATCACTTCATTTTGCTAGGTTCCGATGGGTCAGTTTAGTGTACATCAGATTAGTTTATAGTTTACTAAATAGTATGTATGTAATTTATTTCATTACGTTATGCAGGGACAGATTTGTATACATTAATTTTTGTAAACGTATTTGGAAATTTATTATGAACGTTGGTCATTTTAATAATAATTTTATTGCAGCCAAATAGCCAGGATTAAAGTAGAATACATTTTAAATTTACATATTTGCATATTCACACATTGTCTTTGTTCTTTTTGTGCATAGCTCAATGTGATATCGGTCACACGATTTTTCGCATAGCGTACATTTACAGTCTATATTTGCTTCATGAAATTTTGTGTTTCTGCATATCAGGTGGTGGAATCCATGGACTGCCAACCTAGTGATGACGTGTCTCATTTCGAAATTTTCTTTTGTCCACGCACGGTCCACCATTGCCCCGGTGCTGTAGAATTCTGGATGTATTTCTTCCCTTTTTCTGTTCAATGTTGCTAGCAGCTGCTCAGATGCGCTGGTGCTGGGCAAGAGTACGCTTGTTCTGAGGTCGTCGATGAGGAAAGTTTCCTTCGCCAGTAGGTATGCGAGTCTTGAATGTGTTACTTTTGACACTCCTAATACTGCCTTTATATATCTCGCTTTCACCCTTTCTAGAGAGGAAAGATTCTTCATTGTTAAATGTGTCCATATGATTTCTATGCCGTATGTCAGTATTGGTAGAATTTTTGCTCTAAATAATAGCATTGCCGTCTCTAAGGTGAGAGATCTAATGTTTCTTATTTCGTGCATTGCCATTATTGCCTGGGTTGTCTTTTCTGTGATATGTTTTGTGAAGCATTTTGCGCTTGTTTGTAGCGTGATGCCTAGGTATTTGAAGTCTGGTACTATTTTCAGTTTAGTTTCCCTTATGTATATCTCTTCATTTATGGCGGCTCTTCCTCCGTTTCTGAAGATCATTGTGTCCGTTTTTGATATATTAATGTCCAGCTTGTTCTTGGAGCACCATTTTTCCACTTCGTGTATTGTTTCCTGAAGTGTTGTTATGTCTCTGGAACCGATTACGATGTCGTCCGCATATGCGCACGAGAAGATACCATCTTTTTGGGTAATTCTAAGGATTTCTTCGGTTGCTAGTATAAACAGTAAGGGGCTAAGTGGATCGCCCTGCAGTACTCCATTTGTTTGAATGATCGGTTTTGACATGACGATGTTATCTGAGACATATATTTCATTCCAGCTCAGCAGTGTATTGATGAGGTTCGTCCATATGTTGTTGTTTCCTAGTGTCTCCTTTAGTTTTTCTATCACTAGTTGCCTGTCTAGTAGATCGAAGGCCTTCGTGAAGTCTATGAAGACGGTATAAAATTTCTCTCTGTCTTCTAATGCTTCCCAAATATGTTTCAACAAGAGTTCGATTGCGTTTAGAGTTGACTTTCCTTTTCTAAACCCGAATTGATTTTCTGGTAGATGCTCATCTATTTCCTCCCTTATTCGTCCTGTTATTAATTTGGTGAAAATTTTGAAGGGACAATTTTCCAGAGCGATACCTCTATATTTGTTGGGGTCTTTCGGGTTTCCTTTCCCTTTATATAATACCTTGACAATTGATTTTCTCCATTGTTCAGGTATGGAGGCTGTTTGTATGCATTTGTTGTATAATTTTGTCCAAACCTGGTCTAACAGATGTGCCGTGTCTTTTATGTATTCATTGTATATTCCGTCCGGGCCCGCTGCTTTCTTGTTTTTGGAGTTACATATTGCATATCCAACTTCTTCTGTGGTCAGGGGTATCCAGTTTGTGGGCATTGGTGTTAAAATTTCTTGAGGGTTCCTTTTGCCGCAGATTGGTCCCTCTTTATTGAGTATGTTGTTGAAATGCGACTCCCATATTTCCATGTCAATGTAGTGTGTTTGCGCTTGTTTCTTTGGGTGGAGTGCTAAATGTGGGTCTTTCTTGGCCTCCTCCGCTAGCATCCTGCCCTCTTCCTCCAAGAAGGCGCTTTTCTTTTCTTTTATTATTCTCTTGTAGTGTTTCCTCTTCTCGGCGTATGTGAGTAGAAGAGCGTGGTTCTCGGTATTTTGTTTCAGTTGTTGTAAAGTATCTAAGGTATCTCTTCTTAGTCTGTAGCATTCGTTATCGAACCAGGGTTTTGCTCTTCTTTTGATTCGGTGATTCGTGGCTTGTCTTAGTATTTCGCCTAACATTTGAGTAGCTTCCTCCAGTCTCTCATTTTCTATTAACGTTTCTATCTGCGTTTTTGTCTCTATCTTAGCTTCTACTTTTCCTATGTCTATCTTCCTTGATAGGTGTTGTGTTGTCTCTTCCTGTGTCTTTTCCCATTTACCTTGAATATTTATTTCTAGTGGTATATGTTTCCTTAATGCCGAGTGGTTTGCATTCCATAATGTAGTTATATTTCCTGTTATAGTACCTTTTGTGAGTGCGATATCTATTGCACTCTTGCCATTGTGAGAGATGTATGTAGGTATCTTAGGGTTGTTTAATAATGTGAATCCTTCCTCTTGTAGTTTTTCCAATACCAACTTTGTTTTATAGTTTTGGGAGTCTAGTCTGCAGTTTAGATCTCCCGCGATGATTATTG
This sequence comes from Diploptera punctata, assembly GCA_030220185.1. Taxonomy (NCBI): domain Eukaryota; kingdom Metazoa; phylum Arthropoda; class Insecta; order Blattodea; family Blaberidae; genus Diploptera; species Diploptera punctata. The sequence goes on from JASPKZ010008889.1 coordinate 222,215, forward strand.
GTTTGTCCTGCTTGTACTGGGTGATGGTTTGGCCTAGTTCATCCATTATGTCAATTGCTGTCATGTTCGGTTTGAAATATGCTGCTATTATCACTAGGTAGTCCGTTTCGAGTAGTAGGGTGTTTTCCTGTTGTTTTGTTGCTATAATGGGTCTCAGATGTGGTTTTAGTAAGATAGTTATCCCTCCAGATGGTCTGCCTTTTTCGCCTTGTCTAGCCATAAGGTGTGTTGCATAGAAATTTGGATGTTGCCAGTTCTCTGTTAGAAAGGTTTCGGTCAGGATTGCTATGTCGTACTCTTTTAGGAAATTTTCCGGGCTCATGGTCATTGCACTTTTTATACCTTCTATGTTCCATAATAAGATTTTTAAATTTCCTAGTGCGTCTTTTCTGTTTTGGCTGCTTCTTTTTATGAGTTTATTTTGCTCGTTATTCGAGGCCGTAACCTTCATATACCCTTTGGGGGCGAAAGGCGCGAAATTTGAATCGCCTGACGACTATTCCTGTTGGCCAGAAATCCTCTTCATTAACCCTGGTTAGGTAGTCGTAGGGGATACCCACTTTGAATGCTTTAGTGTTATAGTTATTTGTGATTTCTTCGCAGGTCACATTTTCTTTGATTCCTCTTTTAGTTAGGAATTTCTTCATGGCTTCCGGTGTTGTCTGTGGCTTCAGGCGTCCCACGAAGAGCCAGGCTTTCCTGTCTGCAGCTTGTAGGTCTTCATCTCTTGGTCCAGAGCCGCTCACTGAATTTTGTTGTCTTGTTTGCCTTCTTGTTCTCCTGCCAGTTACTTGTGTCCATTCCCCCTCGTTAATATCCGATTCTGGGTTGTAGTCGTGTTCACGCGATTCCTTACGAGATGGAGGTGGCTGTTCTTTATTTGTTTTCCTGTTGTAGGTCTCTGTTATTACTGTTTGTTTGTGATCTTGGTCTACTGTCGGCGTTTGTTGTTGGTAGTTGCCTTCAATTTCTGCCTTTATCATGTTCCTTATATTGTTAGTAAACATATCGATCATTTCATTCATCTTCATTGCAACACTGTTCATGATTTTCTCCTCTAGCGGAATGCTAGTTGAGATCTGGCTGCTGTTGTGGTTTCCAGTCTCTCCGCAAGTTGTCGGTACTGGTTGGTGGTCGCGTGGTGCAGGGAATAATCCCTGGCGTGGTGTTTCTTCCTTACTGTCACTAGATAGCGCCACATGTCCCGCTGCCAAGACGTCCTCTCCCTCTGCCGACACATTTGCTTCGCTCATGTATACATTTTCTGATTCATTTGATAGGTTATTGTTCTCGGGATTTACCCTATTCTGCTTTTCACTTATTTTACTGAAATATTCATCCAAGGTACTCACCGCATTTAATAAATCTTCCTTCACATCTTTCTTCAGATATCCATTTATTTCCGCTATACTTTTCAATTTTTGCAGAGCGCTTTCTACATGTGTATTCACTGCGATCGCCATTTTGGAAAATGTTGGTCATTTTGATCATTTTGATTTCCCATATATATGGTGGCATCTGGCGACAATTCCATAAACATAAAGCGCTGTACAGTATGCGCTCCATGCGAAACCAGCCTCACGCCGAGCGTAACGCGAGAATGCGTCACGTTGGGCGCGACACGCTGTATAATAAACCGTAGCATAAATGGATGTAAACAAACGGCGTACTCCAAGGTGACCCGTTGAGTCCCCTACTCTTCATAATAGCAACAGCAAAAATACCCACAGAGATAGAAACAGAAAACGTCCAAATCTTGGCATACGCTGATGACATGGTGATTACATCCCAAGACATCGAAAAAGCTCAAACAGCGTTCGACAAACTCGTAGCATGGGCCGAAAAGAACGACCTAGAAATAAATGAGAAGAAAACAGTAAAAATGACCTTCAGGAAAGGAGGAAGACTCGCAGCGAATGACTGCATTCGGTATAAGGGAGACCCACTGCAAAATGTAAACCAGTTCAAATATCTGGGGATCACACTGCAGAGCCGAGGTGACACCTTCGATAAGCACATCAAAGAACGCGCCTTAGCGGCCAGAATAGCAACGAACAGCATTAAAAGCCTGAGTAAACTATCCCTGGAGACAGCAATGACCATCTTCCGCTTAAAAATAGCACCAATCATGACCTATGGAATAGAAGGATTTGGAAGAACCTAAATAAGGCAAACCTAGAGGAAATAGAGAAAGTCAAAGCACACTTTTTAAAGACAGCGCTAAGCGTATCAAAATACACGCCTTCACGCCTAACATACATACTGACAAAGGAACCATTCTTCATTGAAGAGCTCCACCTGGACCTTCTCGTGCCGGCAACAGATGCCTACAAAGAACTGCTGTGGGAACTCAACGAGAAGAGAGAACAGATATGGCCTGAGTTCTACGCAACGGATGCGATGATCTACAGGGAATGGACAGCAGCCAGATACGATCTGAGACACACCGTGACGAGAGTCGCGGTCCATGGTTTCCACCACAGGATATGCACAACAGTGAAGTGCCATAACCCAGAATAAAAGTGCAAGTGCAAACTATGTGGGTCGCACTGCGACCGATATCACCTATTACAGTGTAAAAACATAGGAACATCGATAACAGACTTTTGTAAGACATGAAAACAGTTCTTTCTACATGGCCATTGGCTGCAATTATACCTATTATTATTATTATAAATGGATGTGGTTTATCTACAACGCAAAGCGCTGAAGCGAAAAATATTGCGCTGACATGTCCCGTCGTGTATTCGAATCACTTGATCCGGTACGCAATTTGCCAGCGCAAACAAAGAATACAGAAGCTATTCTGCTAATACTACGATTTTTTATACAGCGTGTCGCGCCCGACGTGACGAGAAATCGCGTTTCGCTCGGCGTGATGCTGGTTTAGCATGGAGCGCATACGTTACAGTGCATATGTTTATGGAATTGTCGCCAGATGGCACTACATATATGGAACATCAAAATGACCAACGTTCATAATAAATTTCCAAATGTGTTTACAAAAACTAATGTATACAAACCTGTCCCTGCATAACCTAATAAAATAAATTACATACATACTATTTAGTAAACTATAAACTAATCTGATGTACACTAAACTGACCCATCGGAATCTAACAAAATGAAGTGATTGAACATTTATTTCTTAAAATATGGTTTGGAATTAAATGCAAATGTTGGTCATTCACACATATGTCCTACCATCTGGTAGATTTAATTTTATGAGCGTTTACATATCCCAACTTCAATTCTAATAAAGAACTTTGAAAATAAATTGAGAGGAAAAGTCATAATTTGTGTACATAGATAAACATATTAAAATTCTTAATTAAAAAAGTTTCAAGTGTCGTTGCAAAACGATTAAAATAGTTCGAAATATTAGTAAAGGAAGAAAAAGTACTTAGAGCAACAGCATCATATGAATGTTGTATGGAAAATTATAGAATAAACTATTCCTTAGTTCTTAAATAAACATATGGTTGATGAATATACCAAATTTTAGAATACTTCAGATTTTCGCCTGAGCAGTTTTATCAGGTTTTGAATTTAATAGAAGACGAAATTTATGCACATCCATAATATCCCCGAGATACAATATTTACAGCTTTTATTTATCTCTTGACTAAGTTCAAGCCACAATAACCTTTTTCTGTACATCTCTGTACTCCTTCATATTGTATAAAACATGTATAGAACTCGATGATTTGCAACAAAACTATCTAACTTTCGTCGTTAAAATTGGAAAGTTATAAAACAAGTACTGTATTTGCGACATTTTGTTATAAATTCTTTGTTTTTAGCAATTACACCAATGAGTACGGGTAATATCTTCTATATTCTTTGTTTGCGCTGGCAAATTGCGTCCTGGATTCAAGAGATTCCAAAACACGACGCGACATGTCAGCGCAATATTTTTTGCGCCAGCAAGTTGCGTTGTAGATAAACCACACCCATTTAAATACATGGGGAGCAATTTTTACGCTGGCGCGTTGCGTCGTAGATAAACCACAGCATAAAAAGGCTAAAAACAAACGAAGATTTCATGAAAAATGTCGGTAAAAGAGCGCTTGGTTTGCAATTTTAGCTAATTAAATGATGATATTTTAATTAATTTCGTTTCAAACCATCGTGTTGTATACGACATGAATATGAAGGAGTACAGAGATGTACAGAAAAAAGAGTTATTGTGGCTTGAATTCAGTCAAGAAGTAAATAAAAGCTGTAAATATTGTATTGTGTCTTAGGCATATTATGGATGTACATAAATTTCGCTTTCTATTAAATTCTAAACCTGATAAAATGGTCTGGCGAAAATCTGAAGTATTCTAAAATTTGGTATTCATCATCATCATCATCATCATCATCATCATCATCATCATCAACCAGGGATTCAGGCTGTTGGCTCGTTCCGGTTTCATGAAAGCTAGAATTGTTAAAATTGTTCAGACCATCTTCTGTGTGGGCGACCAACATTTCTCCTTCCGTGCGGTTTATAATTTAGCAATAATTTAATAAATCCTCCTTCTGGCATTCTATCAATATGTTATTTCCAGTCGTTCCTATATTTAATTATTCGGTCTGTAAGTTTGAAAATATTTAGTTCCTTTCTTATATCTTCATTTCTTTTCTTATCCAGCAGAGTATATCCTGCTTATTTCTTAAAATTATTATCAACCATATATTTATTTAAGAACTTAAGAATAATTTGTTCTATTATTTTCCATACGTCATTCATATGATTAATTAGTTGGAACACAATTCATAATTTGTTAACATGTCTGAAGAAGGTACAGTGTACCGAAACAGCTGTCACTGAATTATATAATAAACATGAAAATCAAATAAAACTACGTTTTATTTTTATTTAATTAATAAAATTGGATTTTCATCAAGTAAACACCAACTCAATTGATCATTCATATGACGCTGTTGCTCTAGGTGCCTTTCCCGTATTTACTAATATTTCGTACTATTTTAAACATTTTGCAACGATACTTAAAACTTTTTTTATAAAGAATTATTATATGTTTATCTATGTACACAAATTATGACTTTTCCTCTCAATGATTTTTGGAAGTTCTTTAGAATTGAAGTGCGCGAACTCTTATAAAATTAAATCCACCAGATGGCAGGACATATGTGTGAATGACCAACATTTGCATTTAATTCCAAAACATATTTTAAGAAATAAATGTTCAATCAATTAATTTTGTTAGGTTCCGATGAGTCAGTTTAGTGTACATCAGGTTAGTTTATAGTTTGTTTTTAGCAATTACACCAATGAGTACGGATATCTTCTATATTTATAGAATAAGGGGAAAAATCGAAGAAAAGCTCCCTGAAGCGCAATTTGGATTCAGGAAAGAGAGATCAACTCAAACGGCAGTGAAACTCCTCCTTCAAAACATAGAGGAAGCACTCGATAGAAAACAGAAGCTGTACACTGTCTTCGTAGATTTTACGAAAGCCTTCGATCTAATGGACAGAGGATTAATAATAAGCAAATTGAAAAGTACCCTAGGAGAGGAGAACGTGTGGACCCAAATCATTACATCAATAATGAAAGAAAATAGCATAGTTATATCTGATGGTCTCTCAAAATCAGAAACTATACTACAGACAAATGAGGAGATCCACTGAGCCCACTGCTATTCATAATGGCAGCCGAAGAACTGGTTAGGAAAATAGAAGAACTAGGAGAAGAAATTATCGTATATGCATACGCAGACGACATCGTAATCGGATCAACGGATATAAGTAAACTTCAGAACGCCATAATAACTATGGAAGAATGGTGTAAAACCCACAGCTTCTATATAAACAAAGACATGATGGTGTTCAGAAACGGAGGAAAGATCCCTGCCACAACAGAAATAAAACTGGACAAAGATAACATCAAAATAGTAAAGGAGTTAAATATCTAGGCATTACTTTACAACCCAGTGGAAGAAGCTTCACAAAACACTTAGCAGAAAGATCAACGCAAGCAATAATGGCAATAAATGATATACGCAATATACAAGCTCTAAGCCTGGAATCAGCGATGAAACTATTCAATGCAAAGATCCTCCCAATAATAACTTACGGGATGGAAATCATATGGCGACATCTGAACACACTCTAAAAAGTGAAAGCTACATACATAAAAAGGGCAATAGGAGTATAAAAAACGACAAGAGGCCGTCTAGTGTACCTACTGGCAAGGGACTTTCCTTATCGAGGACTTGAAAACATCATACCTACTACCAACCACAGAACCCTATAAGTATGCGCTACAAAGACAACGCAGAAAAGGAGAGGAAGTATGGCCGGAAATCTTCAGCACCGGAGCGATGATAGATAGGAACTGGACAGAAGCAAATTTCCAGATACGACACGTCATCACAAGATTAAGCGTGCATGGATTCCACCACCTAATATGTAGAGATAAAACATTCCATGACCCGAAGATGTCATGCATATGCGAAGTGTGTGAACAGAAATGCGAAAGATATCACATCGAAACATGTACACAAAGAACAAAAACAATTTGTGATTACCCAAGACCAAGTTAGTGTTATGCTGTGGTTTATCTACGACGCAACGCGCCAGCGCAAAAATTGCTCCCCATGTATTTAAATGGATGTGGTTTATCTACAAACGCAAATTGCTGGCGCAAAAAAATTTGCGCTGACATGTCGCGTCGTGTTTTGGAATCTCTTGAATCCAGGACGCAATTTGCCAGCGCAAACAAAGAATGTAGAAGATATTACCCGTACTCATTGGTGTAATTGCTAAAAACAAAGAATTTATAACAAAATGTCGCAAATACAGTACTTGTTTTATAACTTTCCAATTTTAACGGCGAAAGTTAGATAGTTTTGTTGCAAATCATCGAGTTCTATACATGTTTTATACAATATGAGCATGAAGGAGTACAGAAAAAAGTTATTGTGGCTTGAACTTAGTCAAGAGACAAATAAAAGCTGTAAATATTGTATCTCGGGGATATGGATGTGCATAAATTTCGTTTTCTATTAAATTCAAAACCTGATAAAATTGCTCAGGCGAAAATCTGAAGTATTCTAAAATTTGGTATATTCATCAACCATATGTTTATTTAAGAACTAAAGAATAATTTATTCTATAATTTTCCATACAACTTTCATATGATGCTGTTGCTCTAGGTACTTTTTCTGTCTTTACTAATATTTCGAACTATTTTAATCGTTTTGGAACGACACTTGAAACTTTTTTAATGAAGAATTTTAATATGTTTATCTATGTACACAAATTATGACTTTTCCTCTCAATTTATTTTCAAAGTTCTTTATTAGAATTGAAGTTGGCATACGTGAACGCTCATAAAATTAAATCCACCAGATGGTAGGACATATGTGTGAATGACCAACATTTGTATTTAATTCCAAACCATATTTTATTCATTTTGTTAGGTTCCGATGGGTCAGGTAAGTGTACATCAAATTAGTTTATAGTTTACTAAACAGTATGAATGTAATTTATTTTATTACGTTATGCAGGGACAGGTTTGTATACATTAATTTTGGTAAACACATTTGGAAATTTATTATGAACGTCGGTCATTTTGATTTTCCATATATGTTTTGCCATCTGGCGACAATTCCATAAACATATGCGCTGTAACGTATGCGCTCCATGCTAAACCAGCATGACGCCGAGCGAAACGCGAATTCGCGTCATGTCGGGCGCGACACGCTGTATAATAAACCGTAATTTTTAGCTGTGTTATCACCTTAGCACATTTGTGCGCAATCCATTTATATATATCTTCTATATTTTTTGTTTGCGCTGGCAAATTGCGTCCCGGATTCAAGTGATTCAAATACACTACGCGACTTGTCTGTGCAAAATTTTTCGCGCCAGCGTTTTGCGTTGTAGATGAAAATACACGGGGTGGGTTATCTTTGACACGGGGAGCAATTTTTGCGCTGGCGCTTTGCGTCATAGATAAACATCGAAGTATCGTTTACAATACCTAGCTAGAGCGCTTTATTACCCGCTGAGTGCTGAATGGTCTTCTCTTCTTCTTCCTTCCAAGTATTGGGCCAAGCCCTGTTATGATCCTATAGAAAATTTTCACTCCAGCGTTTCGTTGGACGGCCCAGAGATAATAGTACCCTGCAGATAAAGTGCTTTGGCAACGGAATTGGTCAATAGCAGGGATTATTATTATAACCCCTGGGTCAATAGTTAACATAGAGAACCGATAGTTAATTTATATTTACTGCACGGGTACTGCACTCTGTTCATTCCTATGGTTCATTCTGATTTATTTTGAATCTAGTAGTAAAACGTAGTAAAACATACATATTAAGTTGCTAAGATAGCAGAAACAAGAAAAATATCTATTTTATTTGCAGTGTGGATTGTAATATTGTTATATAAGGCTGCTCTGTTATCTGTTTACAAATCAATATAATAGGGACTTAAATAAAGCATAACGGAAAATATACAATATAATCACAAGATAAGCAGTGTGACAATCTACATAAGATATGGAAATATCACCTTTCACAAGTCACATTATACATAAGTAGTTTTTGTATTACTGTTTTTAGGTGCCATCCATTATTGTTTTAAAGGTATGATATCCCTTAAAATGTAGATTACTTTCTTAATGCTCTAGAACAACCTCTATTTATAGTAGAGAGTGGACATTATTTTAACCACGCTCTGCATTAATATTTGCTCCTTGTTTTTGGCGTTGGCTTATTGGCTTGCTTTATTACTTCATGTTACTGTTTCTGACAAATTCCCCAACCTAGGTTATAGAGATTGTGGGCGAATTTCTGAATCGAAGTCTAAACCACAACTGCAGTTTTCTGATTTTTTTTATAGTTTTCATAACAACTAAAAACTGAAAATCTATGGCTGTTAATTACAAAATCAAATGTCTGAATCATATCTATGGTTTCATAACAATTTCTGTGAATTTTCAGTAATTTTTATAGTTGTTATGGGTATATAAAAAATTGGGAAAAAGTCTGTGATTTGACAGACATGAATTCTTCTAAGTTCCACAGAATTGCAGTGCGCATGCGCGAGTTGCTGTAATGGTTAATGTATCATCCGGTAGATGGTTCTGCAGTCGGCGTTACCAATTTTGGATATAAATTCCCAAATGCTAAAAAAATGGACATTAACTTGCCATTTCCTAACCAAAGAAAACAATTTACCTGCATATTATTTATTCCCAAATGCCAAAAAAAAATTGACGTAAACCAACTTCCCATTTCCTAACCTAACAAAACAATTTACATGCGTATTATTTAATAAACTATTAACTAATTTTACGTACAGTAACACTAAATATAGTTTGAAATTATTTTCAAATGTTGGTAACTCCGATTTGAGAGCCACCTAGTGGATGTTACATGAAGCATTTCTGCGTCTCTAGAACCCAATGCACAAATTTAGCGTAATATTTAATAATTATAAGAAATGTTTTTAAAATGGTTCCAAAATGTTTAAAATAGTATGAAACATGTTTACAAGTGTTTAGTGCAACAGTGGCATAAGGAAGTAAGTGTAGAATTGTGTCTGCCAAAAAACATACCACAGCCAAAAATTGGAAAACCAGGTTCATGGTTTAGACTTCGGTTGACAAATCCACCCTACAACTCTTACCTAACCACCCGTATTTTATGCAACAAACTTTACTACAATTCATAAAGCTGTAGCTTGCATAAGCAGGAACCTAAGTAAACCTATAACAGCAGAACCTTTTATCAAATACAAGGGTAAGGGGTCTATGGCTGGGCTCAATCATTGACTTAATTCGTCTCTCTGAAAATATTTATCTAGTGTAGTAATAATGATATTAAATATAATTCAAGAGGAATTTTACAAATTCATAATTGTGACAAGAAGTAAAGAGGGGAGTTCAATCCTATGCATTTGGACAAACTTATATTTAGCGTGAATATTAAGTGAAAACAGTAGGTTAAATATTACTTAATAATCAATCTTGATCAAGTAAAATGTTAAATTTAATGAGAGTTAAATCAGTTCAAGTTACAAAATGTAATGAATTACTGTAGGATATTACATAAATAAGCAAACAGATAAAAATAATGAAATTAAACTTGAGTAGTTGTCACTCTGAATTCTTTCTATAATAACCAAAGATAAAGACTGTAATAACAATACATTCATACCATTTTCATACATGCAACAAACAAAACGAAGTCCATGTTTCTTCCTTTTTACAGCTGCTATCTTAAATGAAATAAACTTAATTATAATCACGGATTAGGGATCCGAGTTGATCCCTATCCCGACCTGCACCCATTGCAACCAAAGGGACGATTCTGTTTAGCTTGATGATTCCGAGAAGGACATAGTCTACTGCGTGTAGCATACAGTGCAACCAGGGGAAGGGGTAAGGATATGGAGATATAGGGGAAGGAATGGCACAGTTCATTAACTTATGGTTATAGCACACCATATAAAGTCACTGCAGCAACCAAATTTAAATGAAATTAAACTTAATTGCAATCGCGGACTAGGGATCTGAGTTGATCCCTATCCTGACTTGCACCCAATGCAACCAAAAGGACGATTCTGTTTAGCTTGATTCCGAGAAGGACATAGTCTACTGCGCGTAGCATAGAGTGCAACCAGGGGAAGGGGTAAGGATGGGGAGATATAGGGGAAGGAATGGCACAGTTCATTAACTTATGGTTATAGCACACCATATAAAGTCACTGCAGCAACCAAATTTAAATGAAATTAACTTAATTGCAATCGCGGACTAGGGATCCGAGTTGATCCCTATCCTGACTTGCACCCAATGCAACCAAAAGGACGATTCTGTTTAGCTTGATTCCGAGAAGGACATAGTCTAGTGCGCGTAGCATACAGTGCAACCAGGGGAAGGGGTAAGGATGGGGAGATATTGGGGAAGGAATGGCACAGTTCATTAACTTATGGTTATCCATCCATAGTAATTCTGCCCGAAGGCAGGTCCTTCACTGCAATCATAGCATTTTCATGCTATGCTTGCAGCTTTACTAGGGAATTGTAGGTGTGGTAGCTTCCCGTTGCTTTCCACACCGGTGAAGGATGATGATGATAATGATAAGGATGATGGCCATATGATTTTGGGGACCGTTTGGGCCTTAAAGTTTTCCTGACATTTGTCTTATAGGTGAGGAAAAACCTCACCCAGAAAAACTGCCCCGACCGGGGATTGAACCCGGGCCCGCTGCATGACAAGGCAGCATGCTACCTCGAGACCACAGCGGTGGACCTTATGGTTATAGCACACCATATAAAGTCACTGCAGCAACCAAATGATGCACTATCTGTGCAAGAGTGTTGTGACATATTCTTAAAATATAATGTTTAGCCCTACAGTTAGAAATCACAGTTTATATAAAAATATCTATACAAGGCGCTGTCTCAAGCATCACCCTCTTCAATAGTTACATCAATGACCTCCCTAAGGAAATCAAAACTAATCAGCACATCAAATGTGCACTATTTGCAGATGATTTAGTCATATGGACGAAGGCCAACAATTCAGCCAGAAACCACAAAGAACAGCTGCAGAAGTATATGGGCAACACCATAAAAAGGCTATAACACTGGTGCACAATTAACAACATGGAAATCAGCATGTCAAAAACATTTTACCAGTACTTCTCACTAAGACACACAAGTGAATCCTTGAACATACCAATCAACAATAGCCCGATAACCAAATCCAATTGCACAAAATACTTAGGAGTCCATCTAGATAATAAACTAAACTGAGAGCATCATGTTAACAAGATCGAAGAAAAAGCAAACAAAAACTCATACATACTGAAGAGATTAGCTGGGAAGAAATGGGGGAGCTCACTGGACACCCTAAACAAAACATATAAAATCTACATGAAACCAATTATAACCTATGGAGCAGAAACAATAGTAACAGCTAAAGACACCACAATGAATAAACTAGAAATAATCCAGAATCGAATGCTAAGATTAGTCACTGGAGCAGTAAAATCAACTAACACTGCAACTATGAGAATGTTCACAGGCAACCCCTCAATTCAAAATGAGATAAAAAAGAAATCCTGCATCATGCACACAAAATTAGCAGCGCTACCAAAAGCACAACACCCCAGATCTTAATCACACAACCTTCCTTTCCCCACAAAACTAGTAATCTTTTCCAAAAACATAAATTAGATGCCAAAACTGAACCAACACCTCAAATACCAAGTCCATTAGATTACCAACTGTACAATGCAACCCTCAATAGACGAAATAATAAAGAAAAATGATACAAACCCATCAATAGCCAAACAAATGACCTTAGAAACCATTAGTACAAAGTTCCCAGAACCAGAGTGGCTAAGAGTCTTCACTGATGGCTCCAAAACCAAGAGTGAAAATGCTGGTGCAGGAATCTACTCTCATCTGTTTAGTCAATATGTTGCAGTAGGCACAAACAATACAGCCTTCGATGGTGAAGTAAAAGCCATAGAAGTAGCACTCCACAACCTCCTATTCCGAACAAAAATGTTTACAAAAGCTGTTATTCTGGCAGACTCCAAGGCCACTATACAAGCAATAACCTCCAACTAAACACCAGAAAATGAAACCATCTTGGAATGCCGTAAACTTCTGAAATACCTCAACAACCAAAATAAATTAATAGCCTTCCAGTGGATACCCTCACACATCGGAATAGTTGGCAATGAAATAGCTGATGGACTTGCCAAAAAGGATACCAAAATACAGATAACAACCCACCCCAATTCGAACCTCCACAGAAAGATCGAAGAAATTAAGAAAGCATTCCAAATGGAAAACATGAAAGAAAACATTGCAACAGCCAGAGGGAAACCATGGGAAAAATTTGATGAGCTATACACAGAAATAAAATATAAAGGCCGCAAGGAAGCAGTAGCAAAATTCAGACTGATGTCGGGACACGACTGCCTGGCTCACCACCTCCACAGAATAAACGTTTTCCAATCCGACAGATGTGTCATATGCAAAGACCCGGACCTGATCATGGACAAACACCACCTTCTAGTCTGTCCAGCTTTAAATCCAACTGCACAACACTTTAAGGACCTTGTTCGCTTGTACTGGGAAGCCAGAGAGAAAATGACTTAAGCGTCAAATCTCGCCATTAGAAAACAACAACAATAAAAATATCTATGGCAGTTTTCCCATTTTTAAATTTTCAATTCATTGCAAGGAAATGAATTTTATGATTTTAAAATAATTTTAGAACTTTTTTAAAATCTTATACACATTTTAAATTATATAGCTGTATACAAAATGAAGAAAAACTTACACTTCTTTTATTAAAAAAAAGGTTTATGATATTAATATTAAGTTGGAGACACAAAGATTAGTATTGTGACAACACTGTAAATCTTAATGTGATTACTCTTGAACACTGCAGATAGTTCAAGTTTGCCAAGGATTTTGCTAATGATGTAGGCATTTTTTTAATAAAATGACATAATTTTGTATGGTGTTGAGCCCATCATCCAATTTTTCTTCACTTTGTATAGATGTGGGTATCATTTGCTTTATGCTAATATTCTATTTGATACATTAATGATAGACATTATTATATCAGTACTCTTATGACATAATTTTTAATTTATGTATGATAAACCCTAGCTTTTTTTAATTATAAAGCTTTTAAAATAAAATGAGTGTTTATTCCTTTTCTGTTCCAGAAATTTGTGGATGCAAATGAGAATACACTTCATACAGCAATATGAATTTTTGGACTTGCATTCTGTTAGTTTTTTCGTTGGCACAATCAACTTTTTCTGTTGGAATTCTGTATCCCCAGCAGTCTGAAAGTCGAGAAGTTTTATCATTAGATGGATTATGGAAATTCTATTTAAATCCAAATGAAAGTTCAGAATTTCCAACAACTGAAACTGAGGTATTAATATCTTATTACCTAATATAACATAATAATTAAATGGTAAAGTAAATCTTCCACTCATGTCCTGCATAATGCCAGATCAAGGGATGAGATGAGATGAAACCTATATTACTGAATGTCTGTGATATACAAGATTGTTGGTTCACCATGCTTATTGCACCATCAAGGTGGCAGATGAAATGAAATCCATTATATGAGTAAGGAGAAGTGGTGGAATGATTTTTTTTGGCAGTGGAAAATGGGAGAAATCCCAAAATAAACCTGTACTGACTTGGATTCATCCACCAAAAACCCCAGAAATGTGAATTCAGGAAGGCAGGTGTATACACATTTGCACCATAGAGCATAACAAATCTTGTTTTTTTTTCTATTAAAATCTTCATTATATGAAGTATAAACAAACTTATTTACTTACTTACTTACTTACTTACTTACTCACTGGCACTATCGAACCCTTAGGTTCATGGCCATGCAGACATAAGCTCTCCATACATCCCTATCCTGAGCTAATCCTTTCCAATCATTCCCTGTATAATCTACTTCCCTCAAATCATAGTTAATGTTATTCTCCCACCTCATTCTTGGTCTACCAACTGAGTGTTTTCCCTCGGGTTTTCCTACAAGAAGCTTCCATGCGCGTCTTTCATTCCCCATGTGTGCCACATGTCCTTCCCATCGAAGTCTACGATACTTAACTGTTCTTATTATATCTGGCTTCCTATAAAGACCATGTAGTTCATTGATATGTAGTCTTCTCCATTCACCTGTCTGTTCATATCTCTTTGGTCCAAAAATGTTCTCCCACCTCATTCTTGGTCTACCAACTGAGTGTTTTCCCTCGGGTTTTCCTACAAGAAGCTTCCATGCGCGTCTTTCATTCCCCATGTGTGCCACATGTCCTTCCCATCGAAGTCTACGAGACTTAACTGTTCTTATTATATCTGGCTTCCTATAAAGACCATGTAGTTCATTATTATATGTAGTCTTCTCCATTCACCTGTCTGTTCATATCTCTTTGGTCCAAAAAATGTTCCTAAGTACTTTATTCTCAAATACTTGTAATCTTTTTTCCTCTCTTAAAGTAAGAGTCCATGTTTCGGACCCATATAATATAACTGGTAGAATAATAGTTTTATATATTTTCAGTTTAACGTTTTTTGATAGGAGTTGGGACATCAAGAGTCTCTGCAATGCATAATAGCACACATTTCCAGAATTGAGCCTGTGTTTAATTTCTTTGTGCATCTCATTCCTATTTGTGATTATTATTCCTAGGTATTTGAATTCAGCCACTTCCAAAATTTCCCTCATTTGTCATTAGCTGTCCATTTCCATTATTTAATGAATTTCTACGTGTGACCATATATTTAGTTTTATTGATATTTACTTCCAGTCCTAATTTCTTAGTGTTACTCAATAGTGTGTGCGCGTTGTCCTTTCGTATCTCTTCGCTATCGGCCAGTAGTACTACATCATCAGCATAAACTAACAGCTTATTAATACCATTGAGTTCTAAGCCTTCCTCATTCTCTAAAGATTTAATGACATGCTCTAGTACAAAATTAAATAGTAGAGGAGATAATGCATCTCCTTGCTTCAACCCATTCTGGATTTCAAAAGTGTCCGAAAACTGTTTGCCTACACGCACCCTACTCTTTGTGCCATTTAGACACATTCGTATAAGTGTAACTAACTTTTTAGGAATTCCGAACTCCAGCAGGATACTATATAACTTCTCCCTCTTAATTGAATCATATACTTTTTTGAAGTCTACATACAGTTGATCTACAGTACCATTATATTCCCATTTCTTTTCTAAAATCTGTCTTATACTAAAAATCTGATCTGTTGTAGACCTGTTTCTTCTAAATGCACAATGATGATCTCCTTGAATATCATCAATATAGGGAGTAAGTCTGCTTACTAATATATTTGTAAGAATTTTGTATGAAGTTGAAAGTAATGAGATGCCCCTGTAGTTGTTGCAATCAGTTTTATCTCCTTTCTTATAAATTGGTATGATAATTGATTCCTTCCATTCATCTGGAAGAGCTTCTTTTTCCCAAATCATACTAAGCAACCAGCATATCTTGTCCATCAATTTTTCTCCCCCTGATTTTATAAGTTCTGCTTGGGATCTCATCTGAACCTGATGCTTTATACATCTTCAATTTTTCAATCGCCATTTCAACCTCTAATGCATTTGGTTCTGCGACTAGCATTTCTGCCGTCTGTAAATTATCCTCAATGTCCTGTTCGGTATGTACATTTAATAGCTGATTAAAGTAACTTTTCCATCTATTTAATATACTCCTGGAATCTGCAATCATATCCCCATTTTCATTCTGAATTATGTTTTTATTTAGATATTATAATTTAAATTTTAACATTTGCAATGATAAAAGCATTATTTGAAAAGAAAAAATAACACTCCTTTGTTAATTAAATTATGATATAATAGCTTTTCTCGCAATATAACTATTTTCAGTGAGATTTTTTATTCTCTTATTATTTATTGACATTTCAACATCAAAGGTGATTTATATAATAAATTTGGGAATTTTTAACATTATGAGGTTTAATTCATAAGAATTATTCATTTAATTCTTATCAAAGGTGGTATTGCATCATTTAGAATCTAGTTGTATGCAGTAAGTGTGCATTCTGTTCTTGTCAGATGTTTTCTTTGCACATTTACTGATTTATTTTTAATTACACTAATGAAATGTGAAATAGCTGCTAATTATCTAATTAATCAGTCTGAACTACTAAAAAAAAAACTTCATTGTATAGCTAGTTCCTAATGAATTATAGTTTGAACACTGCCGTCTGAAATAATTTATAAAACAATTTTTATTAACAAATTACACCTGACATGTGCGCAATACAACAAAAAAATACAATGAATTGGCATTACAACATATATCCGTGTTCCAAAATGATGGACAGGGTTTCAAAGTTGTTTAATTTTCCTTATATGATATATATATATATATATAAAAGAACAAAACGTACATGGGATTAAAGATAAACTCTTCGAGTTTTCATAACATACTTTATAAGTGTTCAATGTGAGCAACTTTAATTACACGGCACACATCTAGCCAATAGTCGGAATTCCTCCCAAACCTTGGTGAACATATTTAGAGTAATGGATTCAACAGCAGCAAGAATCCTTCTTCACAAGTCTGAAAGATCGACGGGAAGTGGTGGTATGTACATGGTCCTTCACATCCTCCCACAGGAAGAAATCGGGAGACAGTGGAGGCTATTGGGAATAAACCATGTCATCTGGACCAGCGCATCCTATCCATTGTCGGGAACATTATTGTTGAACCATTGTCGCACATCATTAAAAATGAGGTCTTGTTGCCAAATGAAGTCTTGAGATGCGGACTCATTTAACTGAGGAAAAAGATAAATCTGCAGCAATATTCAGATATGAGATGCCTGACACTGTTTTTTCATTTAAAAAGAACGGCCTGTAGATTAGTTGTTTGGACATAGAACAGAAAACATTGACCTTCTGGAAATTTCTTTCATGTGGATTCGCCCCCCCCCCCAAAAATGCAAATTATATTTATTCACCTTGCCACTGATATGAAAACATGCTTCATTGCTAAACACAAAACGACTAAAATTATCTTCATCATTTTCTAGTGAACGTTGCATTTCCACATGGAAATTGGTCCGTGCTACTAGGTCTGCAGGGCTTGCAGTAACTACAAATGGTAAGGTCGCATATGTAGCCGATTTCGTAGAACTCTCCACAATGTCTTAGTAGGAATTTGCAGTTCACGACTAGCATGCTGCACAGATTTTTGTGGACTAAGTATGAAAGCTGCTCTTATATTCTTGATTCTTTCATTTGATGTTTGTGGATGTCCTGGACCTCTCCTTTTACAGATCTATCCAGTTGTTTATAACTGTCTATACCATCAATGGATACTCTTATCAGTCAGAGGATCAATTCCAAATTGCCATCGGAAAACTTGCTGCACTGTAACAATAGAACCAGACTTCGCAAATTGCAACACACGAGTTACTTCTGTACAGGAGTCATCATTTTCACAAATTTAATGCTGTGACGTAATAATCACAAGAAACAAATTACTGCATACAGGATGTCAAACTTTTACATTCTTATTTATATTATATTATTTTTAGTCAGAACATCTTACCTCAATATTAATGTTGATTTTTTCTATTGAGGTAAGATGTTCAGATTAAAAATAATATAATTAAGATAACCTCAAAATATAACTTCCTAAAATGAAATATTAATTTTACATTCTTCTTTCATTATAGCAAATAATCACACATCCAATTTTGTTTGTAAATCTATACCAACTACTTAAACCCCTCCATCATTTTGGAACATGGTGAGTATATATATATATATGTATATATATATATATATATATATATATACACACACACACACACACACATTATGTGGAAAATTATAAAATTTTATATAATTTTGATACTTGTCTTGTTTTTCAGTGGATACAAATGCCTGTTCCATCCAGTTATAATGACATAACTGTTAATTCTACAATACGAGACCATGTAGGCTGGGCTTGGTATAAGCGTACATTTTTTGCACCAAAACACTGGTCAACTGAAAAACAAACAGTCTTTGTGCGATTTGGAAGTGTGCATTATACTGCACTTGTGGTGAGAGATTTAATTTTTTATATATATTTGAATATTTATAGGTAATAAACTATTGTAACAAATGGTAATATAGTTATTAGCCCAAAAATTGGCCTTTGACTCCTCAATAATGCTGGGTGTAAGTCTGGGTTATAGAGTTTGAGATTGCATCAGGTGGTCTGTCCATTACTTCCTCTCATTCACACATGGGACAGGTTTTTCCTGGATGTATTTCAAGCGGTATGGACACTTTAACACGCACAATCATGTTATAGGGGTTTCTTGTCGTATGTTTCTAACTGTTTAATTTCAAGTTCACTCTACCCAAGTATTGGGGAGCAAATGTATAAAAAAAAATACTGAAGAGCAATTTTGCTTCTACTCTCATTAAAGACTAATGCAAGAATGTTAAAATATAATATTAACATTATAAAATTGAGTATTAAATCACATGACTGTATTCTTTAATTCCAATTAGTTAATTTCTCTATTTAATATCAGATGAAACCTGATTGCTCATATGAGAGATATAATTGCTTTTAATACCAATCATAATGTAGTTACTTTTATTTAAGCAAATATAAAAATGATTTAGTTTTTATTTAAGATTTAATATGAATATTTTAGAATTTGCACAAAATGAGTTAAATAACTTTCAAGTGTATTATTAAGATGTTTATTATAAGTAATATGACGACTGAGTCCACTGCTGTGGTCTGGAGGTAGTGTGCTGCCTTGTCAAGCAGCAGGCCCGGTTTCGAATACCGGTCGGGACTGGCATCTGGGTGAGGTTTTTTAGGGGTTTTTCCTCACCTGTAAGACAAATGTCAGGAAGCTTAGGGACCAACGGTCCCCAAAAATCATCCAGCCATCATCATCATCCTTATCATCCTCACTGGTTTGGAAAGCAATGGGAAGCTACTAGACCTATAATTCCCTAGTAATGCTGCAAAACATAGCATGAAAAAGCTATGATTGCAGTGAAAGACCTGCCCTCAAGCAGAATTACTATGGATGGATGGATGACGAGTGATATCCAAATCATTGATAAACTCACAAAGTGATGAGTGAATTTATCTAGAGGATTTGGAAATCAAGAGTGGAATTTGTTAGGACTATTTAATGAATAAAATTAAGCCGTTTACCCAAAAATCATTGTTTAAATGTAGTTATTTTAAAATATTTGTATATTTAATGTAAACGGCGATGTTTGAAAACAAATCAGAATTGTATGATTTTGTTTCATTTGTTTATCAAGTGCAACTTGATTATATAATATTATTTATTGCCATCAGGTGTGGGCAACATCAAATAGGATCGCAGTATTGTTAAGAATGCACCCTACTGGAGGAAAAATGAAACGCATCAAACTGTGTATTATAACTAGAGCGAGGAATTATATGAAGAAAATTATACTAAAATATCAAAATATGAAAGATATGACAATTAGGACACAAAAATATTATGAAGCTACTATTTTTTTAACTTCTTCTTCCTTCCAAGTATTAGGCCAAGGCCTGTTACGATCGTATAGAAAATTTTCCCTCCAGCGTTTCATAGGACGGCCCAGTGATCTTCGTCCTCTTGGTATATAATTATAAACAGATTTGGGGATCCAATTTGAACTCATTCTTTCAAGATGGTGTTTCCAATTTATTTGGTACTGTTTAATATATTCCAAAATTGGCGTAGTCTTCAATTCTTTTAAGATATTGGTGTTCCTTTTCCGATCCCATCTGGTGTAACCCGCTGTTCTGCGCATGAATCTCATTTCACAAGCCGTTATTCTGCTTTCATGTTGTCTTTTTAGTGTCCATGCTTCACTACCATAGGTCTAGCCAAAGTGTTATATAAACGTAATCTGGTGTTTTTTTGTACAAGGGATGGTTTCATAACTTGATTAATAATTCCTAAACTTTTATTATAACTAGTAATTTTTTCAGGGATATCCTTTTCATCCCAGATAGAGAGATAATATCCAAGATATTTAAATTGATTAGATCTCTCTAAAATTTTATTCTGGAGACAGATTTTACTTTGTATGGGGTCCTTCCCATGAAATGCCATAATTTTAGTTTTGTTAATTGATATTTCCATATTAAATTTGGCACCTATTTTGTGTAAATTATAAATTGATCGTTGCAATTCATTTTCGGAAAGTGCCAGAAGAGCTAAATTGTCTGCGAAAAGAATAGCATCAAGTTTGAGGTTCCTATTGGTGGGTATATATCCTCGTTGTGTTTTCCTCCATTCGTTTATTAAATATATAATGAAAAGCACCGGTGAAAGTCCACATCCCTGTCTTACTCCAGTGTTGATCTTTTCCCAAGAAGATAATTTGCCATCTTGTTTAACAGAGATTTCATTATCTTTATAGATGTTGAAGATATTAGTAATATATTGTTGTGGAATGTTATCATCAGCTAAAATTTGTAGTAATATATTTCTGTCTACTTTGTCAAAAGCCTTTATGAAGTCAATGAAGGCGATATGAGTTTCTATATTGAATTCCTTGTGCTTTTCTAATAGTAGTTTTGGAGTGAAGAATCCATCTGTACAAGAGCTACCCTTTCTGAATCCATTCTGCTCTTCTCCAATTATATTTTCATAAATTTTTCTCAATTTATTCTTAACTATATTAGCATAAATTTTATATCCAGAGTTCAACAAGCTAATTCCACGATAGTTATCTTTGATTTGGCGACTTCCTTTTTTGATGATTGGTATTACAATGGATTTGTTCCAGCTTTATGGTGGTTCTTGTCCTTCCCATATCATATTGAGGAGAATAAGAAATCTGTCTAAAAAATTTTTAGTTGAAAATTTAAATAATTCTTGATTAATGTGGTCTTCTCCAGGAGCTTTGTTACTTTTTAATGATTTAACATCAGTTAATTCATCTATAGAAATTTGTTCCAAGGCAGTGTTATTAGAGATTAGTATTTGTATTAAATTATCCTTTTGTGTCCATATATGATGAAAGTAGTTAAGCCAAGATTCTTTAGATATACAATTTAAATGTGCATTTTTTAAACTTTTTACATATATTTATATATACAAGCCCTGTATAATTTATGGGTATTCATACTAGCACACAATTGAGACAAGAAGACCTTTTTGTAGCCCAAGAAATCAAGAGTTTCACTGGATTTCCATTTTAATTAATTTTTTATTAATTCTGACTCAATATAAAATATCATGTTCATGATTTGAAGCAATTTTAATGGCTCGCATTGAAGTGTAGTTGTTTGAGGAATCATGCTAACAAGCCGGTTGGTTGTGGGTTTGAGTCTCAATGGAGTTACGTTTTTAGCTGGACCTAACCTTCTGGCGGCATCATAGCCCTAGGGTCTACTCAGCTCTTAATTTAAATGAGTACCAGATGCATGTTCTGGGGCAAAGACAGCCGTCACGCAGGACTGAGAACCCAGTGGACATCCCTTGGCGATTGTCTAGAAATGTGGAAGTCTCAACATCCATCTACCCCAAGGGCCTCCCAAGCTTGTAGTTTGACACTTTATTTCAATAAATTCATACTGGGTATATATAAAACACTATTAATTAAATATTAAATTAAAAGATTCTTACCTCTCCTCACATTATTCTGTTAAGTAGATCGCGATTTCAGGCCTATAGCAGGCCCATCTTCAGTACACTGTTGTTGACCGGTGTTATGTCGCTCGGAAGAACCACTTCTTCTTCCCTCTGTTGGTGGACCGATGAACCTCTTGATAAGGTCAAAATTTGCGGGAACTTCGAAGTTCATAAGTTTTCCTTTGTTTTTCTGAATGTGGATCTTTTCCCAAACTGTAAGTTCCTTAGGTGTCTCTATTTGTTTAATTAGACTAGCTTTTGATTCAATTCGATGTTTTTCGTACCAAGCATGAGCAGCTACTGCTGACTTTTCCAATTCTCCATTTTTGACATTTCTAAGATGTTCCTTCACCTTGTTTTCAAATTTCTTTTCGTTTTTCCTATATAAATTTGTCACAATCTTTACATTTGATCTTATAAATTCCTGATTTATTTTCTTCTTCAATTTTTCATTTTTGTTGGTTTTAATTATCCTATTAAGGCTGTATTCATTCTTAGGTGCTAATCTTATATTAAACTTTTTGAAAATTTTTTGAAATTTGTAGTGTTTCAATGGATGGTAAGTGAATTTCTTGAATTTATTTTTTCTGTTTGTTTTATCAGTGTGCTTTCATTAATTAATTTTGTCTTTTGAATTTATTTATTTTCCTGTGTACCATGCTTTCATCATAACCATTATCTGTTGCCACATTAATTATGTATTCTTTTTCTCTTTTATAGTTTTCTGGGCTCATAGGAATATTTACTAATCTGTATGCTAAGCTATTGAACACTGCCTCTTTGTGAGCCAAATGGTTGAAACCCGAAGCTTTAATATAGTTGTCTATATGAGTATTCTTTCTATATATTCCAAATTCAATCCTGTTTTCTTTGTTTCGTGTTAAATTAAGATCCAAAAATGGGATTTGTCTTTCAATCTCAGTTTCCATGGTGAATTTTATCGTTCTACTCTGGATGTTCAAAAGCTTCAAAGCATCCTCAATTTGTTTCTGTTTGACAATAGCAATTACGTCATCAACATATCTGGTCCAAAATTTGAAGATCAAAGGATGTCCTCTTGTTATTTTCTGCTCGAAACTTCCCATGTATAAATTGGCCAAAAAGGGTGAAAGAGGGTTTCCCATAGAAAGCCCAGAATTTTGTTTATAAAATTTACCATTATAGGTGAAAAACCTCTGTTCAATGCATAATTTAGTAAGAATTATAAACTCCTTTATATTTTCTTTTTCTAATTTGTTTTTGTTTAGCCATTGTTCCAAGATCTCAATGGTGGTTCCTCTAGGGACACTGGGAAACAATGAAATTACATCGAATGACACTAGTCTGTCTGTAGGTTCTAATTGAATGTTTTCTAATTTTTGTACAAGTTGATATGAATTATCTATTGAGAGGTTGTCAAATCCTTCCATTTTCTTGTACTCACTACATAACCATTTTGATATTAGGTATGTAGGAGACCCTATATTGTTGATGATGGGCCTCATTTTGTCTCCACCCTTGTGTGTTTTTGGGAGACCATGCATTTGTGGATTTCTAGGGTTTGAAACCTTCAGCCTGAAATTTTCATAGAAGAAATCAAGGAAATTCCTAGAAACAAAACAGGACTGGGAAACATGAAAATAATCAGAGAAATCAACAACAAAAACACAATTATCACAAAAGCAGACAAAGGCAACCAGCTAGTAATTATGGATAAAGAAGATTATAGAAATAGAATGGACAAAGTTTTGGCATCTACAGAATACATTGAAGTAAAATCTGACCCACTTCCCAAAAGTATCAAAGACGTAGATAACACTTTGAAGACAATAAACAAAATTCTATCAAAAAAAGAAAAATTCAGGCTGAAGGTTTCAAACCCTAGAAATCCACAAATGCATGGTCTCCCAAAAACACACAAGGGTGGAGACAAAATGAGGCCCATCATCAACAATATAGGGTCTCCTACATACCTAATATCAAAATGGTTATGTAGTGAGTACAAGAAAATGGAAGGATTTGACAACCTCTCAATAGATAATTCATATCAACTTGTACAAAAATTAGAAAACATTCAATTAGAACCTACAGACAGACTAGTGTCATTCGATGTAATTTCATTGTTTCCCAGTGTCCCTAGAGGAACCACCATTGAGATCTGGAACAATGGCTAAACAAAACAAATTAGAAAAAGAAAATATAAAGGAGTTTATAATTCTTACTAAATTATGCATTGAACAGATGTTTTTCACCTATTAATGGTAAATTTTATAAACAAAATTCTGGGCTTTCTATGGGAAACCCTCTTTCACCCTTTTGGCCAATTTATACATGGGAAGTTTCGAGCAGAAAATAACAAGAGGACATCCTTTGATCTTCAAATTTTGGACCAGATATGTTGATGACGTAATTGCTATTGTCAAACAGAAACAAATTGAGGATGCTTTGAAGCTTTTGAACATCCAGAGTAGAACGATAAAATTCACCATGGAAACTGAGATTGAAAGACAAATCCCATTTTGGATCTTAATTTAACACGAA
This sequence comes from Diploptera punctata, assembly GCA_030220185.1. Classification (NCBI taxonomy): domain Eukaryota; kingdom Metazoa; phylum Arthropoda; class Insecta; order Blattodea; family Blaberidae; genus Diploptera; species Diploptera punctata. Next base: position 246,924 of record JASPKZ010008889.1, read on the forward strand.
ACAAAGAAAACAGGATTGAATTTGGAATATATAGAAAGAATACTCATATAGACAACTATATTAAAGCTTCGGGTTTCAACCATTTGGCTCACAAAGAGGCAGTGTTCAATAGCTTAGCATACAGATTAGTAAATATTCCTATGAGCCCAGAAAACTATAAAGAGAAAAAGAATACATAATTAATGTGGCAACAGATAATGGTTATGATGAAAGCATGGTACACAGGAAAATAAATAAATTCAAAAGACAAAAATTAATTAATGAAAGCACACTGATAAAACAAACAGAAAAAATAAAATTCAAGAAATTCACTTACCATCCATTGAAACACTACAAATTTCAAAAATTTTCAAAAAGTTTAATATAAGATTGCACCTAAGAATGAATACAGCCTTAATAGGATATTAAAACCAACAAAAATGAAAAAATTGAAGAAGAAAATAAATCAGGAATTTATAAGATCAAATGTAAAGATTGTGACAAAATTTATATAGGAAAAACGAAAAGAAATTTGAAAACAAGGGTGAAGGAACATCTTAGAAATGTCAAAAATGGAGAATTGGAAAAGTCAGCAGTAGCTGCTCATGCTTGGTACGAAAAACATCGAATTGAATCAAAAGCTAGTCTAATTAAACAAATAGAGACACCTAAGGAACTTACAGTTTGGGAAAAGATCCACATTCAGAAAAACAAAGGAAAACTTATGAACTTCGAAGTTCCCGCAAATTTTGACCTTATCAAGAGGTTCATCGGTCCACCAACAGAGGGAAGAAGAAGTGGTTCTTCCGAGCGACATAACACCGGTCAACAACAGTGTACTGAAGATGGGCCTGCTATAGGCCTGAAATCGCGATCTACTTAACAGAATAATGTGAGGAGAGGTAAGAATCTTTTAATTTAATATTGAATTGAACCTCACAGTGATAATTCCTATATAAAAAAAGGTTACACTATTAATTAATTTATTCATGATATTTAATTACGAAATCCAAACATAAACAAAAAACAAAACATAGTAACCATAGTAACATGCTTTCATCGAATATACCACTGACAAAATTTAGAGTAGATACAGTTTGGGTGACTTCTATTTAATAAATTAATGAGTCATTTTAACATCTTACCTCATATTTCATGTTTTTCAAACACGGTAACTTTCAAATGATCTTGTCATTCATTTTCAACCGCCATCCTTGCATAAAGATAATGAATTGCAGTATATGTAAATGTCACAATAACATTAAATTGGATGAATCAGAACACACGTAGACCAAGTCCTAACTAACTAACTCACTGGCACGATCGAACCCATAGGTTCATGGCCGCACGGACATAACCTCTCCATAATCCCTATCTTGAGCTAATGTTTTCCAGTCATCCCCTCTATAATCTAATTCCCTCAAATCATGGTTAATGTTATTCTCCCACTTCATTCTTGGTCTACCAACTGGGCGTTTTCCCTCTAGTTTCCTACAAGAAGCAAGTCTTTCATTCTCCCATTCGTGCCACATGCCCTGCCCATCGCTTTTGACCAAGTACTGTATGTCATATTAGGAGAAACAAGATGTTAAAATGAATTAATCCACAAATAATTCTAGGGTGTATTTCAAAACCCTCTTTGTAATTACAATTATTTTTAATCCTATACATTACACTTATGAACATGGTGAAATGTAGTTAGAATTATTTTAACATTAGTTTTTCCATGAAATTTACCCAAGCACAGTATGGTATACTTGTGCTTTGAATAATCCAGTTATCAATTCTGTTCATAATACACAGTCAGGAGCTTTTTCTATATTTTTTAATGCCTGTCTGTCAGAATTATTTTGTACGATCAAAAAGTATGCTCCACACCATATGATGTTAAGGGAGCAAACATGTACCGCGCTATATATGATAGTTTGATGTGAGAATAATATTGTCCTTACCTACAAGAACTTTACTAATTTCATAAACTGTAGAGTAACACCTTATTTCCCAGCACAACTTCAAGTTTAGCAACAGCAGTCTTCCCTACATTTAAATACTGTAATCCATTCACAAAATAAGGAATGTCCTTAGGTTGCTACCTGAGAGGAAGAGTAGGTGGTTATTATTGTAACATTGTTGCTCTACTTATTCATGTTCTTGTCGCAGATTAGGAAATCCCTGTTCTTGTTCTGTAGTTTCGGACAAAAGCCTCCACTTGGTCATTTCATGTCTCCTTTTTTCAATTATTTTATTTTATCAAATCTTGTTCCAGATGGGATACTGAGGAATTTTCGCATGTCACCATATTACATTGTCAAAAAATTTCAAAACTATAATCACTTCAAAAATGTTTTTAACCAATTATTTGAAATTTTATTTAAAAAAATTGAAAGTTGAAAAATATGAAGGAATTTAAAATTTTTATTGAAATATGTACATTTCACCAAAATATTATGAAATATGAAAAAATATGTAGGTCTTATTTGATTTTACATATCATAAAATATAAAGATACTTTGTCTCAGCGCTCTCTGACTAATAGTTTAAAACATAAAATTTCATAAAAATCCTCGCTCTAATTAAAACCAATATTTAGATTATTTACAATTATCAATTATTGTTTCTTATTCATCAGACTTAAAGCCACTGCACTCACCTTTCTTTTCTCTGGTATGTTTTGAAGTATTTTACTTTTTGAGTATCTTGCTTGTCTGGCGTTTAAATTCTTGATTGACGAACGGATTAAAATCTCGTTGAAATACTTATATCATTTTTGGCAGTAATATTCCACATGGTTTTCAGACTGTCTTCTTTGTAGTCTTCTCCATTTCTTTTCCTCATATAAATACTCCAGTCTTTCAGTATGTTGGCAATGTCTTTTGTTGGAGTTTCTGATGTTATTGCATAATTTCGTTGTTTATAAAATCTTTCAAACTGGCTCCAAATATACTTCCTATTATTTTGGGGCTTAGATTGCTAGATTATTTCCTCTATATCTTCATTTGAAGCACAGCCAAATTTTGTACATTCAAACCTGGCGGCTTTGTTGGAGAGTCAGTCACTGCAAGAGAATGTTCTGACCTGTTCAGAATATTGAAAAAGAATAGCTTTCTTTATCACAAAAACAGGAGATGGTTAAGAGTTCGGTAAGGAGTGAGGTGAAACACAACTATCATTGGTTGTAAAACGAAATTCATTGAGACGTGCCATTTGGGGCATGGGTTAAATATATATAATAAATTTGGGAATTTTTAACATTATGAGGTTTAATTCATAAGAATTAAATGAATCGTGATTTTTTCTTACCTCATACTTCTATGTTTTTTTAAACACAGTACTGCAGTATCAGCGACCATCGTCACCATTCTCAGCTGTTTTCACGACTGTCAATTTATTCTTTTGCCAGTAATTATCCAAACTGCCATCTGGTGTTCTTTTGAAGAAATTATTTTCTAAACTGCCATCTGTTCTTTTGAAGGAATCATTTTCTAAACTGCCATCTGTTGTATTTTTGAAGAACTTTCTAATCAAGCTCGGTTCGTTTGGAATCTCGATGTTCATGGTTCTAGTATGGTTTTTTTTAATATATATTTTTTCTCAAACTGTTAAATCAAAGGTTTGGATAGATGTTTCAAAAGTTTTGCTTCTTTTTTCAATTTTATGATCTAATAAACTATGTGCTGCTATAGCTGATTTTTCAATTTCTCCATTCTTTATGTTTCTGAAGTGTTCTTTTTTTATGAGTTTCCAAGTTCCTTTTTGTTTTTCTCTATATATATATATATATATCCTGTTGCAATCTTTGCAATCAATTTGATAAATTCCAGATTTTTTTGTTGTCTGGGGTGTTAACTTTATTATTAGTTAACAGAAGATTACCCAGGCTGAATTTGTTAATTGGAACCAATGTTATATTAAATTTTCTGAAAATTTTTTGAAACTTATTATGAACTTCAGGATGGTAAGTACATTTCTTGAATTTTACATCTTTCTTGGAATCATGTTGTAGGGTGGTGTATTCCTGTAACTTTTCTGTTGTTTAAATTTCATTAATTTATTCTTTATTATGTCTTCATCAAAACCATTTATTTTAGCAACATGTACAATATGATTATATTCATTATCAAAATCTTCTACATTAAGTGGAATATTTATCAGTCACAGATTTTGATAATGAATATAATCATATTGTACATGTTGCTAAAATAAATGGTTTTGATGAAGACATAGTAAAGAATAAATTAAAGAAATTTAAACAACAGAAAAGGTTACAGGAATACACCACCCTACAACATGATTCCAAGAAAGATATAAAATTCAAGAAATGTACTTACCATCCTGAAGTTCATAATAAGTTTCAAAAAATTTTCAGAAAATTTAATATAACATTGGCTCCATTTAACAAATTCAGCCTGGGTAATCTTCTGTTAACTAATAATAAAGATAACACCCCAGACAATAAAAAATCTGGAATTTATCAAATTGATTGCAAAGATTGCAATGGGATATATATAGGAAAAACAAAAAGAAACTTGGAAACTCGTAAAAAAGAACGCTTCAGAAACATAAAGAATGGAGAAATTGAAAAATTAGCTATAGCAGCACATAGTTTGTTAGAGCATCATAGAATTGAAAAAGAAGCAAAACTTTTGAAACATCTATCCAAACCTTTGGATTTAACAGTTTGAGAAAAAATATATATTCAAAAAAACCGTACTAGAACCATGAACTTCGAGATTCCAGACAAACCGAGCTTGATTACAAAGTTCTTCAAAAATACAACAAATGGCAGTTTAGAAAATGATTCCTTCAAAAGAACACAAGATGGCAGTTTAGAAAATAATTCCTTCAAAAGAACACCAGAAGGCAGTTTGGATAATTACGGCAAAAGAAAAAATTGACAGTCGTGAAAACAGCTGAGGATGGTGATGATGGTCGCTGATACTGCAGTGCTGTGTTTAAAAAAACATAGAAGTATGATGTAAGAAGAAATCACGATTCATTTAATTCTTATGGGTTAAATAGTTATTAAAATAATTTGATTATTAATATGCGATTTTTATTCCACAATAACTAACAATAAAATTAAATTATTTTCAGTCTGATCATCTTACCTTCTTGGACATGTTTTAAAACAATTCTGTTTTATCATCAGCTTGTGCAGAGTCTGGTCAAGCTGACGATAAAACAGAATTGTTTTGAAACATGTCCAAGAACAAATCAACATTTATATTGAGGCAAGATGATCAGACTGAAAATAATTTTATTAAAATAACCTCAAAATATCACTTCCTAAAACTAAATATTAATAACAATAAAATATTTAAATTTCTATTTAAAGAGAAATTTATGCATAAAATATTTTTAGAATATAAAATTATTTATTTATTTTTAATCTTATGATTTAAGCCTTGCTTAATGTCCATTTCTTATCCTAAATTTGGCTACTGCTTAACTCCTTGGACAATCTGGTTTATTTCTGATTGTGTGTGTGTCCATAGTTTCTCTGTCACCCTTTCTCGGAGGTCATTATTTTGTGCAGTATTGAATTCATTCCTGATTATTGATTTGACTGTATAGATGGGTATTTCCCAAAGGATGGTTTCCAGTACATATTTTGCTTCTGTGCGTATTCATTCCCTATATGCCACAATGATCTGGGATCCATTGAACTATTATTCTGTTCATCCCTTTCAATAAGTTATAGTCTCCTGAATTCATGAACTTCGGCTGTTTTTAAGAGCTCCATATTTGCAATGGCATAAATTGGTGATTGATATTATGACTGCTTTGGAGAATCTGAGATATTGGTAAATCAATTTGCCTAGTGTTATTTTTATGGCTTCTATTTCTCTGTCAAATGCTGTTCTAATGTCTCAGTGCTGCAAAGAAAGGAAGAGAGTTCACAGCAGACAGCCGCTCCAGTGTTTGTAATATTTTCTATGTGTGCTCCATCAGTGAAGATCTATAACCATTGATCTTGTGAATAATTTATATTGATGGTCTCAAAGGCTAGTTGTTGCAGTTCGTCCTGGTTGATACCTAGTTTGGCGGAGTGAACAATAAGTTTTGTGCAGAATTTGACTTCACTGTTTTCTAAGGGATCTTGCAGTGGAGGGAGACTGTGTGTTTTATCTAAAACACCCAGCTTGTTTTTTTAGTTCTGTTCCTTTTTTAATGATGCCTGATTGTGTTTTTAGTTTACTTGGTTTGTTTCAATTTTAAAACTGTTATTATTCCAATATATAAATGTGGAACAGAGAAGATTCTGTATATAATTTTCAGTACATAATTTTAACAAAATAGTCATAAAATATAACATGAAAATCAATACAGAGGAAACAAAAGTAATGGCTTTTCAAGGAAAATATCCTGTACGTAGCAAAATTTGTATAGATTAAGAAAATACTGGAAAGAGTAAATTCATTTAACTACCTTGGATATACATTAACATATTTGGATGAAATAGACATAGCAAATAAAATTATTAATTTTAATAAAACCATGGGAATAATAAATTCAGTAATGAAACCTTCACTAGTCCAGAGAGATACCAGAGTACGGTTATACAAAACCTTAGCAAGACTTGCACTTTGCTATGGCAATGAGGCATGGACTTTGAGGAAAGGAGAAGATAGCAGGATAACTTCTAGTGAAAGGAGATTCATGAGATATACAGCAGGATATATCAAATGGGATCACAAATGTAATGACAATATCTTGAAGGAACTACGTTTAGAACCAGTCATTGAGTACATACATACCAGAACTACTAGATGAATCATTTGCGACGAATGAGTTCTGATACAGTTCTCAAGGCCATGCTTCGTTATTGTTCAACAGGGAAGAGATCTCTGGGCCATAATTGTGATCCCACAACAGACCCGGAGGCCCTTCGGGTAGTAGGACGTTAAGGCTCCCACTTTTTCTGGGCCATAATGCTGGATACAAAATTCATCAGTGACATCGTAACAGGCCTATAGGCCTAAGACTTGGTTGGTTGAAGAAGAAGAAGACAGAAAAAATTCTCATAATTTCAGGCTGAAGTACTCCCAAGTCTTTCAAAAATATTTGAAAAATGCATTAAACTTAGGCTAGATATATCTTTTTTAAATTGTAAATTCCTGAGTGATAACCTATTTGGAGCTTTATGAAAGTAACTACAAAGATAATTCATGAAGTAGACTTTTGATAATGTAGATCATACCAAACTGCTGACTAAGCTAGAACCATTTGGAATTCAAGGTAGAGTTTTTAAATTTATTTATATCATACACAAATTACTAAAATTAATAACACATTTAGTGAATTAATAAATATAGTTAGATCTTTTTATTATTAATTTAACATTTCTCAATGAAAGATAAATTAAATTTGAAGAGAAAAATTTTCGCCTAGACCGGGACTCGAACCCGGGACCCTTGGCTTTCCGGGCCAAGTGCTCTACCAACTGAGCTACCGAGGCGAGTTACGATCTAGACGTAAATTTTTCTACAACGTATATAAGAGAAAAATTTGCATCTAGATCGTAACTCGCCTCGGTAGCTCAGTTGGTAGAGCACTTGGCTCGGAAAGCCAAGGGTCCCGGGTTCGAGTCCCGGTCTAGGCGAAAAAAAAAAAATTTCTCTTCAAATTTAATAGTTAGATTTAATACCTCACCTCATAATTGGAGATATCTTAAAGACTAGTTTCGATATATCTTCATATCATTTTCAATTGTTGAATTGGTGGTTGGTGATCCTGTAGGTTGCTTCCTGCTATCTCTGTTGGCTGACTGATGAATTTCCAAATTAAATCTCTTTTCCCAGGAATTTCAAAATTCATGATTTTTCTTTTATTTTTGTGGTTGTGAATTTTCTCCTAAACTGTGAGTTCCTTAGATTTATCTAACTGTTTCAATAATTTGGCCTTTGTTTCGATTCTGTGTTTTTTCTGACCATGCATGTGCAGCTATTGCTGATTTATCTATTTCTGCATTTTTAACATTTCTTTGGTGTTTTTTCAACCTTTTTGTTTTTCTCATGTATATTTTTTCAAAATCTCTGCAATCAATTTGATAAATCGCTGATGTATTGCCTTCATTAATCTCTTCATTTTTGTTGGTTTTAATTAATCTATTCAGGCTGTAATAATATTTTGGTGCTAATTTATTGTTAAATTTGCTGAAATGTTTTTGAAACTTATTGTATTCCAAAGGATGGTATGTAAATTTCCTGAATTTTTTTACTAATTTCTTTTTCAGTCTGACAAGTACCTTCATTTATCACTTTTTGTTTTTTTTTTAATCTATATTATATTTTCATATGAATCATCTTTTCTTTAAAACCATTCTCTTTTGCTATCTTTAATATGTGCTTTTTCTTTAATATGTGTTTTTTCTCTGTATTAAAATTTTCTTTTCTCATGGGGACATTTACAAGAGTATTATATGTTAAACTATTAAAGACTGCCTGTTATGTACGATGTGTTTGAAACTTACCATCCTGAAGTTCATAATAAGTTTCAAAAAAATTTCAGAAAATTTAATATAACATTGGCTCCAATTAACAAATTTAGCCTGGGTAATCTTCTGTTAACTAATAATAAATTTAACACCCCAGACAACAAAAAATCTGGTATTTATCAAATTGATTGCAAAGATTGCAACAGGATATATATAGGAAAAACAAAAAGGAATTTGGAAACTCGTAAAAAAGAACACTTCAGAAATATAAAGAATGGAGAAATTGAAAAATCAGCTATAGCAGCACATAGTTTATTAGAGCATCATAGGATTGAAAAAGAAGCAAAACTTTTGAAACATCTATCTAAACCTTTAGATTTAACAGTTTGGAAAAAAATATATATTCAAAAAAACCATACTAGAACTATGAACTTCGAAATTCCAGATGAACCTAGCTTGATTACAAAGTTCTTCAAAAATACAACAGATGGCGGTTTAGAAAATGATTCATTAAAATGAACACAAGATGGCAGTTTAGAAAATAATTCTTTAAAAGAACAACAGATGGCAGTTTGGATAATTATCAACAAAAGTAAAAATTGACAATCGTTAAAATAGCTGATGATGGTGATAAGAAATTGCCGATACTGCAGTGCTGTATTTAAAGAAATATAGAAGTATGAGGTATGAAATAATCACGATTAATTTAATTCTTATGTTTGAAACTTGTTGCTTTAATATAATTATCAGTGTGTCTTTCCTGTAAATTCCAAATTCTGTTTTTCTTTTTTCTTCGTTTCTGATCAATTTTAGGTTCAAAAATGGTATTTGATGGTTATTTTCAACTTCCATAGTAATTAAATTTTTTATTCTGAATATTCAAAAGTTTTTCAGCATCTTCCAAGTGTTTGTGATTGAATATTGAAATGATATTGTCCATATATCTACACCAAAATTTAAACATCAAAGGGTGTGCTTTGATTTTATCTGGGCATTCAAAATTATCCATGAACACATTTGCAAAAAATGGAGATAATGGATTTTCCATTGCAATTTGTGATCTTTGTGTGTAGAATTTTCCTCTGTAAATGAAAAACATTTGATTGATACATAATTTGGTTAATTTTAGGCATTCTTCTCTACTTTCACTATTTATCTTGATTTTCGTTAGCCATTTGTCCAAAATTTCTGTTGTTTTATCTGTTGGAATGTTTGTAAGTAATGAGGAAACATCAAATGAGACCAGTCTTTTGGAAGGTTCAATTTCTATATTTTCTAATTTTTCTATTAATTGGTGAGAATTTTCCACAGCTAGATTTTAAATTTTATCAAGATAGATTAATTGAATAACAACAGATGAAGTAAACGACACAGTAAAGAGATTGAAAAATCTAAAGGCAGCAGGTCATGATACAATAACAAATTATATGTTGAAATATGGGGAAATACAACTGATAAATGAACTACGGTACAGAAGTTATTCCAAAATATCATAATAAGTGGTACCATCCCACTAAAATGGAAATTGAGTATAACTATTCCAATATTTAAAAAGGGTGACAAAACTAAATCAGAAAATTATCTTGGAATTACATTACTTAATAGTTCTGTAAAAGTATTCACAAAAATATTGAACAAAAAATTCTTCTTCTTCTGCTTCATGAAATTAGGCCTTTTGACCTGTTTTCACATCAAGTGGGATTTAATGAATCCTCCCATCTAGTAAATGGGCGTCCAACATTTCTATGTCCTATTGGTTTGTACTTTAGTAACAGCTGAGGGATTCTATCTGTAGGCATTCTCTTGACATGTTCATACCAGTTGTTTCTCATGTTGTCAATTCTATTTGTTAAATTGAAAATATTTAAGTCATTCCTAATATCCTCACTTCTTTTCTTGTCTAAAATTGTCACACCTGCTACTGAACGTAGGAACTTCATTTCTGCAGTTTCTATTTTTCCTTCTGTCTGAACGGTTAAGAGTCCAATTTTCACTTGCATATGTTAAGACAGGCACTGCCATAATTTTGTAAAATTTTAGTTGTGTGCTCCTCAAAGTTTTATTTTTCAGTGTCCGTCTTATAGTGCCACACATTCTGTAAAATCTATTTAATTTAATATTAATATCTATACATGCAGAATTTCTCAAACACCTTGGCAATAAAGCCAAAACTCAATTGCTTTATAATCTTTCTTGGAACACAAAAGTTCCTGATGATTGGAAAAAAGCTATTATAATACCTATTTCGAAAACAAAAAAATCAACAAATACTTTTTCAAATTATCACCCAATAGCACTAACTAGTGTAATTGTTAAAACTATGGAAAAAAATGATTTCAAATCGATTAAATTGGTATTTAGAAACCAATAATTTACTTTCACCCAATCAAGCTGGATTTAGAGAATTACAATCAACAAATTGTACACCTAAGTCAAGCTATTAAAGACAGTTTCAACAGAAAAGAAGACACTCTGGCAATGTTCGTTGATTTCCAAGGAGCATATGACTCTATTTGGAGATATAAATTATTAGAAAAAATGCAGACTTTAGGCATTCAAGGGAATATGCTACTCTGGATCAGCAATTTTCTCATCCAACGGTTCATCGCTACAAAGTATAATAATCACCTCTCTAAATACCAACAAACACATCGAGGTTTACCACAGGGTTCTGTACTCAGTACCATTCTCTTCAATATCTACATTAATGATCTACCTAAGCATATAGAAAAGCTCCAAACAAAAACCCTACTTTTTGCTGATGATGTTGTAATATGGGTCTCCAAACCGAAAAACCAAAGTCAACAATTAATAACCATAGCCCAACAATCACTAATACAGTTAGAGAATTGGACATCCCAGAACTTAATGAAGATAAATGTACAGAAACAAATTATCAACTATTTACATTAAGAAAGAAACCACTACCCATCACTCTGAAATTGGAGGGTGAATTATTAACTCAAACACATGAAGCAAAATATTTAGGAATAACTCTGGACACAAAATTAACATGGAAGAAACACATGGAGAATATATGTACAAAGATAGAAACAAGGTTACCATTATTAAAACGATTAGCAGGGAAAAAGTGGGGTTGCAACACACAAACCCTAAACACCTTCTACCAAATGTACATAAAACCTGTACTTCAATATTGTGAAGAAATCCTAGTAACTACTAAAGTGGAAAAACTTAATAAATTGCAGAACCAAATCCTCCGTCTGATAACAGGAGCCGTTAAAACAACACCAATCACTGCCATGCAAATCTTAACAAATAACCCAAACATAGCATTTGAAATTGAGAAAACAAGCAGTCACCAGTATGAAAAATTTTTAAGGCTACCCCATAATAACTGGACCCAAAGAAAACCACAAGTATGTTTAAAATCTCAGCAAAGCTTCCTAAGCATTGTACAAGAAATCAAACAGAAATTGCAACTTCCACATTCAAAAGAAAATATGCAGATGAGAAACAACCCTCTAGAATTTTTGGAAATCGAATATAACCTTCATTTAACAGAAGACATCAAGAAATCTGAAACTCCTCCATATATTTTAAAACAAATGTCACTGGAAATAATAAATTTAAGATACCCAGCTCCTGAATGGATACATATTTTTACAGATGGCTCCAGCCTACCAAATGACGGTGGCACTGGTGCTGGTGCAGTATGTCCACTTTTTTCCTTTTATCGTAAACTAAACACAAATTCAGCAAACTTTGATGGCGAAATTCTAGCAATTTTCTTAAGTTTACAAAATCTTTTATATCACATCCAAAAATTTACAAAAGTTGTAATTCTATGTGACTCCAAAGCAGCCATTCTTGCTATAACACGAGATACAACACCCAAAAGCATCAAAATTATCGAATGTCACAAAATGATAAAACAGTTATCCCGTCTACAAAAAAAAGTTGTACTTCAATGATTCCGGCCCATTGTGGAGTGACAGGCAATGAAATAGCCGATTTTCTAGCCAAGAAGGGTAGCAAATTGTTTCAAATCCAACTTCTGCTCCAGTTTCCTTTCACTCTATCAAAAGAATTATCTCAAATAAATACATCAATAAACTTAGAGAAGAATACACCACCAAAACATCTGGAAAGGAATGGGAAAATCTACAAGCTTATGACATTACTACATTACAAAGAAAATCCGCAGTAGCAACATTCACACTGCTAACGGGACATGACTGCTTGAATAAACACCTACACAGAATTGGCATAACAGATTCACCTAAATGCCCTTTTTGCAATTTAAATGAAGATATGGAAAGAAACCATCTCCTCCGTTGTCCAGCTTTTGTAGAAGAGACCAGCCTTTCTGCTAAATATTGGAGTGCAAGAGAGCGAATGATTTCATTATCAAGTGCTCGACATTAGATACCAACCAACCAACCAATATTAATATCTTCCTTCTGGCAGTATGATACATTGCATCCTAAATAATTAAAATTGTTCACCTGTTGTATTATACTGTTATTAATACTGATTTTACACCTCATGTGGTCTTTCCCGTTGAATGCCATTACTTTCGATTTACTTTCAGAGATTGTCATATTGAATTTATTTGCTATTTCGTTTAATTTATATGCTGCTATTTGTAAATTGTCTTCTGAAGAGCTAAGGATTGTCTGATCATCTGCAAACAGTAGGAAAGCTGAAGATAAAACAGAATTGTTTTGAAACATGTTCAAGAACAAATCAACATTAATATTGAGGTAAGATGTCCAGACCAAAAATAATATAATTAAAATAACCTCAAAATATAACTTCCTAAAATTAAATATTAAACAGTATGGTATTTAGAATCATACTGCCAACTTTAAACTCTGTGGTTAAATTTGATTGCCATTGTACAATGATCTCGTCTATGTATATACTAAAGAGTGCAGGAGATAGTGCAGATCCTTGTCTGACCCCTTGATTAATTTCTAATGTATTATCGCTCATTGTACCTCCTTTATCAATCATTATTTCTGATTTAAAATATAAGCTTTGCACAACTTTGACAATGTGTCCTGGAAACCCTTTGTCATACATTATTTCCCATAGTTTATTTCTTGACAGTCTATCAAATGCTTTTTGATAGTCAATAAAAAGTATGCAAGTTGGCAAATTAAATTCTCTTCTCTTCTGAATAAGTTGCTCTATTGTGAAAATGGCATCTGAACATGACCGACCTTTCCGAAAGCCACACTGTTCTTCACTTAATATATACTCATTTATTATATTTAATCGTCTAGTAATAATCTTAGCGTATATCTTGTAAGCTGTATTCAATAAACAGATTCCCCTGTAACTTGTGTACTCGTGTCTACTTCCTTTTTTAAATATGGGGCATATAAGTCCTTTCTTCCATTCATCCGGGATTATGCACATCCTCCAGCACACATTTAGTACATCTAAGAATCTCTGCTTAATTTCTCTTGGAGCATACTTTAAAAGTTCAATATTTAAACAGTCTATTCCTTGAGTTTTCTTATTTTTGAATGTTTCTAGAGCGTTCTCTAATTCTTTGATTTCAAGAAGATCTACATTTGCCATTTCCTTTAATTTGGGGTCAATGTTTATTTCTGACATATCTGTCCATAATGTTCCATAATATGGTTGGTTGGTATCTAATGTCGAGCACTTGATAATGAAATCATTCGCTCTCTTGCACTCCAATATTTAGCAGAAAGGCTGGTCTCTTCTACAAAAGCTGGACAACGGAGGAGATGGTTTCTTTCCATATCTTCATTTAAATTGCAAAAAGGGCATTTATGTTCCATAATATTTGAGCCACTCTTTTTCTGGTATATTATTTATTTAATTTGGCTGTGTCTTTTTCAGTTGTATTCAGATGTTTGAAACCTTGTAAGCCATATCCTGTGATCCATGGCAATCGTATTCTATATTGTCCCAGCTAAGTCGTTTCAACTTCCTTACTTCTCTTTTAACAATGGCACTTCTGTAATTATAAGCAATTCTATCTTCTTCTGATTTTGATTGGATGTATTTTAAATATGCTCTTTTTTTGTTTTCGATCATTTCTTGAATTTCATCATTCCATATATATAAACCTTTTTTCCTTCTTTTTGTAGATTTTGTCCCTAGGGCTTCATCAGCAGCTTTTAATATAATAGTTTTTAGATCTTGCCATTCTTCATTCACATTAGTACTTACAGTTCTTTGATCTACATAGTTTAATAATCGTGAAGAGTATAATCTCCTTATACTCTCTTGTTGTAATAAATGTACTTTAAAATTTGTCCTTTTTACTTTTGTTACATTTGTTTTATTCTTGTAAATCCATTTATTTGGCATGTGAAACGTAGAGATGACGATGAAATGGTCTGAACTAATATCGTATCCTCTATATACACGAGTGTCAATCACATGAAGAGATAATTTCTTATTGCTCAATATATAATCTATTATTGATCTAGTGCCTCTCGCTGCCCAAGTATATTTATGGATATCTTTATGACGGAAAAGGGTGTTAGTTATTTTTAATTCATTAAAGCTGACAAAATTTCTAAGAGTTTTTCCATTCTCGTTTAAGGTATTCTCGCCGTTATTACCAATCAAATTCTCTACAGTCTCTTTTCCAACGCGGGCGTTAAAATCTCCTCCTAAGCAATAAAATCTGTTTTATTAAGAGAGTTCAGATGTGTTTGTAAGGATTCATAGAATTCAGCACTTTCTTCTTTTCTCCCCTCCTCGGGTGCGTATATACAAACTACTGTTAGATGTCCTCTTGCTGTTTTCAGGCGAACATTCATTATTCTTTCATTCACGAAATTATAACTATGTATTTTATTTCTGAATTGTTTCTTTATTAGAATTGTTGTTCCTGCAGATGCCCTTTTATTCTGAGCAACTCCACTGTAAAATAGTATATAATCTTTTAATTCCTTAGTACCTTTCATTTTCTTTTTCGTTTCAGTGAGAAGGCAAATATCTACATTGGCTTTTGTTAACTCATTTTGAAGTTCTTCTTCTTTATTTGCTAATCCTCTAACGTTCCAAGTAGCAGTTCTCAATTTTTCTACAAGTCCTAATCGTTTATTCCTATTTCTTGCTCTGGTTGTCTTAGGTTGATCAATCCGGTTATTCACTTGATGGTTGCCAGTAATGTAAATGTCTCCTGGTCATGTTACGAGCATTATGCAGGACAAGTCTAGTGGTGGGGCTGCCACCTTAGAGCCTCTGGACGTGCTCTTCTGTGTATAATCCCCACAGAAAGGGTTGCTCCTTCCGACTTAAGTCGTTGGAGACTTCACTCCTGTTACCCCGAGTATGGGCTCCTTTTAAACTCTGGAGAAAGAGTTGCCAGTTCCGCCGAGTTGAAATTTTCCTCCTCTGCCAGTTCGGTCGAGTTGTAATATTTTCTTCCTCGCCTTCGCTGCCATTGTGGTCTTCATCCGTAATCCTGGACAAGGGTAAAGCGTTATACCCCGCAATACTGGGTCCTTAGCAGAACTTAGTCACCGACTTAGAGTCGGGTCCACCCCCGCGTCGTGGACGCGCCTGCTAAGAGTTACCTAAGTGGATTCAAGGAAGATGTCCCTGGTTCCCCTTAGGTCGGGTTAATGTCCGTGTATGATGCCACGAACAAAGGCTGAACAAAAAATTAAATACATTAATCCATATTAAAGAAGAACAACAAGGATTTCGGAAAAATAGATCCACATTAGATACAATTTACATAGACAAATTATGGAAAAATTATGGGAATTCAATAAACCAATATTATTAAGTTATGTAGATAGGAAATAACACTATGAGGTTTTTTAATATTGTTTATTTTTTATTATTTCACTCACCTCATACTTCATAATTCATAGCAGACCCTGGGTTTCTTCACATCTTTTGTGACATTCTCAATGCTGCGTCACATTCACAACTGACGTCCAATGGCCTTCTATCCTGCAGATAATAAAAAATAAACAAAACCAATATTATGTTTCACAAATATGAATAAAGCTTTTAATAGAGTACAGATTGAATGTGTTGTACATATCTTGAGAGAGAATGAAATTCCTAATGAACTGATTAGAGCAATAATATCAATTAACACACACTGCAAAACAGTAATCAAAGTAAAAGAATATCAAACTGAAGCCCTTACAAAGGGCATCAGGCAAGGTGACTCTTTAAGTCCATTCTTATTTAATATTATAATAAATAAAATTATTGAAGATGCATAGACAGTGGATGCACATTCAATATGTTTTCCTCGGAGGAGTGATTTGGGAGGGGGAGAAACAGATGAAAATCCTACAAATTAAGAAGAAGAAGATTTTCAAACTGGAACATTTCTTTGAACTTATTACTTAGCCATTTTGATATCTGGTAAGTAGGTGAATCAGTATTCTTAATAATTGGCCTCATTTTTTTCCTTTTCTGTGGAAAGACTATGTATGTTGGGGTTTCTAGGATTTGCTATTATTAATTTGAATTTTTAATTTTCTGATATAACTTTTTAGTAGATTTCAAGCTAGTTTCTACATTTCTGATGGTTTTTGGAAGGGGATTAGATTTAATTTCTCTATATTCATCTCCCATTGTGAGTGCTTCTATTCTGTTATTATATTCTTCTTGGTTCAGGATAAGTAATTTATTGCCTTTATCTGATTTTGAATATATTACAATACTTTTAACTATTTTCATATTTGTTTGACATGTATTATTCATAGTAGTATTGTTAATTTTCTCTGTAACTTCCTCACATTCTGTTTTAATAATCATTTGGTCTTCCAGATATAGCCCCTCAATTAAAATCAGGATGTAATCCTCCAAATTGTTAGAAAAACAGATACATGTTTTTAATTCTTGATTCAAAAGTGTAATCTTTTCCATGCTAAAATTTTCAGATGAGAAATTGACTAAATTTTTCCCTATCTCTTTGTTTTGAGAATTTGTGGTTTTATTATTATGTGGATTTTCAATTTTATTCTTCACTGTTTTGGTTTTTAAATTCTTTATTTTCTATTTCTGTGTTTCTATTTTTTTTCTTCACTGTTGGTTGAAAAAATTCCTTTCTAAATTCTCCCAAATTGTTTGGCCTAAATGTTTGGTTAATTTTAAGTGCAGAAAGTACAATTCAATATTTATTTCAACACAATGGAACTATATTTAAATTAATATTGGCAAGTAAACATTATGAAGTTATATCATTAATAGTGAGTGGAGAACATATTTTTATCGACTCACCTCATAAAATTACAAATTTCTTTGATACCGACAGTTTCAGACAATTTCATGTCCCTCTTCAGTCATGGCTTCCAGTGATGAAATTCTGTGATTGTTGATTTCTCTAATGACATCACCTCTTTCGTTGGGATTATAAACTTTGTAATTAAATTTTTATCCACCAGAATATCGAAATTCGTAGATCGATATTTATTCTTCTGAATGAATATCATTTCCCAAATTGTCAATTCCAACGGTTTATCCAATTGTTTCAAAAGTTTTGCCTCTTTTTCAATTTTATGATGTTCTAGCAAACCATGTGCAGCAATTGCTGATTTTTCAATTTCACAATTTTTAATATTTCTAAAATGTTTAGTGCGTGTTTCCAAATTCCTTTTTGTTTTTCCTATGTATACTTTGCTACAATCATTACAATTTATTTCATAAATTCCAGATTTCTTACTGTCTGGCATGTTGATTTTTTTATTGGTACTTAGAAGTTTTTCCAGACTAAATTTATTTATTGGTGCCAAAGTAATGTATTTGTCAAATATTTTTTTAATTTTTCTATGTACTATTGGATGGTAAGTAATTTTCTTGAAATTCTTCTTTTCTTTACTAACAATTTGTAGGGTAGAGCATTCTTTAAGTTGTTTTATCTTTCTGAATTTCTTTAATTTGTTAGATATTATACTCTTATTGAAACCATTTAATCTGGCTATATTTAGGATATTCTTGTATTCTTTCTTAAAATTTTCTTCTTTTAATGGGACCTTTATCAATAGGAAAAATGTTGAATTTTTTGGAAAAATGGTTGAGTTCTTTGGATTTAAAAAAAGAATAGAAGAATACATCAACCTTACAAAATTTTGTATTGAAAATTCCTATTTTACTTTCAATGGTAGATTTTACAAACAAGTTTCGGGTTTATCTATGGGAAATCCTCTTTCACCTTTTTTGGCTAATTTATACATGAGTTACTTTGAGTGCCATACCAAGGCTTACCCATGGATTTTCAAGAGTTGGTACAGATATGTAGATGATATTTTTTTGATAATAAATTTTAAACATGTTGATGATGCGTTGAAATTAATTAATCTACAAGATGTATCAATTAAATTTACCATAGAATCAGAAATTGAAAACCAAATTCCGTTTTTGGATTTATACATAATTAGGAATGAAAAACTCAAAAAATTGAATTTGATGTATATAGGAAGGGTACACATACTGATAATTATATCAAATCAATGGGTTTCAATCCTCTGGCACGTAAACATGCAATATTTAATAGCCTCTTATATAGATTGATAAAGGTCCCATTAACCCCTCAGCGTGGTTTGCCGTACATATACGAGACTGGTTTCCTCCCTTCTGTGTGGTCATTTAAAAGTCTATGCAGTACCCCTGTGCGGTAGTATTTTTATATTCTACTCAACCAGTAACTTATTTTAGATACATATCAAATTGTAATTAATAGAATGTAAATAATGAATGACCATTCTATTCTATTCTATAGTATTGTGCCCAAGGACAGGTCTTTCACTGCAATCATAGCATTTTCATTCTAAGCTTTGTAGCTTTACTAGGGAATTATAGTTGTGGTAGCTTCCCGTTGCTTCCACACCGGTGAATGATGATGATGGCCAGATGATTTTCGGGTACCATCGTGGCCCTAAAGCTTCCTGACATTTGTCATACAGGTCAGGAAACCCCCGAAAAAAAACTCGCTCAAGAAGCCTCTCCCGACTGGAAATCGAATCTCGGTCAGCTGCGTGACCACATACCCAGTTCTAGATTCACACAATTCTTAAGTTTTAAAATCAAATTTGGCAGTTTTAAGTGGAGGGAATTGTTTGCCCCTCCATAACCATAATGATTCATCAATTACAATATCTTGATTTGTAAGGTAGAGAGAATGGAATTTATTATTATTGAAATATTCAATGAAAGGGACAATTTTGAAAAAAAAATGGACATTGGAAACCAACTTGTTTTGTGTTGTCTTACAATTAATGGCACCATCGAACATGGAGGTCATGATTATGCATACATAAGCTCTCCATACATTGCTATCCCAAATAATGTTTTCCAATTATTCCTGTATAATTTATAATAATATCCTCATCTTGTGTCCAAGTCAGGGTCGGGTCGAGGGATGAGATGAGAAGAAGCCGCTATATATAGAGGTCTGTGAATGACAAGGGTGTGGCCGACCACGTCTGACGCACCACCACAGAGATAGATGAACAAAATGAATATGATGAGATGAGTATGGAGAAATGGTGGAATGAAAATGCAGCAAGGGAAGTCGGGAGAAAACCCCAAGAAAAACCTGTCCGAGCTCCGTTTTTTCCGCCATGAAACCAACATGGAGTGGCCGAGACTCGATCTCGGGAACCCAGCAGTGAGGGTCCTGTACAATTTATCTCCCTCAAATCCTGGTTAATATTTTTCTTGCACTTTATGGTTATCCCTCCCTACTGGGCACTTTGCTTCTAGTTTTCATACACGAAGTTCCTATATAATTTCCTATTCGTGCCACATGCCCTACCCATAGCAACCTACGAGACTTGCAATGTTTTATTACATCTAGATTTCATAGATATCACGTTGCTCAGTTTATGTTTGTCTTTCTTCCAAGTTACACCTTAATTTCCTAATAGATCTCTCATTGAGACGATGTGCTAACCACATTATTTTGTTGAAATGTTGGTAAATGAGCGTAAGTGTCAATAAATAAAATAAATAATAAAATGAAAGGGTTAATAAAATATTAATTATTATATCTGTGGTCTCGAGGTAGAATACTGTCTTGTCATGCAGTGGAGGCCCAAATGGTCCATGGACATCTCTGGCTTTTATCATCATTTTTACCATCATTATCATCCCCCTGCGTGGGAAGCTACCACAGCTATAATTCCCTAATGAAGCAGCAATCATAGCATGAAAATTCTATGATTACAGTGAAAGACATACTAAAACAGAACACTATAGAATATAGTAACGAAACAAAGAATGATATAGAATGGCGTCTTTCATTGGTTAATTACATATTTAATTGTAGATGGAGATTTCCTTATACTTTCATCAAGATATAAGTAAAGTGCATTAGTTTTTTTAATTGTTGCCAAAGGTATAATTTATAATACAAAACTTCATTTATTTATCCTTGATTCATATTTTTAAATTAAAGATTTTCATAATTCCACACATAAGATTCACTATGTACAATATTTATAAGAGTTGAGAGAATCTAAATTTTATTTGTGATATAAATTCATTTATATAATTACAGAAATTGATTCTTGTTGAATAGATTATCTTGGTTAATAAACTCCCGCTAGGGAGCACCTGTGTTGGAAGTGTGCAGTACATACATTACTATTATTGCTATTATTATTATTATCTTCTTCTTCTTTCCATGTATTAGGCCAAGGCCTGTTACGATCCTATAGAAAATTTTCCCTCCAGCGTGATCCTTCCAGGAAATTCTCGTATAAGACTTAAAATCATAATAATAGTCCCTTCGATTGGTTGCTGGCCAAAGAAAGGCAAGACCAGTGATGGGGCTGCCATCTTATAGCCTCTGGTCAGGCTTTTGTGGAGTAGAAAAAAATAAAGGAAAGAAGAAATGGAAGAGAGGAAAGACTCCCTAGCCCTCGGATGCCCTAATAGCGTCGGGGTCGAAAAAACAAGAGTTAACCAAGAGAGGTTAGGTAGTAAAGTTAGAAGAGTGCAAAACACAAGTAAGTGGAAGAAATGTTTTGCACAGCTTGGGTATCTTGTGGTCGCTATCCACATATCCCCTAGATGAGGACCCCTGAGGGATATTATTATTATTATTATTACTATTGCTATTGTTGTTATAACTATTTTTATTTTTAGTATCATTACCATTATTATTATTATTATTATTATTATTATTATTATTATTATTATTATTACTACTATTGTCCTTCAATTATATTTTTTAATTATTTTTTTCATAATTCTACACATCAAATTCGCCACGTAAATTTTTTATAGAAGTTGGAAATGTCTGAGACAAGTGGGTTTTGAAAGAAAGTTAGTTATGAGACCACACAGTGAGACACTTTACAGATATTTCTTTTCGACAAAATAGGGCATTCACTAGTTCGAACGAAGAGCGTAGCTGAAGAGAAAAAAAAATACAAAAAGTATCTCCTTTCACTAATAAGTAGCCAACTCACTCCATGTGGCTGTCGTAAATTATGTCGTAACATGTAGGGGAGTTTTCCCTACCATAGCAACAAAAAATAAGTTCTCCAGAATGTTTAACAAACTCCCTATAGACCTTCAAATCATAGATGTACCAACGCGAAATGACACGACAATCTGCATTTGGATATTTAAAAGTCCAGGCATGTTAACACGTCCTTCTGCATCTGGGAAAGGAATGCCATGTTTAAATGCCCATGCTGATGGGTTAAAAGAAGAAAATTTTAAGAAAGAATATCCTAAATATAGCCAGATTAAATGGATTCAATAAGAGTATAATATCTAACAAATTAAAGAAATTCAGAAATATAAAACAACTTAAAGAATGCTCTACCCTACAAATTGTTAGTAAAGAAAAGAAGAATTTCAAGAAAATTACTTACCATCCAATAGTACATAGAAAAATTAAAAAAATATTTGACAAATACAACATTACTTTGGCACCAATAAATAAATTTAGTCTGAAAAAATACCAATAAAAAATCAACATCCCAGACAGTAAGAAATCTGGAATTTATCAAATAAATTCAGTGGAAGCCATGACTGAAGAGGGACATGAAATTGTCTGAAACCATCGGTATCAAAGAAATTTGTAATTATATGAGGTGAGTCAATAAAAATATGTTCTCCACTCACTATTAACAATGAAACTAGCTTAAAATCTACTAAAAATTATATCAGTAAAGGAAAAATTCAAATTAAAAATAGTAAATCCTAGAAACCCCAACATTCATGGTCTTTCCACAAAAAGGAAATAAAATGAGGACAATTATTTTCAATATCGGTTCACCTACTTACCAGACATCAAAATGACCAAGTAAGAAATTCAATGAAATGAAGTTTGGCTATTCCCTCAACTTGAAAAGATAGTCACATTATACAAATTATTGAACTGTAGATATAGTTTTGGGACTTTTTTCTTCAAGTTAAATATTTGAAATGTTGTTTTGTCTGTATTAATGGCCATTAAATTGTTGTGGGTCCACTTTTCTAATAGGTTAAGAGCCTTTTCCATAGAAAATTTAGATTTTTCTATTTGTGAGGAAGATGTCCACATAATCATGTCATCTGCAAAAAGAGCTGTCTTTATTTCTGTGTTTGATATAGCTGGTGGGAGATCATTGATGTAGATGTTGAACAGGGTTGTACTTAGTACTGCACCTTGAGGGAGGCCCCTTTTTAGTTGTCGGAATTTTGAAGTACTGTCATTGTATTTTGTAGCACAGAAACGTTGTGAAAGGAACATATTGTTTAACATATTGTTTTGATTGCCTAGTTTTGTGAGTTTTTCAAGTAATTTGTATCTCCATACTGAGTCATATGCTTTTTCAAAATCAATGAAAACTGTTAGCGTATCTTGATTTTTGTTGAAAGATTCTTTAACATCTTGAGAAGGGTGAATTGTATTTTCTTTTGTAGATAGATGTTGTCTGAATCCTGTTTGTGCTGCTGTTAGTATGTTTTTACTTTCTAAGAACCAATTTAGTCTCGCTACCTCCGATTATTAATAAGTTATTAAGCTCACATGTAAAGTTATATTTTTAGACTTAAATATGTTTACCCTATAGCCATAGAATTAAAACCAACAAAAATGAAAAGATTAATGAAGGCAATAAATGAGGGATTTATCAAATTGTAAAATTGTAGACTTAGACTTATACGGCAGGTGTCTTGATTCATGTATTTTATGTCTTTCGGGCTAAATGGCTGTGCTTTGGTTTTATTAACACTCAACATTTCGTCTACTACTGCAGTAGACATCCTTAGGAGATTCTGCATGTTCTATGACCACCTAAACTCTTCAACTGTCGGCTGCAGACTGGCTGTGCATTGGAAATCATGTCCTTATTTATAGTTGAGTCTTGTGTGGTGATGTTTCCTACACAGTCCGTTACTTTGGAGCTATTTTTTGATTGGTTGTCACTGGCGTAAAGTCATAGGTTTTATTCTCGTGTTATATAGTACCGGGATCCAAATTTTATTAATCTTCATGGTTTCTTCTTGTTAAAGGAATTTTTGTGCCTCTCTGTGAAGTCTGGTGTAGTAATATTGTGTTTTGGACAAAACTTGTGTTTCTTCAAATTTTATGGCATGTTCTTTGTTATTCACTAAATGTTCCGCTACAGACAATTTTTCAGTTTGTTTTAACTTACAATTTCTCTTGTGTTCTTGTACTTATCATCCGTTTTGTAGTTCCTATATACACTTCACCACAACTACATGGAATGTGATATATACCAGCAATACTTAAAGGATCTCGTTTATCTTTTGCTAGATTTAATGCATTACCAATTTTATCTATAGGCTTGTAGATAGTCTGGATCCTATGTTTTTTTCAGAATTCGTCCTATTTTGTCTGTTATAGATTTAACATAAGGTATAAAAACCTTAGCTTTGATTTTTTTCCATAGTTCTGTTGTTAGTTCCATGTTTTTTAGGATTTACTGCATGACGGAAATCGTTTTGCTATATCCGTTTGCTTGGAAGGTTGTTTGAAGATGATCAATTTCTTCTTGAAGATATTGTGGTTCAGAAATCTTGTTTGCCCGGTCAACCAGGGTTTTTATAATGCCAAATTTTTGCCTAGGATGATTTGACTGCTTGTTTAGGTACCTGTCTATATGAGTAATTTTTCTGTAAACTCTGTTTTAGACAACACAACATTGAAACCCACAGTATGGCTAAGATATGTGGACGACACTTTCGTCATATGGGAACATGGTAAGAAGGAATTAAAAAACCTCATGGAACACATAAATGGCATATGCCGTAGTATTCAATTCACTCTGGAACAAGAAGAAAACAACAGATTACTGTTTTTTGGATGTTTTAGTAATACGAAACAAAGATATGACACTTGGACACAGAGTTTACAGGAAAATTACTCATAAAGACAGGTACCTAAAGAAGCAGTCAAATCATCATCCTAGGCAAAAAATTTGGCGTTATAAAAGCTCTGGTTGACCGGGCAAACAGGATTTCTGAACCACAATATCTTTAAGAAGAAATTGATCTTCTTCAAACAACTTTCCAAGCAAAAAACATGGAACTAACAACATAACTGTGGAAAAAATCAAAGGTAAGGTTTTTCTACCTTATATTAAATCTATAACAGACAAAATAGGACGAATTCTGAAAAAAAACATAGGATCCAGACTATCTACAAGCCTACACATAAAATTGGCAATGCATTAAATCCAGCAAAAGATAAATGAGAACCTTTAAGTTCTGCTGGTATATATCGTATTCCATGTAGTTGTGATGAAGTGACATAGGAACTACAAAATGGGTAAGTACAAGAATACAAGAACACATGAGAAATAGTCGGTTAAAACAAACTGAAAAATTGTCTATAGCGGAACATTTAGTGAATAACAAATAACATGCCATAAAATTAGAAGAAACACAAGTTCTGTCCAAAACACAACACTACTACACAATACTTCACAGAGAGGCTATTGAAATTTACAAACACAAAAATTCCTTTAACATGAAAGAAGAAACCATGAAGATTAATAAAATTTGGATCCCGGCACTGTATAACACGAGAATAAAATCTATGACTTATGCCAATGACAACGAATAAAAAATTAGCTCCAAAGTAACGTACTGTGTAGAAAACATCACCATACAAGACTCAACTATAAATAAGGACACGATTTCCAACGCACAGCCAGTCTGCAGCTGACAGTTAAAGAATTAGGTCATAGAACATGCAAAATCTCCTGAGGATGTCTACCGCAGTATTAGACGAAACATTGAGTGTTAATAAAACCAAACCACGGCCATTTAGTCCGAAAGATATAAAATACATTTATCAAATTGATTGCAGAGATTTAGAAAAAAAATATACATAGAAAAAACAAAAAGGAACTTAAATACAAGATTGAAAGAACACCTTATAAATGTAAAAAATGGAGAAATAGATTAATCTGCAATAACTGCACATGTATGGTCAGAAAAACACAGAATCAAAACAAAGGCCAAATTATTGAAACAGATAAATCTAATGATAGGCTAAGGGCCTGTCGTGCCATGGAATTTATTTATTTATTTAAATCTAAGGAACTCACAGGGAGAAAATTCACATCCACAAAAATAAAAGGAAAATCGTGAATTTTGAAATTCCCGGGGAAAAAGACTTAATTCAGAAATTCATCAGTCAGCCAACAGAGGTAGCAGGAAGCAACCACCAATTCAAAGTTAGATAGAATTGAAAATGTATCAAAACTAATCTTTAAAAAATCTATAATTATGAGGTGAGATGTTAAATCTAACTCTATTTATTAATAGTGTCACTTCCTTAAATATTGATGAACATTTAGTGAAATTAAAAAAAATTGACATTAGGGTATCATAAGGCACAATTCTGGACCTACATTATTCTTATTATGCGAAAATGTCCTTAAAATTAATATAAATCCATGTAGTGGAACTATCTACTCCTATGGAGAAGACATAGCTATCATATTTGTCAGTACGACATGGAAGGATGCAACAAAATTAATTTAGATATAAACATAATTAGGAAACAGCGGATCAAAATTTACTCTTCTTAAATACCTTACTTACTCACTGGCACTATCGAACCCGTAGGTTCATGGCCGCACGGACATAAGCTCTCCATACATCCCTATCCTGAGCTAATGCTTTCCAATCATTCCCTGTATAACCTACTTCCCTCAAATCATCATCATCATCATCTTCATTCATGGATTAGGTCTGTTGACCCGTTCCGACTTCAGCCCATCTCTTTC
Source organism: Diploptera punctata (assembly GCA_030220185.1). NCBI lineage: Eukaryota > Metazoa > Arthropoda > Insecta > Blattodea > Blaberidae > Diploptera > Diploptera punctata. The sequence goes on from JASPKZ010008889.1 coordinate 273,525, forward strand.
TAGGTCTGCCCACATCTCGGGTGCCTTTAGGTTTGTATTTTGTTATTTGTTTTGGATATCTATCTTCATTCATTCTGTCTATGTGTTGCTTCCATTTTTGTCTATATGTATCCATTTTATCACTTATTGCAAATATTTCAAGTTCCTGTCTTATTTCTGTGTTCTTGATTCTGTCTTCCTTAGTGCACCCTTTAACAGATCTCAAAAATTTCATTTCTGCCGCCGTTATCCTACTTAGATCTTGTTTTTTATGTATCCAGGCTTCTGAACCATAGAGCAGTTAATCATAGTTAATGTTATTCTCCCACCTCATTCTTGGTCTACCAACTGGGCGTTTTCCCTCTGGCTTTCCTACAAGAAGCTTCCATGCAAGTCTCCCATTCCCCATACGTGCAACATGTCCTGCCCATCGCAGTCTACGAGACTTAACTGTTCTTATTATATCTGGCTTCCTATAAAGACCATGTAGTTCATTGTTATGAAGTCTTCTCCATTCACCTGTCTGTTCATCTCTCTTTGGTCAAAAAATTTTCCTAAGTACTTTATTCTCAAATACTTGTAATTTTTTTTCCTCTCTTAAAGTAAGAGTCCATGTTTCGGACCCATATAATATAACTGGTAGAATAATAGTTTTATATATTTTCAGTTTAACATTTTTTGAAAGGAGTTGGGACATCAAGAGTCTCTGCAATGCATAATAGCATGCATTTCCAGAATTGAGCCTATGTTTAATTTCTTTGTGTATCTCATTCCTACTTGTGATTATTGTTCCTAGGTATTTGAATTCAGCCACCTCCTCAAAATTTCCCTCATTTGTCATTAGCTGTCCATTTCCATTATTTAATGAATTTCTACGTATGGCCATATATTTAGTTTTATTGATATTTACTTCCAGTCCTAATTTCTTAGTGTTACTCAATAGTGTGTGCGTGTTGTCCTTTAGTATCTCCTCGCTATCGGCCAACAATACTACATCATCAGCATAAACTAACAGCTAATTAATACCATTGAGTTGTAAGCCTTTCTCATTCTCTAAAAATTTAATGGCATGCTCTAGTACAAAATTAAATAGTAGAGGAGATAGTGCATCTCCTTGCTTCAACCCATTCTGGATTTCAAAAGTGTCCGAAAACTGTTTGCCTACACGCACCCTACTCTTTGTGCCATTTAGACACATTCGTATAAGTGTAACTAACTTTTTAGGAATTCCGAACTCCAGCAGGATACTATATAACTTCTCCCTCTTAATTGAATCATATGCTTTTTTGAAGTCTACATACAGTTGATGTACAGTACCATTATATTCCCATTTCTTTTCTAAAATCTGTCTTATACTAAAAATCTGATCTGTTGTAGACCTGTTTCTTCTAAATGCACATTGATGATCTCCTAGAATGTCATCAATATAGGGAGTAAGTCTGCTGACTAATATATTTGTTAGAATTTTGTACGAAGTTGAAAGTAATGAGATGCCCCTGTAGTTGTTGCAATCAGTTTTATCTCCTTTCTTATAAACTGGTACGATAATTGATTCCTTCCATTCGTCTGGAAGAGCTTCTTTTTCCCAAATCATATTAAGCAAGCAGCGTATCTTGTCCATCAATTTTTCTCCCCCTGATTTTATCAGTTCTGCTGGGATCATCTGAACCTGATGCTTTATACATCTTCATTTTTTCAATCGCCATTTCAACCTCTAATGTATTTGGCTCTGCGACTAGCATTCCTGCCGTCTGTAAATTATCTTCCACAATGTCCTGTTCGGTATGTACATTTAATAGCTGATTAAAGTAACTTTTCCATCTATTTAATATACTGTTGGAATCTGCAATCATATCCCCATTTTCATTCCGAATTATATTTGTTCTAGCCTGAAACCCTTTCTTCTCTATGCTAATTCCCTAATATAATTCTCTAATGTTCCTATTTTTTGCATTCATTTCAAGATCATTAATCTTCTCTCTCAAATATTCCCTCTTTTACTCTTTAGTAGCTTGGTGGTTTCCCGTCTAATACTACCCAATTGCTCTAAATTTACCTCATTTGGCTCGTGTAACCATTTCATTTTTGCTAGCTTTCTTTTCTTTACAATGTCGGCACATTCCTCATCAAACCATTTCTCGTTTTGCCTCTTTTTTAAACAACCAATGCTTTCTGATGCTGACAATTTAATAGTATCTCTTATAGCCTCCCATTCTTTATTTATATCAGTTTCCTCTTCGTTTGCCACATTGTCATCGGAAGATTCCAGTACTTCAAATCTATTAGTAATTTTGATTTGGTATTCTTGCCGCATTTCATCATTTTTCAAGTTTTTAAATTCAAATTTTACAGAATCATCTTTAGCGTTTGTTCCTCTCATAAGCGATAGCCGTTGTCTGATTTTCAGTCTGACCAGATGATGATCCGAATTGCAGTCTGTCCCTCTAACTGATCTAACATCGATGATGCTACTGTGCCAGCGTTTATCCACTAATACATGATCTATCTGATTCCGAGTTTCTCCATCTGGAGACGTCCAGGTGTATTTATGAATATCCTTATGCTGAAATGTTGTGCTCTTAACAATGAGATTCTTCAATGTGGCAAATGTGACTAATCTAACGCCATTGTCGTTACTATCTTCATGAAGACTGAATTTGCCTATTGTTGATTTGAATATATCTTCCCGCCCCACTTTTGCATTAAAATACCTTAAAAAAAGTAATTCCTTTTTTCTTAAATATTTCAAATTTAAAAACTCTTAATATGTGCTATACGCCCTCCATGGTAGCTTTACCTTGTCGTGGTGGAGTGGCTTGCGTGCTTAAATGATCCTGAGAGCTATGCCGGTGGTAGCATTGCTGCCGATAGGGTTACCCATGCCGGACTGGTCGAAGGTGATAAGCCAGACGAAAAAAGTACCTTGGTCGAAAGAGTGACGATCTTTCACCGTAAAAATAGAACCGTCAAGAAATGCAGACATGGGTTCAACTGGGGTAAAATTTTCCGGAGGTCAAATAGTCCCCCATTCGGTTCTCCGGGCGGGGACTACTTCAGGGAACCCATGCCAAAGACTCAAACACAGGGACATGTTCCTAGGAACATGGAATGTTAGGACTTTATACAATAGCGGGGCACTAGAGATATTAACGCGGGAACTAGATAAATCGCCCTTGGATATAGTCGCTTTACAGGAAGTTAGGTGGCCAGGAGAAGGTAGTCAGGAATCAGGAAGCTTTGCATTATACTACGGGGGTGCAGAAAGACCTGCATTTGGAACGGGTTTTTTAGTCAGAAGCAGGATCCTATCTGCTATCCAAGATATTAATTTTTTTGTTAGTGATAGGGTATCATACATAATTCTAAAGGGTAAACAACATGATTTTATAATTGTAAATGTATATGCCCCCACAGAAGATAAAGATGACAAGATCAAGGATGAGTTCTATGAAGAATTAGAATGCTTATTTGATAGCCTTTCACGATATCATATGAAAATTCTCTTAGGAGATTTTAATGCAAAAGTGGGACGGGAAGATATATTCAAACCAACAATAGGCAAATTCAGTCTTCATGAAGATAGTAACGACAGCGGGGTTAGATTAGTCACATTTGCCACATCAAAGAATCTCATTCTTAAGAGCACAACATTTCAGCATAAGGATATTCATAAATACACCTGGACGTCCCCAGATGGAGAAACTCGGAACCAGATAGATCATGTATTAGTGGATAAATGCTGGCACAGTAGCATAATCGATGTTAAATCAGTTAGAGGGATAGACTGCAATTCGGATCATCATCTGGTCAGAATGAAAATCAGACAACGGCTATCGCTTATGAGAGGAACAAATGCTACAGATGATTCTGTAAAATTTGAATTAAAAAACTTGAAAAATGATGAAATGCGGCAAGAATACCAAATCAAAATTGCTAATAGATTTGAAGTACTGGAATCTTCCGATGACAATGTGGCAAACGAAGAAGAAACTGATATAGATAAAGAATGGGAGGCTATAAGAGATACTATTAAATTGTCAGCATCAGAAAGCGTTGGTTGTTTAAAAAAGAGGCAAAACAAGAAATGGTTTGATGAGGAATGTGCCGACATTGTAAAGAAAAGAAAGCTAGCAAAAATGAAATGGTTACACGAGCCAAATGAGGTAAATTTAGAGCAATTGGGTAGTATTAGACGGGAAACCACCAAGCTACTAAAGAGTAAAAAGAGGGAATATTTGAGAGAGAAGATTAATGATCTTGAAATGAATGCAAAAAATAGGAACATTAGAGAATTATATCAGGGAATTAGCATAGAGAAGAAAGGGTTTCAGGCTAGAACAAACATAATTCGGAATGAAAATGGGGATATGATTGCAGATTCCAGGAGTATATTAAATAGATGGAAAAGTTACTTTAATCAGCTATTAAATGTACATACAGAACAGGACATTGAGGAGGATAATTTACAGACAGCAGAAATGCTAGTCGCAGAGCCAAGTGCATTAGAGGTTGAAATGGCGATTGAAAAATTGAAGATGTACAGGGCAAGTCAAAATGTTGTGCAGGTTTTCAGAAATGTATTATGTGAAATGTAATGAACATATAATATTGTGAGACATATTGTATGAAAGGTAAACTCTCAAAGTTTTTTTTTAAATATTCACAGATGTTCTATGTGAGCGCCTTTTGTTACACGACAGATGTCAAGCCGATATTCAATCTCCTGCCAAACTTTCTGTAGCAGTCTGCGGTCGATATCAGCAATGGCTGCTGTGATGCGGGCATGCAGTTCATGCAGTGTTGTTGGAAGTGGTGGTACGTAAACATGATCCTTTACAAGACCCCACATGAAGAAATCACAAGGGGTTAGATCGGGTGAACGAGGTGGCCAATGAATGAGTTGTTGATCACCCTGAGATGCACGGCCTATCCAGCGTTGTGGTAAAGCCGTATTCAAATGGTCTCGAACACTGCCATGGTAATGTGGAGGGGCACCATCCAACTGCAGAATGAAATCTGGACTATCCGCTTCAAGCTGCGGAAGGAGCCATTGTTGTAGCATATCAAGGAAAACATGTCCGTTCACAGTACGTTCATGAAAGAAAAAGGGCCCATAAACCTTTGCATGGGAAATGGCACAAAAGACATTCACTTTCGGAGAATCGCGTTGATGTTCCAGAGTTGCATGGGGGTTACCAGTTCCCCAAATCCTTACATTGTGTCTATTCACTTTTCCTGAAAGGTGGAAAGTCGCTTCATCACTGTAAACTACCCTCTCATGGAACTCATTCTCTTCCATTAATGCGAGAAAATCAACACAGAAGGACGCTCGCAAAGCATAATCGGCGGGTTTTAAGGCTTGAACCAGTTGCAAGTGGTAGGGTTTCATCTGTAAACGTTTCCGGAGAATCCGCCATACAGTTTTTTGTGGTAGTTGAAGTTCTGTCGCTCCCCGGTAGGTGGATTTCTGTGGACTCCGCACGAAGCATGTGCGAACGCGTTCGACTGTCTCTTCACTCGTCGAGGGACGGCCAGTCGATTTTCGTTTACAGATACAGCCTGAATCCCTAAATTGTGTGTACCACTTACGAATGGATCTCCCATCCGGCGGGTCTTTATCGTATCTGGTACGGAAATGTCGTTGAACACTAGTCACAGAGTTGTTTACATGGTAATCAAGCACACAGAAAGACTTCTGATCCCCAGTCAACGCCATTTTCCTTTACTGCTCTGCTGTTGACATCTTGCGGGTGAACGCGGAACTTTAGAAGTGGACAACTAAACTTTGAGAGTTTACCTTTCATACAATATGTCTCACGATATTATATGTTCATTACATTTCACATAATAAATTTCTGAAAACCTGCACAACATTTTGACTTGCCCTGTATAAAGCATCAGGTTCAGATGAAATCCCACAGAACTGATAAAATCAGGGGGAGAAAAATTAATGGACAAGATACGCTGGTTGCTTAGTATGATTTGGGATAAAGAAGCTCTTCCAGATGAATGGAAGGAATCAATTATCGTACCAATTTATAAGAAAGGAGATAAAACTGATTGCAACAACTACAGGGGCATCTCATTACTTTCAACTTCGTACAAAATTCTAACAAATATATTAGTCAGCAGACTTACTCCCTATATTGATGACATTCTAGGAGATCATCAATGTGCATTTAGAAGAAACAGGTCTACAACAGATCAGATTTTTAGTATAAGACAGATTTTAGAAAAGAAATGGGAATATAATGGTACTGTACATCAACTGTATGTAGACTTCAAAAAAGCATATGATTCAATTAAGAGGGAGAAGTTATATAGTATCCTGCTGGAGTTCGGAATTCCTAAAAAGTTAGTTACACTTATACGAATGTGTCTAAATGGCACAAAGAGTAGGGTGCGTGTAGGCAAACAGTTTTCGGACACTTTTGAAATCCAGAATGGGTTGAAGCAGGGAGATGCACTATCTCCTCCACTATTTAATTTTGTACTAGAGCATGCCATTAAATCTTTAGAGAATGAGGATGGCTTACAACTCAATGGTATTAATAAGCTGTTAGTTTATGCTGATGATGTAGTATTGTTGGCCGATAGCGAGGAGATACTAAAGGCCAACACGCACACACTATTGAGTAACACTAAGAAATTAGGACTCGAAGTAAATATCAATAAAACTAAATATATGGTCACACATAGAAATCCATTAAATAATGGAAATGTACAATGACAAATGAGGGAAATTTTGAGGAAGTGCCTGAATTCAAATACCTAGGAACAATAATCACAAATAGAAATGAGATGCACAAAGAATTAAACATAGGCTCAATTCTGGAAATGCATGCTATTATGCATTGCAGAGACTCTTGATGTCCCAACTCAACTCCTTTCAAAAAACGTTAAACTGAAAATATATAAAACAATTATTCTACCAGTTATATTATATGGGTGCGAAACATGGACTCTTACTTTAAGAGAGGAAAGGAGATTACAAATATTTAAGAATAAAGTATTTAGGAAAATTTTTGGACCAAAGAGAGATGAACAGACAGGTGAATGGAGAAGACTACATAACAGTGAACTACATGGTCTTTACAGGAAGCCAGATATAATAAGAACAGTTAAGTCTCGTAGACTGTGATGGGCAGGACATGTTGCACGTATGGGGAATGAAAGACTTGCATGGAAGCTTCTTGTAGGGAAACCAGAGGGAAAACGCCCAGTTGGTAGACCAAGAATGAGGTGGGAGAATAACATTAACTATGATTTGAGGGAAGTAGATTATTCAGGGAATGATTGGAAAGCATTAGCTCAGGATAGGGATGTATGGAGAGCTTATGTCCGTGCGGCCATGAACCTATGGGTTCGATAGTGCCAGTGAGTATGTGCTATACTAAAGTAATTATTAATAACTGTGATTTAGGCCAATATGATAAGTGTAATTGCCCTTCTATTAATGAATGCACACAAATAAAATATATGGATATTATAATTGACGAACATCTAAATTGGAAAAAAAAAAAAAAAAAACTGTTTATGTAACATTACATTGAACAATCTGTAAATTCATAACTTTACGCTTAATTGTTCCAACCCAGGAATTGTGAGTGATATATTTAGCTTTGATTTAGTCAGCAATTCATTATGGCATTATAGGTTGGAGTGGAACTTCAAAGACAAATCTATTACCACTTATATTACTGCAGAAACATGTTATTAAGATTTGTTTAAGAAGGCCCATGGACTACCAAGCAAAGCTTATTTATTCAGAATTTAATGTCCCTAACATTGAACTAATTTATGAACATAATTTACTAATCTATTACCACAATATAAAAATCATTATAAATCTGATCCACATAATGACAACAGTAGACAAAATGTATACAAGACTTTAATTGAATCCAAATGTCACACAATTCAATACTTAAGATACAGTAGTAATTCCATTATAAAAATTAAGCCAGAGCTCAGTAATCATAATATTGGTAAATTCAGAACTGAAATTACAAGACATATACAACAAGCAATGTATAAATAATATTATTAGTTTACCCATTGATAAGTAAAAAAGGTAAACACTAATTTACCTATAAAGTACGTAATTTAGGTTAACATTATTGTATTAATATAATAAATTTGAGAATTTTTACATTATGAGGTTTTCTTAATCTCTCTATCTATCTTCGGGTTTTTACAGCTGCTGCCGTCTTCCCGTGCCAAACCTCCAAAGCCTACGGTCTTGGGCATCTTCGATGCTTAGCCCTCTAGCTTGCATTACTGTCTTCATGTTTTCCTTCCATGTTAACCTTGGTCTTCCTCTTTTCTTCTTTCTGTTCGGATGCCATTCATATAGTTGCTTCATATAGTTTTCTTAATAAGAATTAAATGAATCGTGAATTCTTCTTATCTCATACATCTATGTTTTTTTTAACACAGAACTGCAGTATCAGAAAAAATATCATTCCCATCTTCAGCTGTTTTCACGACTCTCAATTTTTCATTATGCTGGTAATTTTCTAAACTGCCATCTGGTGTACTTTTGAAGAACTTTGTAATCAAATTATGTTCATATGGAAACTCAAAGTTCATGGATCTAGTATGGTTTTTTTGAATGTATATCTTTTCCCAAACTGTTAATTCCAAAGGTTTAGATAGATGTTTCAAAAGTTTTGCTTCTTTTTCAATTCTATGATTCGCTAATAAACATGTGCTGCTATTGCTAATTTTTCAATTTCACCATTTTTTATGTTTCTAAAGTGGCGAGTGTCTAAATTCCTGTTTGTTTTTCCTATATAAACTTTATTGCAATCTTTGCAATTAATTTGATAAATTCCAGATTTTTTAATGTCTGGGGGTGTTAACTTTTTTATTAGTTAACAGAAGATTGCCCAGGCTCTGATAAACATGAGGATTAAAGATGAGGTCATTGAGCAAGTGGAGAGCTTCAATTACTTGGGTTGTTACTATCAGTAGTAACATGAACTGCGGTCAAGAAGTAAAGCAGAGGATAGCAATGGCAAATGAAGCTTTTAACAAGAAGAGAAGCATTATCTGCGGACCTTTGGCAAAATAATTAAGGAAGAGGCTAGTGAGGTGCATTGTGTGGAGTGTAGCATTGTATGGTGCATAGACTTGGACATTACGATGAAATGAGGAAAAGCAACTGGAAGCTTTTGAGATGTGGATATGGAGAAGGATGGAGTGTATAAAATGGACAGACAAAGTAAAAAATGAAGATGTGCTAGATAGAGTGAGTGAAGGAATAACAGTGCTGGAACTCATAAAGAAGAAGAACAGAAATTGGATTGGCCACTGGCTAAGAAGAAACTGCCTGCTGACAGATGCTAGAAGGAATGGTCAACAGAAAGAAAGTTAGAGGCAGAAAAATACATCAGATGATAGACAATATTAAAATAAATGGTTTGTATGTGGATACAAAAAGGAAAGCTGAGTTAAGGAAAGAGTGGGGAATGCTGAGTTTGCAGTGAAAGATCTGCTCTTGGGCAGAACACTATGTATATATCCAGGCTGAATTTGTTAATCAGAGTCAATGTTATATATTTTTTTTAAATCTTTGAAATTTTTTATGAACTTCTGGATGGTAAGTAAATTTCTTGAATTTTTCTTCTTTCTTGGAATTATGTTGCAGAGTGTGTATTCATGTAACCTTTTTGTTGTTTAAATTTATTTAATTTCTTCTGTATTATTTATTAAATGTAGAGGATTTTGAGAATGAATATAATCGTATTGTACTCAAAGCTAACTTAAATGGTTTTGGTGAAGACATAATAAAGAAGAAATTTAAAAAAAAATTAAAGAACAAAATTCCAAGAAAGATGAAAAATTCAAGAAATTTACTTACCATCCAGAAGTTCATAACAAATTTCAAAAGATTTTCAAAAAACTTAATACAACATTGGCTCCGATTAACAAATTCAGCCTGGGTAATCTTCTGCTAACTAATAAAAAAGTTAACACTCCAGACAATAAAAAATCTGGAATTTATCATAAGTAATGCCACGAGTGATTTCCAATTTATCTAAAGAATTTGGAAATCAAGAGTGGCATTTGTTAGGACTATTTAACGAATAAAATTAAGCTGTTTACTCACAAATCATTATTTAACTGTAGTTATTTTAAAATATTTATATATCTAATGTAAACGGCGATGTTTGAAAACAAATGAGAAACGATAGGTACGCTTCATCTGCTTCTTTTGTTTATCACTGCAACTAGATCATACTATTTCAGAATATTAAAAAGGAGGAGCTTTCTTTAATATGGTAATTATAACACTGATAAATATTTCGTGAAACACGACTCTGATTGGTTGTAAAACAGAAATCATTGAAACGTGATTGGTCATTGACTCCCATTTGGGGCATGAGTTAAATAGTCAAATTAATTGCAAAGATTGCAATAAAGATATATAGGAAAAACAAAAAAAGATTTTGGACACTCACAAAGAAGAACATTTCAGAAACATAAAAAATGGTGAAATTGAGAAATCAGCAGTAGCAGCATATAGTTTATTAGAGAATCATAGAATTGAAAAAGAAGCAAAACTTTTGAAACATCTATCTAAACCTTTGGAATTATCAGTTTGGGAAAATATGTAGATTAAAAAAAACACCATACTAGAACCATGAACTTCGAGTTTCTAGACGAACCTAATTTAATTACAAAGTTCTTCAAAAGTACACAGATGGCAGTTTAGAAAATTACCAGATAATAAAAAATTGAGAGTCATGAAAACAGCTGAAGATGGGAATGATATTTTTCCCGATATTGCAGTTCTGTTTTAAACTGTGTTAAAAAAAACATAGATGTATGAGGTAAGAAGAATTCACGATTCATTTAATTCTTATTAACATTATTGTAGTAAATGTAAATACGAGTTTTTATTTTTTTTGCTCCCATATTTCGCACCCATTGTTTAAAATTATATTTTTCTTTCCTGCTTTTAGTTTTCTTGTATACAACATATATACTAAATGTAACATTGTCATAATTAATTATGTAAATTAACATTTTAGAAATTAACACTATCCATCCATAGTAATTCTGCCCGAGGGCAGGTCCTTCACTGCAATCATAGCATTTTCATGCTATGCTTTGCAGCTTTACTAGGGAATTGTAGGTGTGGTAGCTTCCCATTGCTTTCTATACCGGTGAAGGAGGATGATGATGATAATGATAAGGATGCTGATGATGACCATATGATTTCGGGGACCATTTGGGCCTTAAAGTTTTCCATTTGTCTTACAGGTGAGGAAAAACCCCGATAAAAACCTCACCCAGAAAAACTGTCCTGACTAGGGATCGAACCCGGGCCTGCCCGCTGTGTGACAAGGCAGCACGCTACCTTGAGACCACAGCGGTATGTAGACTTTCACGGCCGGAGTTGCTATGATGATCTTGAACAAGATTTTTGGGCTGTAGGCTGTAGTCGTGAGGCTTGTAGTTCCCCGACATTTCGCCAGAGACTGCATCTGGCATCCTCAAGACAACCCCTGAGGATGCCAGACGCAGTCTCTGGTGAAATGTTGGGGAACTGCAAGCCTCATGACCACGGCCTACAGCCCAAATCTTCTTAAAGATCATCATACTATGAGGTATTATTTATTTTAAGTAAAATTTTATTATCTGACTTCATATTCTTCTTCTTCTTATACTAGTTTCGGGACCTTCTATGGTTCCATCCTCAGTATTTTCATGACCATTGTTATGTCATCTTGAAGACCTCTTGCTCCCTCTGTTGGTAAAGTGAAGAATCTCGAAATAAGTTTACCAACAGAGGGAGCAAGAGGTGACTTTTCAAGATGACATAACAGTCGTAAAAATACTGAGGATGGAACCGATCATTGCTATGTCATCTTGAAGAGCCGCCTCTTGCTCCCTCTGTTGATAGAATGAAGAACTTCAATATCAGTCTACCTATAGAGAGACATAAAAGTTGTGAAAATACTGAGCATGGAATTGAAGAAGGTCTTAAACTACTCTAAGAAGAAGAATAATATGAGTAGAGGTGATAAAATTTTACTTAAATAAATTATGTAAAGTTTTGTATTTTGAATTGTACACAAGCATAAGCTACTGCTCATTCAGGCATATTCAAAATGTATGTATGTACTTACACTATGAGTAAATAAATAAACTTACTTACTTACTTACTCACTCACTCACTGGCACTATCGAAACTGTAAGTTCATGGCCGTGCGGACATAAGTTCTCCATACATCCCTATCCTGAGCTAAAGCTTTCCAATCATTCCCTGTATAATCTACTTCCCTCAAATCACAGTTAATGTTATGCTCCCACCTCATTCTTGGTCTACCAACTGGGCGCTTTCCCTCTGGTTTTCCTACAAGAAGCTTCCATGCAACTCTTTCATTCCCCATACATGCCATATGTCCTGCCCATCACAGTCTACGAGACTTAACTTCCTATAAAGACCATGTAGTTCATTGTTATTAGTCTTCTCCATTCACCTGTCTGTTCATCTCTCTTTGGTCCAAAAATTCTCCTAAGTACTTTATTCTCAAATACTCGTAATCTCATTTCCTCCCTTAAAGTAAGAGTCCATGTTTCACACCCATTTAATATAACTGGTAGAATAATAGTTTTATATATTTTCTGTTTAATGTTTTTTGAAAGGAGTTGGGACATCAAAAGTCTTTATAATGCATAATAGCACGCATTTCCAGAATTGAGCCTATGTTTAATTTTTTTGTGCATCTCATTCCTATTTGTGATTATTGTTCCTAGGTATTTGAATTCAGCCACTTCCACAAAATTTCTCTCATTTGTCATTAGCTGTCCATTTCCATTATATAATGTATTTCTACGTGTGACCATATATTTAGTTTTATTGATATTTACTTCCAGTCCTAATTTCTGAGTGGTACTCATGTGCATGTTGTTCTTTAATACCTCCTCGCTATCGGCTAATAGTACTACATCATCAGCATAAACTAACAGCTTATTAAAACAGTGTGTCCCACTCGCTACCGAATCCGATATCAATTGTAATAATTGCAATACTAATGGAGATATTGCAGTGAAATTTTTAAGACTTTTTCTACGAGAATATGGCAACACGAACAACAATGAGTTTATTTGCGTTCGGTAACATGAACAACGATGAGTTTATTTGCTATGTTGTTTGTGATTATTGCGTTGCGTGTGTAATTGTGTTAATCGTGTTTATTCATTATTCATATTTGTTTGCATTGGAAAACAAGAGTTAAGTTCAGTTCGTACACTAGAAAGATAAGTATTGCAGTTGAAAATGAATCGGTGTGTGTTTATTATTCGAGTGTATTGTAAGACAGACTCAATACAGGCATGTCAAGAGCAGTTTGTAGAGAGATTTGGAGACAACTGACATCCACCAAGTAAGTCTACCATTTGGGCCTTAGTGAAGAAACTTGAAACACATGGAACTTTACTGGACAGACATGCAGGAGGTAGAGAACAAATGACACAGGAAACGATCACTAATGTGAAGGATAGGCTGCTGGCTTCTCCCTCTAAATCACTCCGCCGACTTTCACAAGAAACAGGAATGTCAAAAAGCAGTTGTCAGCATGCTGCGAAAAAAGCGAAGCTTCACGCTTATCGTCACACTGTGGTGCACGAATTAAAAGAAACTGGCAAAGTGAAACGAGTAAGGTACCTTCAAAATTTTCAAACATTTCTTCAAGATAATCCGACTATTCTGGACTACACTTGGTTCACAGACGAGGCATGGTTTCACTTGTCGGGATACATAAATAATCAAAATTCCCATGTCTGGGCAATCGAGAACCCCCATATGATACACGAAGAGCCCTTCATTCAGCAAAGATTGGTGTGTGGTGTGCAATATCTCGGCAGCGAATAATTGGTCCCATCTTCTTCAATACAACTGTCACAACAAATGAATATCTTGAAATATTCAATACGTTTGTAAATCAACTGGATGACCAGGAACTCTCCATGGGATATTTCCAACAAGACGGTGCGACATGCCACACTTCAAACGCCAGCATGGCTGAAATTCAATCCTTTTTCGGTGACTGCGTCATTTCGAATGGGCTTTGGCCACCGTGCTCACCCGATCTGACAATACCTGATTTTTTTCTGTGGGGACATCTGAAAGAAAACATCCGCACAGAGACCCAGGCAATAAATGCGGACATATTAACGAAGACATCCGATAATATGGTCCAGCGAATTCAAGCTTGTCTGGATGCAAATGGCAAACACTTCCAGCATCTGTTATGATGTCACCTTATTTCTCACAGAATGCGAGGTAAGTCGTCTTCAAATTTCACTGCAATATCTCCATTAGTATTGGAATTATTACAATTGATGTCGGGTTCGGTAGCGAGTGGGACACACTGTACCATTGTGTTGTAGGCCTTTTTCATCCTCTGGAGGTTTGATGGCATGCTCTAGTACAAAATTACATAGTAGAGGGGATAGTGCATCTCCATGCTTCAACCCATTCCAGATTTCAAAAGTGTCCGAAAAATGTTTGCCTACATGCACCCTACTCTTTATGCCATTTAGACACATTCGTATCAGTCTAACTAACTTTTTAGGAATTCCAAACTCCAGCAAGATACTATATAACTTCTCCCTCTTAATTGAATCATATGCATTTTTGAAGTCTATATATAGCTGATGTACAGTACCATTATATTCCCATTTCTTTTCTAAAATCTGTCTTAAACAAAAAATCTGATCTGTTGTAGACCTGTTTCTTCTAAATGCACATTGATGATCTCCTAGAATGTCATCAATATAGGGAGTAAGTCTGCTTACTAATATATTTGTTAGAATTTTGTACGAAGTTGAGAGTAACGAGATGCCTCTTGTAGTTGCTGCAATCAGTCTTATCTCCTTTCTTATAAATTGGTACGATAATTGATTCTTTCCATTCATCTGGAAGAGTTTCTTTTTCCCAAATCATACTAAGCAACCAGTGTATCTTGTCCATCAATTTTTCTCCCCCTGATTTTATCAGTTCTTCTGGGATCTCATCTGAACCTGATGCTTTATACATCTTCAATTTTTCTATTGCCATTTCAACCTCTAATGCACTTGGTTCTGCGACTAGCATTTCTGCTGTCTGTATATTATCCTCCTCAGTGTCCTCTTCTGTATGTACATTTAATAGCTGATTAAAGAAACTTTTCCATCTATTTAATATACTCCTGGAGTCTGCAATCATATCCCCATTTTCATTCCGAATTATGTTTGTTCTAGCCTGAAATCCTTCCTTCTCTATCCTAATTCCCTCATATAATTCTCTAATGTTCCTATTTTTTGCATTCATTTCAAGTTCATTAATCTTCTCTTTCAAATATTCCCTCTTTTTACTCTTTAGTAACTTGGTGGTTTCCCGTCTTATGCTACCCAGTTGCTCTAAATTTACTTCATTTGGCTCGTGTAACCATTTAATTTTTGCTAGCTTTCTTGTCTTTGCAATGTCGGTACATTCCTCATCAAAACATTTCTTGTTTTGCCTCTTTTTTAAGTAACTAATGCTTTCTGATGCTGACAATTTAATAGTATCTCTTATAGTCTCCCATTCTTTATTTATATCAGTTTCTTCTTTGTTTGCCACATTGTCATCTGAAGATTCCAGTACTTCAAATCTATTAGCAATTTTGATTTGGTATTCTTGCTGCATCATTTTTCAAGTTTTTTATTCAAATTTTTCAGAATCAACTTTAGTGTTTGTTCCTCTCATAAGTGATAGCCGTTGTCTGATTTTCACCCTGACCAGATGATTATCTGAATTACAGTCTGTCTCTCTAACTGGTCTAACATTGATGATGCTACTGTGTCAGCATTTGTCCACTAATACATGATCTATCTGATTCCGAGTTTCTCCATCTGGAGACGTCCAGGTGTATTTATGAATATCCTTATGTTGAAATGTTGTGCTCTTAACAATGAGATTGTTTGATGTGGCAAAGGTGACTAATCTAACGCCATTGTCGTTACTATCTTCATGAAGACTGAATTTGCCTATTGTTGGTTTGAATATATCTTCCCGCCCCACTTTTGCATTAAAATCTCCTAAGGTTATTTTCATATGGTATCGTGAAAGGCTATCAAATACGCATTCTAATTCTTCATAGAACTCATCCTTGATCTTGTCGATTTTATCTTCTGTGGGAGCATGTACATTTACGATTATAAAATCATGTCGTTTACCCTTTAGAATTATGAATGATATCCTATCACTGACAAACTTAATATCTCGGACTAAAAAACCCGTTCCAAATTCAGGTCTTTCTGCACCCCCGTAGTATAATGCAAAGCTTCCTGATTCCTGACTACCTTCTCCTGGCCACCTAACTTCCTGTCCCTGTGTTTGAGCCTTTGGCATGGGTTCCCTGAAGTAGTCCCTGCCCGGAGATCCGAATGGGGGACTATTTACCTCCGGATAATTTTACCCCAGTGGAACCCATGTCCGCATTTCTTGATGGTTGTATTTTTATGGTGAAAGATCGTCACTCTTTCGACCAATAAACTAGTAAAATAAAATAATGTCTTCCAGTATATATCACTGGGGAGTCAAATTAATTTCTCTTAGAGGAGCAAAGTTTTTTCTTCCATGGTTGACATAAGTGTTATTTTCCCTGTGGCTAATAGTTGAACATCAATAGGAGTAGATTTCATTCCCCCAGTAACGAGACACATTGCTTTATTGTTTGTATTCTGTACTAGCTTGAGGGTGAGGTAACAAATGCTTCATAGGAGAATAGCATTACAGGTTGCATATTGTATGTGGTATTCAAGATGGAGCTTGCACAATCCAATTTACTACAAGCAAGATGCTTCAGTATATTAAGTAATTTTTTTGGTGTGAAATGTCACTCCCAAATACAGATACATTATTTTTGGTTTTGTGTTGTGATGGCCCAAAGACAAAGTCTGATATTCAGTTTTTATAGTATTTATATGACCATACCATTGTCATCAGACCACTTAGCTAGAAGTTTTAGTGCATCATTTAAGGCATTTTCTGTCCATTTCTAGATGTTTTCTTTGGTGTGATATAACACAGGACAGATCATCTGCATATTGTAATCATATAACACCTGTAACTGTCTGTAAACATAAAAAATAATCTACACCAGGGGTTTCCAACCTTTTTTTCTTTCAGCAGGTTCCATTGGTTAATGCTCTAGAGGTGATGGACCAGATTTAAGAAGAAGTCAGTTAAAGTTCATAGTCATTTTTTATAACATCAGGAATCACATTTTAAAGGGAAATATTAATACAAAAAATGTACAAAATTTTGACAGTTTTAATGCAGTCTACTAATGTGAAATTTAAAGCTCTTCTAATTTGCTGCACTATCATCAGTGTTCAATTTTATGATATGTCGGTCATTGCGATTTGCAGACATCAGTGATTCTTGGTATTTTTCTTGATTTTTTATTATTCATTCAACTGAACAGCTGTATGTAAATAACTGCTATCAAATATAGAGAACATTTTTTTGTACTTCAAGATATTTTATTGGGGAGACACAAATGGAGTAAAAATCAAAAGTGACAATTCTAGGAACTTGTCTTTTAATGTTGAATCATTTTAAAATTTATTTTTCTTAGAACTGACCAGTCAACTGTCAAATTCTTTTCTCTGAAATTTAAAATGTATTGCACATCCCCATATATCTGAAAATGTTCTGCATTTGTTATAGTTAATCCAGCTAATGTTGGGAATTGTATGAGGGATATTCAATCAAGACTTCGGCACTGAATTTTTTCCTTCCCATTCAGTGACTGCTTGCGACATCTGTCTGTTTGCAGAGCAAGTACATACTCTACTTGCTAATCATTGTAAGTTCCACAGTGCCTAGTCTGTCAGTCGAATGTTAGAAACCTGTGAGAGTAAACATTTTTCATAGTCACCTTTAAACATCGTCATGGCTGATTTTCATGAGCAGGGTTATCCGATAAAGTTTTATTAATTAAATAAAATTAAAACATAGTTTTATTTGATTTTCATATATATTATATAATTCAGTGACAGCTGTTTCGGTACACTGTACCTTCTTCAGACATGTTAACAAATTATGAATTGTGTTCCAACTGATCTAAGCAACAATACAACAATATTTATTTAAATTTTTTAATTTAACAAAGGGGATTCATTCAAATCAAGTTGAGAATTTAACAGTTTTTTACTACTTTTAAATTTATTAATTTCTACAGCCCCCAAAAGATCTAACTTCTTACCCTTATCACAAACATGTAAAATTTCAAAATTTGGGTCGAAACAATGATTAAATTGGAATAGATGGTTAGCATATTTTGAATATTCTAAATTTCTGTTATATGCTCTCATGTGTTCCTTTATCCGAGAGATAAAAGGTCTACCAGTTTGTCCTATATAGACATTGCCACATGTGCCACACTTCAATTTATACACCCCTGATAATTTTTTTTTTCTTGAAGAAAAAATGCTACCACATTCTATGATGATCTAAAAAGAGCTTATGGGGACTCCATAATACTTCATCAAACACATTTCCTTGGCATCATGTTTTCAAAAATGGCTAGGAAAGCACTGAATTGCAGGGAGGAGAAGGTGCACCTCTTATACTCAGACCAACAGATCCATGCCCCTGTAGCGCTGGCATCTTAGAAAAGTACACATCAATACTCACACCATTTCACCGCACTCCCCTCCTCCTATGTCAAACAATAGCCATCGAGTAGGGATGTTGCCAAACTTCTCCCAGTGTCATGGCTCTTGAATATTGAATAATGCAAGGTTGGAGTCAAGTTGACACCACTGAAGTGCGATGCAAGAGAGATAGAAGAGAGGACGAGAGAGAGAGAGAGGTAGAAATACAGGGAGGGAAATGATTTGCCGAGGCAGAAAAAGAAGTAGGCTTAATTCGCATATCTTCTAATATTTGAAGAGAAAAATTTTCGCCTAGACCGAGACTCGAACCCGGGACCCTTGGCTTTCTGGGCCAAGTGCTCTACCAACTGAGCTACCGAGGCGAGTTGCGATCAAGACGCAAATTTTTCTCTTATATATGTTGTAATTCCCTTGCACCAATTGCTTGAAACCTTTGCTTCTATCTTTGCAAATGGCGGCTTCTTAGTTAAGAAGACATTTATTAGGAATTTAACACTGCTTTATAAAGTCAGTAGGGCTTCTATTGACATTTTTATTATTAATTTAACACTTCTCACTGAAGGATAAATTATATTTGAAGAGAAAAATTTTCGCCTAGTCCATATGTTGCCCAAGGGCCATAGGTTGGAAACCCCCGATCTATAATGTTATTACTCCTTGAGTATATTATTTTTTTAGATTGTACATATTTTATGGGCCTTACAAAAAATGAAACTAATAACTATATAAATTAAAACTCACGAAGCTTTTATGTAGAAACAGAAGTTTAGTGTACATTCCTTGTATTGTGCAACACTTGTCAAAACAATAATTATCTTCCTCACAAGTGTAATTAAAGCTAAATATGCTATGATCCTGTTCCTTAAATCTGGTAAATTGGATGCAGAGGCAGGTATATAAACCAGTTCTTTAATATACCACATAGAAAATATTCAGAAGGCACTAGATCAGGAGATCTGTTCGCTGTATTCATTATAAATACAATGGCATATCTTGCTAGTCATCAAACAAAACTCTCAAATATCACTTTTTTCTCTTAAGGTACGGTAAAGAAACATTGTGACTCAAATTGGTTCATTGTATGCCCCATAAAAAAAATAAAGACCACTAGAAATGTAGTCTGAATTGATTTTCATGAAATAAAATTAACACATTAAGTTAAATAACTATCTGATCCCAGTAAATTTTGTGTTATACAAATTGGTAGGGTTTCTTCTGTAGCCTTCAGTGTCATTACTGTAATAAATGCTTACAATTTAAAATTAAAATTCAGGAGATCATCTCTATTTGTTATGTTTCAGTGGATCAATGGAAAGAAGGCATGTGAGCATTATGGTGGACACCTCCCATTTCAAGCAGATATTACACATTCTCTTTTATATGGAGGGCAAAACTTAATCATGGTGGCAGTGAACAATACCCTCACTCTTACAACAATACCTCAAGGCACAGTTCAACACATGAATAATACAAATAAGTAATAATGTATTTTACATATTAATATAAAAATTAAATTAAATCACTGACTCAACTATAGAATAGATTACTCTATGCTTTTCTGTACAACATTCTTATGATTAGAGTGAGGAATTATATGAAGAAAATTATATGAAAATATG
Source organism: Diploptera punctata (assembly GCA_030220185.1). NCBI lineage: Eukaryota > Metazoa > Arthropoda > Insecta > Blattodea > Blaberidae > Diploptera > Diploptera punctata. The sequence goes on from JASPKZ010008889.1 coordinate 293,786, forward strand.
AAATCGTAAAGACAAAATATGAAAAATATGAAAATTATGACGCAAAAATATTATGAAGCTACTATTTTCTAAACTTTTTACATATATTTATATACATAGGCCCACTATAACTTCTAAGTGTACATACCAGCTGTTTGCATGCCAACACGGTCCTATTTTGAATCCCTTTCCTAATATTCCTCTGGGGTGCTGGATTTTTATAAAGGTAAATTTAGTTATTACAACACATGTAATCGGTGAAAAGTCAAGTTTATTTTTGCGCTAACTTACTACGTAGATACAATTAAAACAGGATCAAATGCTTGAATCGAAGTCCATTCCTAGGACTAGAGGGGTTTCGAAGTGTATTAACTTCGGAACAGGCAGCACGTGGTCCTCAATAAACACATAAGTTTGAAGAATTCCAAAACTCACAACGTTCAATTATCACCTTCGATGGCGATAAACCAAAGGTGAAGATGGAGGATTCGTCAATAGCCAGTTGTAAGCTGGGGAAGATCCATCTCCCACGAATCTCTATATACAATTACTTCGTAAGGACTATCGTCCCTGATGAGAACGCCCAATGCACACGGCGATAGCCTAACACACACTGAGAGAGAGTGTTGTAGTCATCTACAGACCTGAGCAATACGCAGAAGTTGGCAACAGTATACAACAAAATGCTACCAACACAATTCAGCGTTATTGTATTCAGGTGCCTACTAGCGGAAGTCAGATGAACTACATCATTAGGTAATAACCGACGGCAGGCTATTACCGACAGAGAGAGCGACTCTTGTCGAAACATACTGCTCCCCGTTGATCTGACCAGATCAAAACTTACACAATTTTACAACAAAAAAAACATTACCAAATGAAAAATAATTTACAAAAAATAAACCCTCCTGAAAAAAAAAACAAAACAAAATAAACAACCAAAAATACACAATAAACTCAATAACAATACATAATAAAGTTACAAATGGCTCTATATAATGTATCAAGAGTTCAATTTGGAATTGGGCACAACTTCAAAACTGCCCTCTTCATTATCGCGGTATTTGTTGTGACAGAGACCACTCTGCAAATACCACCAGCACCAGGGTGCAATTCAACAATGATACCTGCCTTCCAAACTAAGGGAGGCAAGTTATCTTCCCTTAGCAACACTAAGGGTCGTATACAAATACATTGCTCTCTACTCAAATTACTTCCAATCACTGGTGAGCTGAGATCGAATTAACGGCCACCTTAACCGGTCATGCATGAATGTTGACGTTTTCATAATATTGGCAACGAATTACCCAGAATTCTCAGCGATAAAACCACTTCCGTTATTTTAGTCTGCTATAGAGGAATGCATTTATGCTTGCATCCCGCAAATAATACCGTATACAAACACGTCTGCGACGCGCAATATTACGCCGATTCTCCTGTTCTTCCAGTTGAATTCTTTGGTAGACTCTATCAAATTCCTCTTCTCCGTGTATACCGAAAACATGATCGAAGTCTTCAAGGTCCGACATCTTGGATAAGTTTCAAACTACATCGGTTCCCTTTGGGATTTTCACATAAGTTTATATCTTGAGCTACGATCTTAAGGTACCTTGTCAGGTAGCTTTACAATTATTACCGCGTGAATAGATTTCTGAGTAAGAAAAATGTGTTTGAATAAAACTTTATCAGCAGAGAACGCCTTTTACTGTCTAATGCGTTCAAACATTCGACCCTAAGTCTCCAATGCTAACATTCCAGTTGTTAGGCTTAGTCCACTTTCTTTTCACTTGCAAGGAATGCAAATATTCCTTGGACCACAATGTCCAAAAATCGTCGTACAGACGTTGTACCATGTTCCATTGGGTAGACAAGGAAACGGGTTTGATGGAGAAATTGCTTGGAAAATTGTGCAAACTCCTATCAAAAAATGACCGGGTGTAATATATGATGCTTCGTCATGATCATCATTTAATTTACACAAAGGATGTGAATTTAAAACTCATTCAATTTTTACAAACAGAGTGTTCAACTCTTCAAAATTTAGAACTCTACTACCAATGGTTCTTTTCATTAATTGTTTGCAGGATTTTATTCCAGCCTCAGAAATGCCATTGAAATGTGGGCTGTGAGGTGGAATAAAATTCCAGGTCAAATTTAGATTAGCAAAATGTTCCTTAATCAATCCTTGATTATCCATGAGGAATGACGCGATTTCATTCTTTGCACCAATAAAATTAGTGCCTTTATCGCTCCATAAAGAATGAGGAAGACCACGTCTGGCCACGAACCTGTCGAAAGCTGAGAAGAAATCAGTGGTACTTAAACTTCTCACTATCTCCAAGTGAATGGCCCATGTCACAAGACAAACAAATAGAGCGATATAAGCCTTGAACTTAACCTTACTACGGGGATTGTCCCCTTTAATCATGATTGGACCACCATAATCGATCCCAATTTTTACAAATGGAAGTTCAGGCCGAACCCTATCTGCAGGCATATGTCCCATTATAGGAGTGTGTGAAGGTGGATTACATCTAAAACACCTGTAACATTTGTGATTGACTCCACGCACAGTGGTTCTACCCCTAGGAATCCAAAATCTTGATCGTAAGGAAAATAATACGGCTTGAACGCCTGAGTGCAGCAGCTTTTCATGTTCAAGCTTTATGATGAGCTTCATGACAAAGCTGGCTGCAGGTAAAATTATCGGATGTTTCTCATTGAAACTCAAGGAGGAATGTTCCAGTCTTCCTCCAACTCTTAAAAGACCGTTATTATCAATGAATGGTGACAAAGTCTTAATCTTACTAGAGGGTGATACTACAGACTGGGAATTCAACTCTGTGAATTCAGTAGGATATTCTGAGACTTGTACCATGTGAATGATTTTTCTTTCACTGGAATTCATTTCTTCCACGGACAGTGGACCAAAATGTCGTTCTCCCTGAGACGAGCAACTGTTCTTAATAAATCTCAACACATAAGCATATATTCTACGCAATTTGACAAACGAAGAATACCTTTCCAGATCATTAATGTCAACCTTGACTATAAACACATGTAATGAAGGCTTAGCTTCTAAGTCAATTTCATCCGGGATTTCCAACTCCGGAGTTTTAGCATAATCAATTTGCGATAATTTTAAAAACGGAGGACCAGTCCATCACATTGATAGGTTGGACAATTGAGAGGGATGAACCCCACGAGATAACAAGTGAGCAGGATTGCAATGAGTGGAAACTTGTCTCCACCCTTCAATTGCAGTAAGTGACTGGATTTCAGACACTCTGTTGGCAACAAATGTTTTCCACGTTGTGGATGGTTTTTTCAACCAATGCAACACAATCATACTGTCAGTCCAATAATGCAACTTGTATGGAACAGGCAATTTCAAAGAATCGACAACTTTATTCATAAGGTTGGCCAACAACAACGCTGCACAAAGTTCCAATCGTGCAATGGATTATTGCTTTAACGGAGCAACTCTTGACTTAGAAGTCAACAAAACAACGGACACCTGATTGTCAATCGAAACAGACCTTACATATACACAGGCACCATATGCCTTTTCTGATGCATCACAAAAACCATGGAGTTCTACACATTTAGAACTTTGAAATGGCAATACCTTTCGAGGGAACTTAACATTGTTCAATAAATGTAGATCCTGGTATAATTTTGACCAAATTCCGAAAATAGGGGATGATGGATCAATAGTAGCATCCCAATCCAAATTGGATTGCCACAATTGTTGTAGTAATATCTTACATTTTATTATTACGCAACCGAGAAGACCTAACAGATCAAATATGGATGCAATAGCAGACAGAATTTTTCTCTTGGTAACACTACCAGTGGTTTGCTTCAAATTAATTTGAGTATGGAACTCATTGATGGCAGGATGCCAAACAATACCAAGCGTTTTCACATATTCATCTTTAGTGAGGCTTAGAGTAGGCGAACACTCCAGATCTTCAACGGGGATGTCACTTAAAACCTCAGGAAAGTTGAAGCACCATTTTCTCAAGTGAAAATGAGCACTTTTAAGTATAGAGGATACTTGCTGTTGAAGCTTCTTAGCTCCTTCAACAGTCAATTCACTAAACAAACAATCATCAACATAAAAGCAGGATTTTATGATCTTGGGATGAGAGCGTTCATGCTCCTTAGCTATTTCAATAAGACATCTAGTCGCTAGAAAACTGGCTGAGCTAGTGCCATACGTAACTGTCGTTAGGCGATAATCCTTGATTTCCTCATTAGGAGAATTATGCCACAGTATACGTTGCATATCCTGATCATCAGGATGTATTTTTATACACCTATACATTTTTTCCACATCGGCAGACAAATCAACAAAGAAAGTTCTAAACCTTAGAACTATCGACAATAAATCAGGTTGAACTGATGGACCAACCATCAACATAGAATTCAACGATACACCGTTCGAAGACTCACTACTGCCATCAAATACATCTCGCAATTTGGTGGTCGAACTAGACTCCTTGAACACGCACTGGTGGGGCAGATAATATTTAGTACAACCAGCAATTTCTGAATGGGTCATTTCCATATGACCCTTAGATTCATATTCATACAAGAAATCAACATAATTTTTTCTAAGAATATCGTCCTTAGAAAATCTTCTTTCCATTTGTAACAATCGTTTCAATGCATTGTTACGAGAACTGCCGACCATATCTACATCAGGTTTGATAGGTAACCTTACCACAAATTTACCCAACATATCTCTTCCAACATTATTTACAAAGTGTTCTTCACATAATTTCTCTTCAGGAGTGAGCACTTGTTGGGACAATTCTTCTAATTGCCAGAATTTTTTAACTTTACTATTCAACAAATCAACTTGAGTAAAGATAACATGGCGAGGCTTTGTCACAGGTTTCCTGATTGACCCTTCAGGAAATGGACCAGAAAGCACATATCCAAACCGTGTATTGATTAAAGTAGGGAAACCATTCCTCATTAATCTTTGAGATGACACCACGTGATGATACACATCAGCTCCTAATAACAAATGTATTGCGGAAGGGGTATTAAACGTAGGGTCACTCAGTTGTATATTTTCAGGGATGTGCCACTCACCGACATCAATGGGTTGAGTTGGCAACTGGGTTGTGACTACTGGCACTACAGCACAGCTCACATTAACAATAAAATTAGATATGGGAGAGTGCAATTCCAAACTACAAGTGGAATTCACTGGGGAAACAGTAGAATTTCCTATCCCAACTATCGGTAATTTGCAACGATTTGTTTTGACACCTAACCTTTTGATTAGATCAGCGGACACAAATGATAGCTGCGATGCACTATCCAACAATACCTTGGCCATGACCATTCTGCCATTGGCTGCCCTTACTTTGACACAACAGGTACTGAGTAAGACATTAGATCCTAAGCCTGATACAATTTTCAGCGCAGTGGGTGATATTACATTTGAGCCTTCCCTAGCTCCTTTAATTGCCCTGGATCCTGGGCACAACAATGAATTATGCATGCCTTGGCAGTTCATGCATGGACAACCCTTACAATCCTTTGAAAGATGTGTATTTGTAAAACACATGAAACATAGCTTGTTTTCATGCACAAATGTTCTTCTATCATCAACAAGAAGCTTTTTAAACTTAAAAACAATTACTTATTACATGATTATTGTTCTTACAAAATTCACATGCTAATGACTCCTGTTCATTAGCAATATGAAATGATTTTACTCTATTCTTTGGTTTCTGGATGCCCTGAGTTTCACTAGTCCTCCTAGATTCTGATAACTCTAACGTTTGAGCCTTTCTTTCCAAAAATTCAATTAAACATAACAAATCAGGTAATTCACTTGATTTGAATTTGGATTCAAACTCAATACGATGATTGGGTCTTATTTTGCTCAATAGCATTTCAACTAACAACAAGTCTTGGATACTTACTCCGGGTTCCAAGTTTTCAATACCCCCCAAATTGGCCTTAATTTGATTTATTACCTCCCTATAATCGGATGATATACCTGCATCACAATGTTTTAGGCTCAATAAATTCTTAATTATGTCGGCCTACAATAAGACGTTTATTGTTGTATCTGCTTTCAATTAGTTGCCATGCAATATTAAAATTCTCATTACAAATGGCCAAGTTATCTAACAATCCCTTAGGTTCTCCTTGTAAAGAGGACAAAAGATAATGAAGCTTCTGTACATTGTCTAATTCATCATTATTAATTACTAGACTGTTTAAAGGTGTTCCTAAACGATAGAAACTTGGTCAAGTCCCCCTCAAATACTGGTAATTCTATTGGCGGTAACCTAACCTTACTTTTAGTCGTACTATTCGAAATTTCAGACTGACTGTCTTGCTCCTTCCTAAATTTAGATTCTTCAAAATTATCTAACAGGTCCTGCATTCTCTCACTGATAGCAAGATATCAAGCTTCAAAATTATTATGCTCTTCAAAATGAGCCTCAAAATTCTCAGAGTCTATTTCTAATTCTAAGTATTTTCTCACAATGTTAAATTCTTCCCAGGTATTGGATAGCTTATTTTTTCTTTCTATTAATCCATTTTTAGATATCTGATTGCTATCAAAATAAGTTTCCAGGTTAGTAAGAGCTCTTTTTAGGAACCCTCGTTCCTTCACAGCACGTGCTTCTGACACCAAAGACATATTTCCGTCCAAATTAACAGCACGAAAAAAAGAACAAAACAATACAAAAATTATTTAAGGGCACGTGGTTATTATACCAAACAATATTTATCAATAAAACAATTAAAATAACACAAATTATTTTTTTGTACCACGTGGCCTATCAAACAAAGAATGCTCATGTTTTATCAAAATACAACAAAATATACACAATTTTATTCCTCCAAGGATAATTAAGTATATTAGGAACGTATAATAAGCTTACCGGGAGTGGTTTTTACAAGGATGGAACAGATACACTTACTTGAGTCAGTATCAGCTATGTCGTCGCCATCTTGAAGATCACTTATTTTCTTGAATCACACGCCACTTTTTAGCACAAAATTCTTGTTTCACAATTCCGAATGGTTTAATTTAGAATCCGGTCTGGCAGGACCAAAATGTTGCATGCCAACATGGTCCAATTTTGAGTTCTTTGCCTAATATTCCTCTGGTGTGCTGGATTTTATATAAAGGGAAATTTAGTTATTACAAACACATGTAATCGGTGAAAATATCAAGTTTATTTCTGCGCTATCTTACTACGTAGATACAAATAAAGCAGAATCAAATGTTTGAGTCAAAGTCCATTCCTAGGACTAGAGGGGTCTCGAAGTGTATTAACTTCGGAACAGGCAGCACGTGGTCCTCAATAACCACATGAGTTTGAAGAATTCCAAAACTCACAACTTTCAATTATCACCTTCGATGGCGATAAACCAAAGGTGAAGATGGAGGATTCGTCAATAGCCAGTTGTAAGCTGGGGAAGATCTATCTCCCACGAATCTCTATATACAATTACTCCGTAAGGACTATCGTCCCTGATGAGAGTGCCCAACGCACACGGCGATAGCCTAACACACACTGAGAGAGAGTGTTGTAGTCATCTACAGACCTGAGCAATACGCAGAAGTTGACAATAGTATACAACAAAATACTACCAACACAATTCAGCGTTACTGTATTCAGGTGCCTACTAGCGGAAGTCAGATGAACTACATCATTAGCGTAATAACCGACGGCAGGCTATTACCGACAGAGAGAGCAACTCTTGTCGCAACACCAGCATATAAATGAGACAAACAGGACCTATTTATAGCTCAAGAAATCAAGATATTAACTGTATTTCGATTTTAATTAGCTTTTTCATTAATTCTGACCCAATATAAAATATATTCATGATCTGAAACAATTTTAATGGATCACGCCATAGTGTAGTTATATAAGGAAACGTGGTATAAACAGGAAAGTAGTGGGTTCGAGTCTCGATATTGTCAAGATTTTTAGCTGGACCAGACTTTCTGGTGGCATTATGGACCTGGGGTCGACTCAGATCCTAATGGAAGTGAGTACTAGATGCATGTTCTGGGCACAAATGCGGCCATAAGGCAGATCCGACAACCCGGCAGACATCTCGTGCCTATTGCCTAGAAAGATGGGTGCTTCAACATACCACTACCTCAAGGGCCTCCCAAGACTGTAGTGGAATCACTTTATCTTCATAAATAAAAACTGAGAGGTTATATATAATACAATTAATTAATGTACTGAATGATATTTAATTATGAAAACCAAATATATACAAGAAACAAAACATTGTCCAAAACAAACAGGTTTCCATTAAATCTAGCACTAACAAAGTTTAGAACAGGTGTAGTTTGGATTATTGCTCTTTTTACATTGCTTAAAGATATTAAATTGGAGATGCAAATGTAACAACATTAAATTGGACAATTTAAAGTACAAGCAAACCATTCCAGATGTCATATTTGGAGAAACAAGATGTTAAAAGTTATTAGTCCATAATTGATTCCAGGGATTATTTCAGAACTCTCTTTGCAATTAAAGTTACATTTAGGGTCGAATGTTTGAACGCATTAGACAGTAAAAGGCGTTCTCTGCTGATAAAGTTTTATTCAAACACATTTTTCTTACTCAGAAATCTATTCACGCGGTAATAATTGTAAGCTACCTGACAAGGTACCTTAAGATCGTAGCTCAAGATATAAACTTATGTGAAAATCCCGAAGGGAACCGATGGTAACCGATGTAGTTTGAAACTTATCCAAGATGTCGGACCTTGAAGACTTCGATCATGTTTTCGGTATACGCGGAGAAGAGAAATTTGATAGAGTCTACCAAAGAATTCAACTGGAAGAACAGGAGAATCGGCGTAATATTGCACGTCGCAGACGTGTTTGTATACGGTATTATTTGCGGGATGCAAGCATAAATGCATTCCTCTATAGCAGACGAAAATAACGGAAGTGGTTTTATCGCTGAGAATTCTGGGTAATTCGTTGCCAATATTACGAAAACATCAACATTCATGCATGACCGGTTAAGGCGGCCGTTAATTCGATCTCAGCTCACCAGTGATTGGAAGTAATTTTAGTAGAGACTAATGTATTTGCATACGACCCTTAATGTTAAACTTCAAACATGGTGGAATGTAGTTAAGAATTATTTTAACATCTTTTTTCATGAAATGGTTGTAACATAGTGTCCATAATCTTGGTCTAATTGTGTTTTGAACAATCCAATTGTCAATTCTGTTTGTAATACACATTTTTTCTATATTTTCTGATAGTAAACTATAAGGCCTGTCGGTCAGAATTGTTTTGCACGATGAAAAATTATGCTCAACATCACACGATGTTATGGCAGCATACTTGTATTATGCTATATTCGATAGTTTGTGATGCCCTTACTTACATGAACTTCAGACGCTTGCTTATTCTGGGGGTAAGGCGACTGTCACACAGGGCTGACATCAAGTGCCGATTGTCCAGAAAAAGTGGTAGCCTTACCCTCCTACTACCCCAAGGACCTATTGAGGCCTGTAATGGGATTACTTTACATTACTTTACTGCTTCAAGTTTAGCAGCAGTCTTTCCTATATTTAAATGCTGTAATCTGTTCACAAAGTAAAGACTGCTCTCGGGTAGCAATAACGAGTTGACAGTTATTATATCTGACTATAGAATATTCCAACATTGTTCTTCTACTTATTCATCTAGGCTCATGTTCTTGTCTAGGGATCGAGTTTAGGACAAAAACCTCCATCTAACACTGTCACTCTGTGACTCCTCATCCAATTATTTGCTTTTATAAAAGCTATCTATTTTGTTCAGAAGGGATACTGAAGAATTTTCACTCGTCTACCACATTACACTAAAAAATTACATAAATACATTTATTTCGAGAAATATTTTAGTGAATTCCTAGAACTTTTATCGAAAAAAATACGGGAATTTTAAGTTGAAAAATATGGAGGAGTATGAAATTTTCACTAAAATATGAATATTTTGCTAAAATATTATGAAATATGAAGTTTTTTTGTTGGTCTTATTTGATTCTACATATCATGAAATGTAAAGATACTTGGTCTCAGCGTTCTCTGACAAATAGTTTAAAACATGAAATTTCATAAAATTCCTCGCTCTACTTATGATACTGTTGTACTACATACTTCATCCACTTTTACTAACATTTTGTAGCACTTAAACATTTTGCAACAATTCTTAAAACATATGTACAGTATTATTAAATGTTTATCTATGTTCACAAATCGTGGCATTTATCTCTCAATGATTATTTCTAAGTTCTACAGAATCACAGTGTCCTTGGCTCGAACACTTAATGGTACTTCTGCCAGATGGCAGGACATATCTATGAAATCAGTGTGAACAACATTTCCAATGAATTCCAAAACATATTTTAAGAAACAGATGTTCAATCACTTCATTTTTTTAGTTTCTGATGGTACAAGTTAGTGTACTATATCAGATTAGTTTATCATCATCATCATCCATGCAAGTATTAGGCGGTGTGGCCTGTTATAGTCTCAAAGAGAAATTTTCCATCCAGTGCTATTTTGGACGTCCCAGCAATCTTTTGCCTTGGGGCAGTAATGAAGCATGGCTTTTGGAATTCTATGAGATGGCATTCGTTGAAGATGGGCTTTCCGGTTGTTCTGGTAGTTTTGTATATGGTGGAGAATAGGGTCTACATCCAACTCTTCCATAATTTCCTCATTTCTTTTATGGTCCCACTTTGTATAGCCTGCTGTACAGCGCATAAATCACATCTCATTTGCTGTTATTTGGCTTTCATCTCTTCTTCGTATTGTCCATGCTTCACTACCATATCTTAATACTGGTCTTGCAAGAACCTTATAAAGCTGTAATCTTGTGTTGTTCTATAATAAAGATGATTTCATAGTTTATTAAATAATATGCATTTTCTTAATATTTAAAGGAAGTAACACTATGAGGTTCATTTTAATTATTATGAGTTAGATTTTTTTCTGACCTCATATTTATGATTTTTTTGCAGACCATAGTTTCAGCAGACTCTTGTCAACTTGGACGGCATCAAAAATGGCAAGTTATTGCTGAAACCATGGTGTGCAAGAAAATCATAAGTATGAGGTGAGTCAGAAAAATACCTAACTTATAATAATTAATATGACTGTAATTATTTAATTAGGTTATGAAGAGGAAAGTTGGCATACATCCATTTCTTTTAAACATGTTGGGAATTTATTGCTAAGGTTGGTCATACCAATTTATGTCCTGCCATCTGCCGGAAGTTTAATTAAGTGTTTGTGCATGCACTCTGCAATCCTGTAGAACTTAGAAAAGTTAATTGAGTGAGTAACCTATTATAAAATAACTAACAAATAGTGAATTGTGAAATCTCACCTCATAAACTCCATGATCTTCAAGCATAGAACTGCAGTTTCAAGAGGCATCCCTCTAATTTTCAGCCATGTTTACGATTCATATGATGAGAGGAATGTCTCTTGAAGCTGTAGTTCTGTCTGAAGATCACTCATACAAATCATAAAGATGGCTGAAGATGAGAGGGATGTCTCTTGAAACTGCAGTTCTGTGCATGAAGATCAGAGTTTATGAGGTGGGATTTCACGACTCACCATTTATTAGTTATTAACTGAAAGCTTCATGTTATTTTCCATAATTAATTTATAAAAAACCTATTATAAAGTTTTTCCAATTCAGTTATATGAATATAAAAGGTAAAAATAGATTAACCAGAAATATTTTTCCATACAAGAGTCTATTGATATTTATTTCTTAAATGTCTTTCATCTTCTGGTAGCCTCTTCTATTTGTTTCTAATTCCTGTAGAAAAAGAGAAGTATGAGTATTTAAGTATAAAGTAAGAAAAGAACTTTATGTCCACTTTTAATAAAAAGGGAATTTCCTTTAATTAAATGAGTAAGACATTTATTTTTATCATTGTCTTTAAGGAATAGACCTGTTGACCTGTTAAATTTATCACTTCTTACAGAATGACAAATTTTATTCGAAGAGAAAAATATGCTTTTTATTAAATTAATATTGAGAAGCTAAAGCTATTACTATGATAGAAATAAGTAAATTAATGAACACAATTAAATTATTGTAAATCAATGGTAAAGAGAAAAATCTTTGCCTTAACCGGGAATCGAACCCCCGAACCTTTAGCTTTCCGTGCTAATGCTCTGTCCACTGAGCTAATCCAGGCTTCATTCCCATCCAAGCAGAAATCCTTCCTTGGAAAGCTAAAGGTTCGGGGTTCGATTCCCGGTTCAGGCAAAAAATTTTCTCTTTACCATTGATTTAGAAAAATATACATCTAAATTGGGATTTGAACCCAATGTCTGATTTTATTCACCAGTGATCTATCCACCAAGCTATCAGGCATTACGATTATGTGCATTGAATTATGAACTTTTCATTCCACTATGCCTGTAGTGGTGTCTAACAAGAAGACTTTTTATGGGAATCACACCACATTTTAGCCAATGAAGCTTATTTTGGATCTTACATATTAAATTTATAACTTCTCACTGAATGACAATGATTCCCATTAAGAAGTCTTCTTGTTAAAGAAGCTGATAGAGGCATGGTGGAACAAAAAATTTTCATATTTTGGCGCGTGGAATTCATATAATAAAGGAGAGAAATTATATGCGTTTGAATCAGAATGCTTGGTAAATTGGTGGATAGAGCGCTGGTATACAGAACCAGAGACAAGGGGTTCAAATCCGTGTAAGGCATATTTTTAATTAGATTCTATCTAGGATTGGAAAATGTTAATTCAAATAAAAACATCTAAAATATGAAGCTTTACCGCTAAAAAATAATGTATAAATTCTCAATAAAAATACTTCTGAATAGAAGACATCAGTTGGCGTGATGGTAGCGATAGCTATTAGCCTTTGGATGAATGAGAATTGTATAGTTATCTAAAAAAAAATTGCCATCAAAAGCGTGGGGTGCTTTTTATGGTTTTTACGTTTTCTTCTTAGCTACTTTACTTTTTACCAATATCTGTTTATTATCAAATATATTAATTGATAAAGAGCACCCCACGTTTTTGATGGTAAAATTATTTTTTTTTTGTAGATAACTCTAGTTTTATTCTAGATGTGTCGGAGATGATTTTTTTTTTGTTGACCGCTTTAATTTTATTTGGAAGAGTATTACTTTTAGCTTATACTACAATAGTATCGAATTTAAATATATTTAAATTTTTATCTTATTCTGTAAAATATTAATGACAATTTTGTAAACTTACCACATTGTAATTTATCCAAAAAATATGAGAAGGATATGATTAACTGTAACTATTTATCTATATTAAAATATTAAAAAATATTATAATAATGTTACATAATAATAATTTAAATAAGTATATAATTATATTCGTGCAATTAAATTTTCATGGGATTCCGGTTTATGACAATCAATTAAACTAAAACTAAAAAATATGTAATTATATTCATGCCTAGACACTAAAAATATCGTAAGCAATTATATTTTCATGGGACTCCGGTTTATGACAATCAATTAAACTAAAAATAAAAAAAAATAGTTTAAAAAATAAAACAACACGCTTTATTAGAAAACCGAACTAAAAAATGAAAAAAAAAATGAATGTTGAATATTTCACGATGCTTGGAGTTGTACACATATGTAATAATAATTAAGATTTGTTGTTTGAAATTTGTTTTAGATTGTTTGATATTGTGAAGTTTGATGCCACATAATCATATACGCTTGTGCAACCACCTGCGCGTAAGTATGCGCCATAGAGGTTGTAACAAATTGACCTAGTCTGTAGCAACATCTAGCATCCATAACGGCATCGAGATATCCGTTGCTGTCTAAACCAATGTAAAATACCTTTTCTTCTTTGCAGATGCGTGCGTTTGTCATATTTATATGGAAGAGTGAATCTTCAGTACTCGGTGAGCGACAAAAACTAGAGTCCCACCGTACAGTATGTTCAGCTATTGCCCTCAAATGCAATTGCGTACTTGCTGCATGTTGAAACTTTGGTTCTTGCGGAGCACTCAAATTTCTCTCACATTCCATAAAATCACCCAATCCAACATAAGGTGAGAAACGTGCCGAGGGATGAATGGCAAGAGGGTTAATAAACATGTCATGTCGCTAGCGTCAACCTCAGAGAACCGGGCACATTCTGTTGTATAAGAGCCTTCTATTGGATCTCTGGGAGGGTTGACTCTTTAATTTGTCCATTACTCATGGGAACAACAATGAAATTTGAAACAACAACACAAATAAGAGGAGATTGGAGAAGAAAAGACAAATGTCTAAAGAAAAACTTCCAAATCTATCATGCAAAGGATTAGAAGAGGGAAAGAAGAAAAAGACGGCTCTATATGAAAAAATATAGAGCTTTGGAGTCAGACAAAGGCAGAGCTACTCACTTGCAGCAAATGCGTCAATGTAGTGCCGAATACGAAACTTTAAGGTCAGACGAAGACAGAGCTTCCCGCTTGCAGCAAAAGCATCAACGTAGTGTCGTATGTGAAACTTTACGGTCAGATGAAGGCAGGATAACCCGTTTAACTGCACAAAAAAAGAGGAGATTGGAGAAGAAAAGACAAATGTCTAAAGAAAAAATTTCAAATCTCTCATGCGAAGAATTAGAAGAGAGAAAGAAGAAAAGACGGCTCTATATGAAAAAATATAGATCTTCGGAGTCAGACAAAGACAGAGTTGCTCGCTTGCAGCAAATACGTCAACGTAGTGCCGAATACGAAACTTTATGGTCAGACGAATACAGAGCAATCCGTTTGCAGCAATTGTGTCCACGTAGTGCTGAATACAAAATTTTACAGTCAGACGAAGATAGAGCAATGTGTTTGCTGCAAATGTGTCAACGTAGAGCTGAATACAAAACTTTACGGTCAGATGAAGACAGAGCAATCCATTTGCAGAAAATGCATCAATGTAGTGCCGAATACGAAACTTTACGGTCAGATGAAGACAGAGCAATCCGTTTGCAGCAAATGTCTCAACATAGTGCCGAATACGAAACTTTACTGTCAGACGAAGATAGAGCAATCCGTTTACAGCAAATGCGTCAACGTAGTGCTGGATATGAAACTTTATGGTGAGACGAAGATAGAGCAATCTGTTTGCACCATATGTGGCAACATAATGCGGAATTAAGAAAATCACGTAGAGCGAGTTTGTCGGCATTTTCGGAGGCGATCAACACATTTTGTGACAGGATTTGTGAAATTTGGACTAAAAGATGCTACCTGCATCAAATTTCGAGTTGGATTGTAAATATTATGTAGCACCCTATTTACCTAGGGAGCTTAAACAAAAATATTCATTAACTGTTTGTAGTCGTTGTAAGGTTCATTTGCGTTCAAAGAAAACTACTGCTCCGGCTAAAGCATGCTGGAGTAATCTAGATTCTAGCTCGGTACCAGAAATGATTGCAAATTTATCACAAACTGAACAAAGATTGATTTCACGCGTCATTCCATTTGTTAAAATTATCAAGTTAAGCGGTATATTCGGTCAATACAGTTTTCATGGTCAGGCGATATTGTTTGCTCAAGATATTTTCGAGATTACTGAAAACCTTCCAAACATGCTGCCAAGAAACCCAAACAATGCCGGAATCGTTGTCGTTACTGAGCATTTGTAAAATATCAACGTAACACGACAATTTTCAATAAGTAGGCAAAAGGTATATGATGCTCTGCATTGGTTAATTGCAAATAACCCTCTCTATAAAGACATTACTATAGATAACAATGTTGATATCAATGAAAAAAATATAGTAAGGTAGAACATGTACCTGTAGGAATTGCTTTGGAAACTACCGACGAATTTATAGGGGATACTAGTGCCTACATGAGAATTAACAATTTCTCAAGGATTGTATGTGCTTCATGGCACCAAGCCAATGGTTGATATATTTACATCAGGGTTCGCTGGTGTACAATGCTGTGCAATGGTATTAGCAAACATCCTGAGGGCCAGCATTCTTTCACCTCAACATTGGTCAACAACATGATTACAGGTGACCAAATCTACAGTAATATAAGATTCCAAACAGAGAGAAATCTTCTGGCATGTACCATACAAGATGATGGATACTTACTCGTACAAAATTTTAATGTCATCAAGGATGATTTGTATATATTCAACTGAAGATTTCAGATTACCTTTGAAGAAGAACCAGGTATATATGGAAGCTTAAATGATCATATGCGCCAATCCGACTTTGGATATTCTGTTCAAGATGGCTTAGAAGAACTTTTTAGACATCATAACGGAGGTATACTAATAACAGAAGGACGATCATTTGGAGTAATGCGTTACGATAATAAATATTACTTCAGTGACTCTCATTCGTGCACTCCAAAAGGTGCCAAGGCAAAGGACAACGAAGAGCCGGAAGAGCTTGTATTATTGAATACGATAATTTGGATGAGTTTGTAAGAATCTGCAAACGTACAACAGGCAGCAGAAATGTTCAATTTACAATTGATTATATTGATGTTGAAATCTGTGCTGCGGAGCCAGAAGCTCAAATGCAGCAAAATATTATGAAATTAACAACTGAAACAAATTCTACTTTACAGGAATTAACACATCAGGTAATTCCACTGCAAACATCAGTAATGGCACCAATTGATATGCAACCTAATGTGGAAGATGAACTACAGATCTCACGGAAAATTAATGAAATTACTCGCAAGACGACCAATAATATCGTGAATGTAGGTCATGAAATGAAAGCAGAAGAATTTGCATGGTACTTTTTGTTTCCATATGGGAAGAACAGGCTTAAAGAAGAAAGTTCGTCAAATCAACACCAGATGGCAACGTTATAGAGGGAGATTCCAACGAATATCCGGTAGTCATAATGGCGGTTGATGACAAGATCATTTGAAAACTATAGTTACCGTGTTTGAAAAACATGAAATATGAGGTAAGATGTTAAAATGACTCATTAATTTATTAATTAAGAACCTCATAATATGTTTCCCAATTTTAACTTTGAATTAAAGAAGAAAGACCTGTAAAGATAACACCGTTAGATTACTTTCAGTGTAGAATTTTGGGAAATGATACAAGATTTCAATGTAATTTTCTATGCCTTATCATCCTTCGAATACTATCGTATTCAAAGCACTATATCAGCGTGTGGTAAAAAAATATGTAATCCAGATGGTGCAGTTGAAGATGTACACCTTTATGTGAAAAATTTGAGAGGATTTGCAGCGTATTGGCGATCAGCCTTAAATGAACTTCTAGCCCAAATAAGGTGTTTAGGACCTCCAACGTATTTTGTAACATTTATTCTCAAATGATCTTAACTGGTTAATTAATGAAAGGCCTTATTACTAGCTGATGGAAGAGCCGATGTAGATCCAAATATGCTTGATGTTTATGAGACTCAACGGCTCATAGAAAAATATCCAGTAATTTTGAGCCGACACTTCATGAATAGAGTAAACGCATTAATGAGACACGTTAAAAATAATGACGAAGTCTTTAGTGGAAAAGTGAAAAACTTCTGGTGGCGAATAGAATTTCAGAATCGTGGTAGCCCTCACCTTCATATGGTCGTTTAGGTCGAAGGTCACCCAGAGTTTGACACAGAAGAAGGAAAGCTTCTTCTTGACCGTAACTGTTGCTGTAGAATGCCTACAGAAGAAGAAGATCCAGAGTTTCATGAGCTTGTCACAAAATGTCAAATTCATCGACACACACAAACTTGTACAAAAAAACAATACTTCCATACGGTGTCGATTTGACTTTCCACGTCAACAATGTGATGAGACTCGGATAGTGTCACATTCTTCCGATGACTTTATTCGTAATGGAGGTAGAATCTGTTTACTCAAGCTACGAAAGGAAGATGCTTGGATAAACAACTACCATCCAGAGTTATTGAGAGTATGGACAGGTAATATGGATATTTAGCCATGCGGGTCAAACGAAGCAATAGTGTACTACATTGCTAAGTACCTATCGAAAGCAGAACCTGAAGGGGTCAATTCTGGTATAGCGCAGGCAATACAACAAATACAACGTGAAGAGTCTGATATCTCTCGCAAGCTGTTTAGAATTTGCATGAAAATTCTTCATGAACGACAAGTATCAGCTGCGGATATGTCATATCCCATTACGGAATAGTTCACAATGTTGTGTTTTTCTCAATACCAGAAAGCCAGAACAGCGATATAGAGTATTGCAATTCGATAGAAGTGGACATGCTACTGGCTATTGCAGCAATATCTTTGAAAGGTACGAAAAACGTCCAATCCATCATGCTGATTATGATTTTTCGAATATGAGTCTTACAGAGCATTTCTATCCGAAAAAGACAAGCGAAATAGAAGAAAACGTTGATCCTGATGCTTATGTAGAGCAACCAAATGTGCGTCGGCTGCTAATTACGCTCGAGATAATAGCAAAATAACTGTGAGAAATGTCCCTGCAGTTGTGAGGGTGCCTTATTTTATAGCATCATCGGATCCAGAAAACTTTTTCTACAGAGTGCTGGTTCATATTTGCCTTACTTTTCGGAAACTGAATTACTTCAAGGTTTTGATAATGTAAAAGATGCTTTCTTAGCTTGAGAGAATCGACTGATGGAAATAAATGGCCATATGCGTCAACATCGAGAGCGGGATCAACAGCTAGGAAACACATTCAACCAAATCCATGCCTTTGAAATTTTGGAGCAACCAGAGATTATAAATTCTCCAGCAGAAGAAGAAGAATTACCAGAGACAGAAATGAGTAATGATCAATTTCAAGGGCACAACGTGCCATGAACATTGACTAAAGACAACTTTTTGTACTTATGTTGTTGTTTTCTAATGGCGAGATTTGACGCTTAAGTCATTTTCTTTCACTTTTTGTACTTATTACAGAATATTAAAAATCAACTTGAAGGAGACCAAAAATGAGAAAGAATTTTTGTAACTGGTGGAGCAGGCACTGGGAAAGCTTTTTTATTCAATTTGTTGAAAAACCAAGTCAACTGGTGTTATGGAAAGAAAGTAGTGAAAGTCGGTGCTCTCACTGGTGTTGCAGCTCAATTAGTCAGTGGGTTTACCTTACACTGTTTGCTAAAATTACCAGTCCAAAAAAATGGTGTCATTAGCAGTTTACCACTTCTAACTGGTAACTACTTAAAAATAATGCATCAATTATGGCAAAATGTTGAATTTATTTTCATAGACAAAATCTCTATGGTACCTTAAGAGATGCTTTGCATGATTGACTCTCGTTTGCGGCAGCTAAAAAGTCCGAATGCTTTTTTTGGAGGTATAAATGTTTTACTATTCGGTGATTTAATGCAGTTTCCACCTGTCCGAGGACATCAAGTTTTTCAACAACCAGAACATATGAAGCCAGCCACACATTTATGGCGGCAATTCCGATTACTTGAACTTAAACAAAATATGCGATAACAAGGAGATGCGACATTCATAGAAGTGCTAAATGTTCTAAGAGTAGGAGAACTGACATCTAAGCATCTTGAAATACTTCTTCAAAAAGTATTAACTGATACTACCAATGAATTCTCAATTGAGAGAGCATTGAGAATCTATTCAACGAATAATCAAGTTACTGAACGTAATGAAAGAACTCTTCAGCACTTCGAAAGCAATGGAATGATTATTATTCATACAATAAAAGCACATGATCAACTCATTGATACTACATGGAATTTAGGTAATAAAGATCTTGCATCAATTATACCTGATGATATTAATAAAACAGGAGTTCTTCCGAAACTATTAAAAATATTCATGGGGACCAAAGTGATGTTACGGTCAAATATTGATGTGGCAAAAGGTTTAGTTAATGGCAATATGGGTTTAATTACGGAGATAATATGGCCACATTTTCGAAGGGATCAAGTAAGTATATGACATGGACATACCATCAGTTAGCATCGATTTTGGTTCTGATGATATACATGTAATTAAACCAATTTCAATACAGTTTCCAGCAAAATACAGCTATGGTACTACTGAAAGACGAATGTTGCCATTAATCCTCAGTTGGGCATCCACTGTTCACAAAATGCAAGGTTGTACTGTTGATCATGCAGTCATTTATCTCGGTCCGCGACTCTGGGCAAGCTTATGAAAGCACTTAGTCATGGAAGATCTCTGGAGGGCATTCGAATCGAAGAGCTTGATTGCTCGAAGCTAACAGGAAGAGTTCCTTGTAACAGTGATGCCTTAGATGAAATGAATAGACTACGAGATAATTCATAAAGAAATCATAGCTCCTTATCATCTACGATAACTTAACATACACTAGAAAGTACTTAAAGACTGGATGAAGTAGTCAACTTATTAATTAATAGAGGAGCCGACGTTAATTGCAGAGATCGTACCTACAGAAAACCTCTCTTTCATGCAGTCATTTACAAAAATTATCATATAATCAAGTTATTGCTACGTGATCGTGCTGATATTAATGCCAAACATCGAGATGGCTGAACTGTTCTTTATGTAGCCGTTGAAAATATTACTAAAGATATCGTTGAATTACTTTTAAATAATGGTGCGGATATCAATTGTGATTTATATTTTGCACTGGATGTAAGTGATGATGACGACATTGATAAATATCATTACACGCTTTATATTAGCTTGACCTGTATCTGTCTATCCATCTATGTAATGGAATCTTTCAACACTATTTTCACCCACTTAAAAACATTGGATCGACTTGAAACTTTGTATACTTGTAAAGGACCAATGACAATACAATCATTTCATAATTTTTTCTAAGATCCTGGCCAGGATCATCAGGACATCAAAAAAATACAGACCGGTATAATAGGTTGTGGACATATCGACTTTTTAGTCTATCGTTGTAAGCTTTCGTATTTGCTGCACAAATTGTTCAAGACGAAAATGATCATAAAGCAACTATTTCATGTGATATTCAACAGACTACCAGTAAATTGACAAGTAAATAAATGTGTGGTCAATATAAACTTATATAATTTTTTTTTTTTTAGTCTTATCATCTTACCTCAATATTAATGCTGATTTGTTCTTGAACATGTTTCAAAACAATTCTGTTTTATTGTCAGCTTGTCCAGACTGGTTTGATTTATGTTGCACAACCCGGATGTTGATGTCAGCTCCATGCTGTGGTTGGCCAAAGAACCTCCAAACAAGGTCTCGCTCCGTCGGTATTTCAAAATTCATAACTCTGTTTTTGTTCTACTGAATATAATTTTTTTCCCAAATAGTCAGCTCTTTTGTATTTTCTAACTGTTTTAATAATTTAGTGTCTGAATTTATATTACGTTTTTCAGACCAACATGAGCAGCAACTGCAGATTTTTCTATTTCCCCATTTTTAATATTTCTTGTGTGTTCTTTGGTTCTAATTTGTAGGTTTCTTTTTTATTTTCCTATATATATCTTTACCCATGCATTCAATTTGATATATTCCTGACTTTTTATTTTGATCAGTTTTTTAATTTTTGTTGGTTTTTATTAGTTTATTTAAACTATACAGTTGAATGCATGGGTTGTGAAAAGATATATATAGGAAAATAAAAACGAAACCTACAAATTAGAACCAAAGAACACATAAGAAATATTAAAAATGGGGAAATAGAAAAATCTGCAGTTGCTGCTCATGTTTAAAAATCCGCAGTTGCTGCTAATGTTTGGTCTGAAAAACATAATATAAATTCAGACACTAAATTATTGAAACAGTTAGAAAATACAAAAGAGCTGACTATTTGGGAAAAAAAATTATATTCAGAAGAACAAAAACAGAGTTATGAATTTTGAAATACCGACGGAGCATGACCTTGTTTGGAGGTTCTTTGGCCAACCACAAGATGGAGCTGACATCAACATCCAGGTTGTGCAACATAATGCAACATAAATAAAACCAGTCTGGACAAGCTGACGATAAAACAGAATTGTTTTGAAACATGTTCAAGAACAAATCAGCATTAATATTGAGGTAAGATGATCAGACTAAAAAAAAATTACATAATTAAAATAACCTCAAAATATAATTTCCTAAAATTAAATATCAATATATACATGTTCAATTAAATGAGAAACCAATATTATATCCTCTAGTAGCTCAGTTGGTAGAGCGGTGGACTGTAGTGGTATGGTTGGTTGGTTGGTATCTAATGTTGAGCACTTGATAATGAAATCATTTGCTCTCTTGCACTCCTATATTTAGCAGAAAGGCTGGTCTCTTCTACAAAAGCTGGACAATGGAGGAGATGGTTTCTTTCCATATCTTCATTTAAATTGTAAAAAGGGCATTTCTCGTATAAGACTTGCGATCAATTTATAATTTACAAAAAATAGGTGCCAAATTTAATATGGAAATATCAATTAACAAAACTAAAATTATGGCATTTCATGGGAAGGACCCCATACAAAGTAAAATCTGTCTCCAGAATAAAATTTTAGAGAGATCTAATCAATTGAAATATCTTGGATATTATCTCTCTATCTGGGATGAAAAGGATATCCCTGAAAAAGTTACTAGTTATAATAAAAGTTTAGGAATTATTAATCAAGTTATGAAACCATCCCTTGTACAAAAAAACACCAGATTACATTTATATAACACTTTGGCTAGACCAGTGTTGACCTATGGTAGTGAAGCATGGACACTAAAAAAAACAACATGAAAGCAGAATAACGGCTTGTGAAATGAGATTCATGCGCAGAACAGCGGGTTACAACAGATGGGATCGGAAAAGGAACACCGATATCTTAAAAGAATTGAAGACTACGCCAATTTTGGAATATATTAAACAGTACCAACTAAATTGGAAACACCATCTTGAAAGAATGAGTTCAAATCGGATCCCCAAAGCTGTTTATAATTATATACCAAGAGGACGAAGATCACTGGGCCGTCCTATGAAACGCTGGAGGGAAAATTTTCTATAGGATAGTAACAGGCCTTGGCCTAATACTTGGAAGGAAGAAGAAGAAGAAGAAGAAAGGGCATTTAGGTGAATCTGTTATGCCAAGTCTGTGTAGGTGTTTATTCAGGCAGTCATGTCCCATTAGCAGTCTGAATGTTGCTACTGCAGATTTTCTGTGTAATGTAGTAATGTCATAAGCTTGTAGATTTTCCCATTCCTTTCCAGATGTTTTGATGGTGTATTCTTCTCTAAGTGTGTAGTGGTATATAATTTCAGTAAACCATAGGTAGCCGTTCAAATCCGGCATGGAGGATTTTTTTTTAGAAGAGAATTACTTTTAGTTCATACTACAATAGTATCGAATTTAAAGATATTTACATTTTATCTTATTCTGTATGACAATTTTGTAAACTTACCACATTGTAATTTATCCAAAAAATATGAGGATACAATTAACTGTAACTATTTATCTATATTAAAATATTCAAAAATATTATAACGTTACATAATAATAATTTAAAAAAAGTATATAATTATATTCGTGCCTAGACACTAAAATTATCGTAAGCAATTAAATTTTCATGGGATTCCGGTTTATGACAATCAATTAAACTAAAAACTAAATAAATAATAGTTAAAAAACTAAAACAACACGCTTTATTAGAAAACCAAAACTAAAAAATAAATAATAGTTTAAAAAACTAAAACAGCACGTTTTATTAGAAAACCAAACTAAAAAATAAATAATAGTTTTAAAAAACTAAAACAACACGCTTTATTAGAAAACCGAACTAAATAAATAATAGTTTTAAAAAACTAAAACAACACGCTTTATTAGAAAACCGAACTAAAAAAATGAAAAATAATTTTAATTTCCAACATGCTTGGGATAAAATTAAAGTGGTCAACAAAAAAATCATCTCCAACACATATAGAATAAAACTAGAGTTATCAACAAAAAGAAAATAATTTTACCATCAAAAGCGTGGGGTGCTCTATATCAATTAATATATTTGATAATAAACAGATATTGGTAAAAGTAAAGTCTCTAAGAAGAAAATGTAAAAATCATAAAAAGCACCCCACGCTTTTGATGGTAAAATTTTCTTTTTGTTGATAACTCTAGTTTTATTCTATATGTGTTGGAAATGATTTTTTTGTTGACCACTTTAATTTTATCCCAAGCATGTTGGAAATTAAAATTATTTTTCATTTTTTAGTTCGGTTTTCTAATAAAGTGTGTTGTTTTAGTTTTTTAAAACTATTATTTATTTAGTTCGGTTTTCTAATAAAGTGTGTTGTTTTAGTTTTTTAAAACTATTATTTATATTTGTGATGGACAATGATCTAGAAGTCCAACCAGGGTCCCTCTCGAATAGAAACACCCAAGAGACTGATACCTCCAGAAATTGAATCACAGAGGCATCTGGAAGTTCCCAGCAGACCCTACCGACTTACGAGTTGCCAGTCCACGAATATACTACTCTATCATATAAGGCAAGACTTGATCCCCACCACCTCCTACAAATTTCAAAAGCCGACCCAACAATGCATCACATTAAGTATCGTGAATCAGCTCATTAGCTAAGATGAGACTCATATTCAAGAGTTTCCAAGTTAAAAACTCAGGGATACTTAATCAACCTAAATAAAGGTTTTCAGGTTTGAGTACGTTGGTTAAGACAAATTGTCACAAATATGCACCTTTAGGTGTTTAAAATCTCTAAGCAATAATGAAATAATATTTATTGTGTTTATTGCACTGAACAGAAATATAAATGGAGGAGGTTGGTAATAATGCTCTAACAAGCCTGGTTATTAGTGAAATAATCCAAATTTGGGCAGGGCCTGATTTCAGGTATTTGGTTTTGTATGCACCATAAATATATCAAATGGGATTGACAGCTTTACTCTCTTATTGACGGAAATTACACTCAGAATATTTAACCCATGAACTGTAGGATTGGAGACAAAATCTAAAATATCTGTCGTTTAGCACAAATAAAAAAAAATTTTTTTTCACAGGTATCCACCAGGTTACACAGAATTTCAGCATGCATTTGATTTTTTCAATTACGCAGGAATTCATCGACCAGTTTATATATATACAACACCTCAAGTGTATATTGATGATATCACCATTATTACTGACATAAATGGAACTGAAGGTAAGATTAAAATGAAAACTATAAAAATTAAAAAGGTAATAAACATATTAAAAATAAACAATATTAAAGAACCTCATAGTGTTATTTCCTATCTACATAACTTAATATTAAACTTGTTTTAATCAGATTATTAAATATTCCTATTCACACCAAAGTCCCGTGCCATAGCTGAGTGATTAAGGCAGGAAGCCTTGGTGCAGAGCTATGGGACTTGCGCTGGTTCGAGTCTCCATGGGGGAAGAAATTTTCTCATGGTATTTTGGTCAGTATGTGACCAATGCCCACCCAGCATCATGAGACATTTGGGTAGCTACAATAAGTAGCGGTTCCAGGTTCAGAAAACCAGCTATAACGGCTCAGAGGCATGACATGCTGGCCACATGTCACCCCTACACTGGCTAGATAATCATTTACCTCTGTGATTGACACACGTGGATGTGAGGCCAGCAGCTGGTTGGTAGGCTAAGGGCCTTCTAGGCCTGTTGCACCATGGAAATTCACACCAAAAGCAATTTAAGCATTTAATGCAATAACGATGTCCCATCTGTTATGTATATCTCATAAATTTAATTTTTTGCATATTATATTACATGATTAGAGATCCGTGAAATTTGCAATAATGCAAAATGCTCTAATTTTGTCATTTTCTTGTACCATTTCTTAACTCCATTTCCCACAACCTCAAAAGAAACATTTATGAATCACAAAATCCTACGATAACGCAAAATTATGCCGAAATTTAAAATTTTCAACTAATTCCGGAGATTTTTTGTTCTATGTGTGAAATTTTCATAATACATTTTTAAACACTGTTTTCGGATTCCATCTTCTTTTTAACTGCCATATCTGCTTCCTCCATGCACTCTTGCAAAGGAAAATGTTTGCAATTGGAATAAGGTTTTATTAATCGGGTTAGAATTTGATGGATTGATCTCGTTACTTGAGATTATTGGGGACCACGGCTAGTCAGGTTCGGTGTTGGTTCGGCTAGGAGTGGTGAGAAATGAAACCTTATTCTAAGGACCAATACTCATCTGGGATATTCTATCGAGAATGAATGACATATTTCATTTAGAAGCTGTTATTTAATGACAAAAAGACAGTACAATTTCACTTAAAGAGTTGATCGGGTTGACGACCTTAATAATTTCAGATGATTAATTGTCTTCTGTTTATTAATTGTATAATGATCAGTAATTACTTGTAATTACTCAATTTACTAGGATATCTTTAGTAGTTCGCAAATAATTGGCGACTTTCCCTATCACTATAATACTATTATCTTAGTGATTATGATTAAATATTCTAGTTCTCCTATCACAAGGAAATTAACTTATTATCGCACTGGAGAATTAGCTGCTTCAAGATCTCTCCCAGTGGAGAATTTACTATCTTCCCCCTTTCCCTGCGGAGAACTAACTTTCTTCGATATCTCCCAACAGAGAACTACTGTATTCAACCTCTCCAATGGAGAACTGACCTTCTTCACCCTCTCCCAATGGAGAACTTACTGTCTTCAACCTCTCCCAGCGGAGAACTAACTTTTTTACTTGTGTGATCCACAAGGAATTCAATTACCCCCTCTCGTCTTTCGGTATTAAGGTGGTCATACCCCCTTTACATAAATGATTACTAGTATTGGTCGAACAGATATTTCGTCATGGATATCGTAATTTGGCTGTGATTGGTACTGACGTCATTGATGTCGTACTGTTTATGCCCTGTAGTATTGAATGTATCGTCCAATTTTATAATTATTGTACCGTGGGCCGTAGCGTCTGTTTTCTCAGAGTTTGTTCACCTGACGCCAACTCCCTCGCTTCTTTTTTTACTCATCACGTGGCTTCATAGGATTTTAGCAATTAGAGTGTTTGTGAAGTGTTTTCCCAGTCATCAGTATTCCATTTAACTTTTGTTGTCAAAAGTTCTGGATTAGCTACCCTCTGGAAGCTCTCCACATGCGAACAATACGTTTGGCGAAGATTTCTATCTTATTGTACTAACCTCAAGTGGCTGTCTAGTGCACAGTAAAAACATGAGTTACATGCACAAATTTAATTGGTTTATTCAAGATGAATTTATACCGAGATAGCAATAATATTTGATAATCGCGTGATAGCTCATTGATGATGTTATATTTGTAATTCTGATGTCACCCTGGTGAAAATGAGTCCTCACTTGATATGTGTACTATGTACCGTTCGATTTTACCCTCTTACTTGATCCATCTATTTAGGGAATTATTTATCGAAGTTATTCCTCAGTGAAATATCAACTAGGGCCTAAATGAAATGTCACAATACAGTTCACAACATAGAGGTAATATTTTCTGTCTTTCTCATGCTCAAATATGGTCTCTCCATAGATTTTAAGTTCTATGGCCAATATGAATTCCAAGAATTAGAAATTATATTAACGTGTAAAATATGTTTTTCCCCCTAAATTTTTGCAGACATAATTATCAATTTTATATAAATCTTTATTAACTGATGGTATGTTCAAATGTGAAGAAATTATTTTTTTAAGTATAAGCAGTAATCTGACAATAATGCAAGCACTGCCAAATTTGAATAAGCCAACAATGGACCATGAGTAATTATATCATATTGATAAATATTATTATTCCCAATTTAATTAAAACAATATAATTACATAAACACATTTTTACTATTGGATTACGTATCTATATAATGGATTTTTAACAAAATGTTACAAAACAAATACTGACAGTTTGAACAATGATGGTCACATGCAATTTTAATTCCCCCTTCAAACTTTGTTTCAGTGAACAGATACATTCAGTGAATGTGAAATGTATACCTTGGTCAGTTTGTGTTTTACTTAAATCTCAAGTAATTTTCATTATCATGTTTTTTTTGTTTTTTAATTTTTCTACCTATTGTCATGCCGAATCAAGTGTGTCAGCCACAAGTAGGGCACACAAATCCAGCAGTGAAAGTTTTTTTGTAAATGATAAAAAAAATCTTGATGTGCCACTACTGTGACAAAAGACTAGAATATGAAAAGCCATCACATTGCTAAAACATATAGCCAGTGAAACTCACGAAAGTGCTAAGAATAAGAAGACATCAATGGAAGGGTCCTTTTTTACAGGCTAAAAAAGCAAAAGAAGACAAAACAGAGTTCATTGATCACTACGGAGCCATTTTTGAGTGCAGGAATTTCTGTGGAAAAGTTGGTTGGTATCTAATGTTGAGTACTTGATAATGAAATCATTCGCTCTCTTGCACTCCTATATTTAGCAGAAAGGCTGGTCTCTTCTACAAAAGCTGTACAACGGAGGAGATGGTTTCTTTCCATATCTTCATTTAAATTGCAAAAAGGGCATTTAGGTGAATTTGTTATGCCAAGTCTGTGTAGGTGTTTTTTCAGGCAGTCATGTCCCGTTAGCAGTCTGAATATTACTACTGCAGATTTTCTTTGTAATGTAGTAATGTCATAAGCTTGTAGATTTTCCCATTCCTTTCCAGATGTTTTGGTGGTGATTTCTTCTCTAAGTTTATTTATATATTTATTTGAGATAATTCTTTTGATAGAGTGTAAGGAAACTGGAGTAGAAGTTGGGTTCGAAACAATTTTGCTACCCTTCTTGGCCAGAAAATCGGCTATCTCATTGCCTGTCACTCCACAATGGGCCGGAATCCATTGAAGTACAACATTTTTATGTAGACGGGATGACTGTTTTATCATCTTGTGACATTCGATAATTTTGATGCTTTTTGGTGTTGTGTCTTGCGTTATAGCAAGAATGGCTGCTTTGGAGTCACAGAATTACAACTTTTGTAAATTTTGTGGATGTGATATAAAAGATTTTGTAAACTTAAGAAAATTGCTAGAATTTCGCCATCAAAGTTTGTTGAATTTGTGTTTAGTTTACGATAAAAGAAAAAAGTGGGCATACTGCACCAGCACCAGTGCCACCGTCGTTTGGTAGGCTGGAGCCATCTGTAAAAATATGTATCCATTCAGGATATTTTAGATTTATTATTTCCAGTGACATTTGTTTTAAACATTTGTTTTAAAATATATGGGGAAGTTTCAGATTTCTTGATGTCTTCTGTTAAATTAAGGTTATATTCAATTTCCAAAAATTCTAGACGGTTGTTTCTCATCAGCATATTTTCTTTTGAATGTGGAAGTTGCAATTTCTGTTTGATTTCTTGTACTATGCTTAAGAAGCTTTGCTGAGATTTTAAACATACTTGTGATTTTCTTTGGGTCCAGTTATTATGGGGTAGCCTTAAAAATTTTTCATACTGTGTGATTGCTGTTTTCTCAATTTCAAATGCTATGTTTGAGTTATTTGTTAAGATTTCATGGCAGTGATTGGTGTTGTTTTAACGGCTCCTGTTATCAGACGGAGGATTTGGTTCTGTAATATATTAAGTTTTTCCACTTTAGTAGTTACTAGGATTTCTTCACAATAATGAAGTATAGGTTTTATGTACATTTGGTAGAAGGTGTTTAGAGTTTGTGTGTTGCAACCCCACTTTTTCCCTGCTAATCGTTTCAGTAACGGTAACCTTGTTTCTATCTTTGTACATATATTCTCTGTGTGTTTCTTCCATGTTAATTTTGTGTCCAGAGTTATTCCTAAATATTTTGCTTCGTGTGTTTGAGTTAATAATTCACCCTCCAATTTCAGAGTGATGGGTAGTGGTTTCTTTCTTAATGTAAATAGTTGATAATTTGTCTTCTGTATATTTATCTTCTGGGATGATCAATTCTCTAACTGTATTAGTGATTGTTGGGCTATGGTTATTAATTGTTGACTTTGGTTTTTTGGTTTGGAGACCCATATTACATCATCATCAGCAAAAAGTAGGGTTTTTGTTTGGAGCTTTTCTATATGCTTAGGTAGATCATTAATGTAGATATTGAAGAGAGTGGTACTGAGTACAGAACCTTGTGGTAGACTTCGATGTGTTTGTTGGTATTTAGAGAGGTGATTATTATACTTTGTAGCGATGAACCGTTGGATGAGAAAATTGCTGATCCAGAGTAGCATATTCCCTTGAATGCCTAAAGTCTGCATTTTTTCTAATAATTTATATCTCCAAATAGAGTCATATGCTCCTTGGAAACCAATAAACATTGCCAGAGTGTCTTCTTTTCTGTTGAAACTGTCTTTAATATTTTGACTTAGGTGTACAATTTGTTGATTTGTTTATTGTAATTCTCTAAATCCAGCTTGATTGGGTGAAAGTAAATTATTGGTTTCTAAATACCAATTTAATCGATTTGAAATAATTTTTTCCATAGTTTTAACAATTACACTAGTTAGTGCTATTGGGCGATAATTTGAAAAAAGTATTTGCTGATTTTTTTGTTTTCAAAATAGGTATTATAATAGCTATTTAATTTTAGGAAGTTATATTTTGAGGTTATTTTAATTATATTATTTTTGGTCTGGACATCTTACCTCAATATTAATATTGAGGTAAGATGTCCAGACCAAAAATAATATAATTATAATAGCTGTTTTCCAATCATCAGAAACTTTTGTGTTCCAAGAAAGATTATATAGGGAGAGTAATTGAGTTTTGGCTTTATTGCCAAGGTGTTTGAGAAATTCTGCATGTATATTATCTGCTCCTGGAGATTTATTTGATTTTAAACTATTAATGGCTATGTTTAACTCTTTAATGTTGAAATTCTTATTAAAAATATCTTTTGTACTATTTGTTGATTTATGTAATTTTTAGGTTCTTTTTATTGTTTTTTATTCCTTTTTGTTCTCTGAGGACAAAGTATAGGTGTTAGCATAGTGTTTGTTGAATTTGTTGGCTATTTCACTTTCATTTGTAATTTGTTTGTTGTTGTGGATAAATGGTGTTTTTTGTCGTTCTTTTTTATTTTGTATATTGTGTACAAATCTATATGCTTCCTGGCCATCTTTCCTGTAATCCATTTTTTGGAGAAAGTTATTAAAATTTTCTCTTTTATTACTGTTAATTTCTTTTTTGAATTGTGTGTACAGTTTTCTCCAATTTTGTACATCTTTTGGGTCTTTTGTTTTTTCTGCTTTATTTCTAGCGAGATCTCGGTCTATTTTCATTCTTTCTAGTTTTGAATTCCAGAAGGGTTTGTAGTTTTTAACTATTCCTTGTGGTATATATTTTTTTGCTGTTTTTAATATTATTTGGCATATAGATTTGTTAATTTAATCTGATAGAAGTGATTCGTTTAAAGGATTTTCAAATTTAGTTTCCAGTTCGTCTGTGTACAGTTTCCAATTGGCTTTGTTGAAGTTCCACCTGGGTTTAAGATGCATTGGAAGTAAGTTGTTATTCCCCAGTTGAATAGTAGCAATGATGGCTCTTATGTCCTGAGCCAGGATCTTCTACAATTAGTATTTTTGGTTTTGGAGTATAAATTAGAAGATACAAAGAGTAAGTCAGGATTAGTTCCTGAACCAGAGTAATGTATATATTTATATATTAAATTTGGGAATTTTTAACATTATGAGGTTCAATTAATAGTAATTAAATGAATCGTGATTTCTTCTTACCTCATACTTCTATGTTTTTTCAAACACAGCACTGCAGTATCGGCGACACATTGTCGCCATCATCAGCTGTTTTCACGACTGTCAATAATTTTTTTCCCTTTTGCCGGTAATTATCTAGATAATTACCGGCAAAAGGGAAAAAAATTGACAGTCGTGAAAACAGCTGATGATGACGACAATGTGTCGCCGATACTGCAGTGCTGTGTTTAAAAAAACATAGAAGTATGAGGTAAGAAGAAATCACGATTCATTTAATTACTATTAATGTATATATGTTGGAGGATCCACTTTGTTGTGTATTATTTCTACAGGTGTTGAATTTAATAAGTCTTCTACAATTTTCCCTGCATTATTTGAATTGGTATAGCCCCATCGTCGTGAATGGGCATTAAAATCTCCCATTATAATTGTATTTGGGTTTATTGTAATATGTTCAAGATTAGGGGAGTTATTTGGTGGATTATAAATTGAATATATATTAAACTGAGATTTATTTATCAATACGTTATTTTTCATTATTTCGATTTTGTCTACATTGTCCATTTGTTTGATAATTTGAACGGACGAAGTCATATGTGTTCAAATTCCAACTAAAATACCACTACTTATTTGTCGTCCTTTAGGAAGTATATGAACAGTAAAATCCTTGAAGTGGTAATATTGTAACTGTTCCTGTGTGAGATTTGCTTATTGAATTGTGAATACATCAATTTGGTTGTCAGATAGCATTTTGGTAAGTTCAGTCTTTTTAGCTTGTGATAGTCCTCCAGTATTCCACTGGAGGATTTTGATTGAGTTTGGTTTGGTATATTTATTTCCTTGAAGAAAGGTCCCCGTCCGGAGATCCGAATGGGGGACTATTTTACCTCCGGATTTGTATTTCTTTTTCCAAGGCTTCATATTTGTATTGGAGTACAATAAACTAGTTGTAACCGTTTAGTAGTAGGCACCACATGTGGTGGTTACGTCACCCATAGAGAGAAAGCAGGTATAGGAAGGAAGGAGAAATGAACCCCTAGGCCACGAATACTCTAATACCATCAGGGTCGAAAGAAACAAGAGGTCAGTCAAGGGAGACTGGATAGAAAAGTTGAAAGAGGGAATTGGTATGGGAAGAAGAAGTAATACCAATTCGGTCAAAAAAAAGAAAAAACTCACCAAGCTGACCAAAGCTTATTGGTGAGTATCCCTTCCCTTTCGTTCATTATGCATAAGCATGATTACTAACAGCTGCACCATGAGAAGGTGAGGGATTGGACACTAGGTTACTGTCCAGGTCGGTTCTTTTAAGCCTTTGATGGGAGGAATTAAAGGGTCTCCTCACTGTTAAAGACAGTAGCCTTTCTGCAGCTCTGTGGAAAAGTTAGATCATCCCAAGTTGAGAGAATGGTTGGGCATATATATAAAGGGCAGTTGTGACTTGCCTTCTGCAGATAGAATTCGGCAATATTACATACCAATATTGGGTCAAAAAAAGTGGAAGAATTGAAACAAATAGTAAAGTATAAAAAACTTTTCATCATGTGTGATGAAACAACTGACAAGTCTGGGAACTGCATGCCTAATATTTAGTTTCGTCTTATGGAGGCCATGGATCAGGAAGGAGTTTATTTGGGTGCCAGTGCTGTGCTTGACAAAGCCATCGGTTTAACATGCACTGAAAGTATTGTGGACACTTTAAATAAATATGAAGTTGGATATGACAATGTGCTAGGGATTATTACCGACTCAGCACAGTACATGACTTTATATGCCAATACTCTAAAAGGCTTAGAGGGGGAGAAACTTGCCCATATTCAATGCTGGGCCCACAAAATCAACTTTATGGGTCAGATTTGGTAATGCAGCCTAGATGAATTGAATTTAACTGTTGCTGAAACAAAAGCTGCATTTCTCAATACAAGAAAAAGGAAGCATTTGTATCTTGACTTTCTTCGTGAGAAATATTAGAATGACCCTGGAGAAGTTAGGCATTTTCCCATGCCAGTACAAACTAGATGGAACACATGGTTTGAAGCTGCAAAGTATATACATGAATATTTAATTGTAGGAAGTTATATTTTGAGGTTATTTTATTATTTTTTTTATTATTCCGGCTTTTACAATGAATATACATTTTTCCGGTACCCATGTTCACAGTTAACTACACATTTGTTTCAACACATTTTTCCATTCATGTCTGTTCTATTTATATCTTCTTAGTATATTTATAGTTTTTTTTATATCTTCTTAGTATATTTATAGTTTTTTTTATATCTTCTTCTATTTCCCATTCCCTCTTAGTTTCATTGATTCCCTGAATCCACGTAATATTTGGTCTACCCTTATTTTTCCTTCCCTGTGGTTCCCAATCCATGATTATCTTAGGTAGTCTTCCTTCTTCCATCCTTCTAATGTGTCCGTACCAATTTAATTGTTTCATCTTTATAAAATCTAATTTTGAATATTGTACCTGCATTTTTTCTTTTATATTTTAATTATATTATTTTTAGTCTGAACATCTTACCTCAATATTAATGTTGATTTGTTCTTGAACATGTTTCAAAACAATTCTGTTTCATCGTCAGCTTTTCCAGACTGGTTTTATTTATGTTGCATTATGTTGCACAACCTGGATGTCGATGTCAGCTCCATCCTGTGGTTGGCCAAAGAACCTCCAAACAAGGTCATGCTCCATCGGTATATCAAAATTCATAACTCTGTTTCTGTTCTTCTGAATATAAATTTTTTCCCAAATAGTCAGCTCTTTTGTATTTTCTAACTGTTTTAATAATTTAGTGTCTGAATTTATATTATGTATTTCAGACCAAACATGAGCAGCAACTGCAGATTTTTCTATTTCCCCATTTTTAATATTTCTTATGGGTTTTTTGGTTCTAATTTTTACGTTTCTTTTTGTTTTTCCTATATATATCTTTTCACAACCCATGCATTCAATTTGATATATTCCTGACTTTTTATTTTGATCAGTTTTTTAATTTTTGTTGGTTTTTATTAGTTTATTTAAACTGTAGTTATTTTTTGGTGCTAATTTAATATTAAACATCTCAAATATCTTTTGAAATTTATTATGTACCCAAGGGTGATATGTGAATTTCCTATATTTTTTCATAGGTGGTTCTTCTTAAATCATTATTTGTTTTTTATACTTTTCTATCATTTTATGTACCATTTTTTCATCAAACCCGTTTTCTCTTGCTACTTTGATTAAACGAAGAAGATTTCAAACATGAGAAAAAACACATAAAGTAGCAAAAAATGGTACATAAAAGGATAGAAAAGTATAAAAAACAAAAAATGATAAACAGAAGTACTCTTGAAAAATAAGAACCACCTATGAAAAAATATAGGAAATTCACATATCACCCTTGGGTACATAATAAATTTCAAAAGATATTTGAGAAGTTTAATATTAAATTAGCACCAAAAAATAACTACAGTTTGAATAAACTAATAAAAACCAACAAAAATGAAAAAACTGATAAAATAAAAAGTCAGGAATATATCAAATTGAATGCATGGGTTGTGAAAAGATATATATAGGAAAAACAAAAAGAAACGTAAAAATTAGAACCAAAGAACCCATAAGAAATATTAAAAATGGGGAAATAGAAAAATCTGCAGTTGCTGCTCATGTTTGGTCTGAAATACATAATATAAATTCAGACACTAAATTATTAAAACAGTTAGAAAATACAAAAGAGCTGACTATTTAGGAAAAAATTTATATTCAGAAGAACAGAAACAGAGTTATGAATTTTGATATACCGATGGAGCGTGACCTTGTTTGGAGGTTCTTGGCCAACCACAGGATGGAGCTGACATCGACATCTAGGTTGTGCAACATAATGCAACATAAATAAAACCAGTCTGGAAAAGATAACGATAAACCAGAATTGTTTTGAAACATGTTCAAGAACAAATCAACATTAATATTGAGGTAAGATGTTCAGACTAAAAATAATATAATATACATGAATACCTTGATGACATATTGTATTGTAATGGAGCAGCTGGATGAAGAAAACAGTGGTGTGAAGTTTTCTAAAGATGTAAATCCCCAATTCTTAGCCATCACAAAAGATCAGGCTCAATTTGTTGCTGATAACAGCAACCGTTTTGTTAATTTGATTACCTTCTTGGAAGGTAACAGTTATTCCACAGCTCATGCATGTTCTTCATTCCAAACTTAAGGTTATGGAGAACATGCTTGATTTATTAACAAAGAGGTATTCTCAACACAACTCACAACTTTGTTGCAAGAGATGACAGCTGTCAGGAAAGCTGAAGTGGTGAACCAGTTGAAAACCACTGCACAAAACAGTCTTACAAAGCTGAAAAACTTGATTGTGGAAGACCCTTCAAAATTGGTGTTTGCAGCAGTTAGTAAATTATTTGACCCCAGGACACTTACATGGAAAGTACTTGGGCTCGAACAAACACATATACACCAAAATCGTGTGAGAGATAATTTAAAGGTCCCTTATTGCACTAGTGATACTCGCTCATCTGCAAAATTCTGCAGTTGTCCGTTAGAGGCCTCTGCATGTGCTATGCCTCATTGCACATTGACCTGCTGGCACGCCAGTCGAGACCAGTAGGGACGGTGCAGTGTGCCTCTGAAGTTGCATTTTGTGAAGTTATTTGTGTAGTGAAGTGTCAGATGGGTCGGTGATTGGTAATTAATCCTGCTAATGTATTGCGATTGGTTGAGATGAAGTTACGAAGAACTCTCCTTCATGAAGATGGTATTGGTGTAGAAGATGAATCATTTGCATGTTTTCTGGTATCTATTATAGTGCAGAAATATGAGCATAAGTTAGAAACAGATACTGTTGTAACACTAACACATAAGTATGATGCTAGTGATGATAATGACGAACAACTCATTGCAAGCGGTAGTGATACGGAAGCGCGGAAAGAGGCGACGGAAGTAGTGAAAGTGAATTCCAACCCTCTCCTGATAAGAAGGTTAAAGTTGCAAGTATCATCACGGCGTTTGATGACACACTAGAGAACATATACGATGATTATCACGTAAGAGGTTTCAACATATATGACAAGCTTCTGTAAAGATACCCTAAACTGAAGGCTAAAAGCAATATTAAAAACATACTAGATTACATGGGAAACAAATGAGAAGGAAATACAGTTTTCAAAGGAAATCGTACACTGCAGTTAAGATCACCAAGGAGTGTGTAATGGCAAAATTCGATGAAGTGCAAGAATGCGGTTCCGCCGTTCATTATTGGCATTTACAACATTGGGCATTGGACGTAGCCAGAAATCTCGGATGTACAAACTTTACAGCTTCACTAGGATATATTACTAATTTGAAAAAGGAGTTTAGGATAACATCACGCTGTATCACTAAGCTCCAAGCACGAAAAGATAAGGATGACGAAGAAGAGCTGATTCAAAGAGCTCAAACGTTTATTACTGACGTCAATGAGCATGTCATGACAGAAAAAATTGAAATTAATTCTGTATGGAACTGTGATCAGAATCAGTTCAACTATGAGCTTTCTTCTGACAGAATGCTATCCATGAAAAGGAAGAGAAACACTGTCTCGATGTTGCAGTCAGTTAACAGTGCAACACATAGTTACACGATCGATGTTGCTATATCAATGGAAGGACGATTGACGACAAACTCTATATTTGCTTCCAAGAACCTAGTGGAAAGTTTAGACCCCGTGTGTCAAGGGAAATAGCAACTCGGTGCCCTCCAAATGTCTTCGTCAATGCAAGTGTGAGTGGGAAGATGACAAAACATCTGAAGTTGTTTTTCTGTTTTGAATCCAAATTTGTCCAGAAAGTCATTGGTACTCTGTGACTCCTGGTCTGGACATATGGATGAACAAGTACTACTGGAAGCATCTGGCGGAAAAGATGTATATTTATAAATCATTCCACCTAAAACTACAATATATGCACAACCTCTGAATGTGTATTTCTTCAGGCAATATAAAATATTTGCCAAGAGAATAACAGACTTTATTAAACTACGTTCCAGTAATATGCAGCCAAAATTGCATGGCAGATTCTTATCATGAATTTGCATTCTGTCATTTACAATCAGTTATCAGCGGGAGTATATAGACCAATGCTTCGTTACGCGTGGCAGAATGCTGGCTACGATATTGGTGAAGTGAACAACTTAAAAGTGTAATTGACGTGGCATTCAACACTGATATTATAGAATGTGCAAATATGACATGCAATCAACTAGCTTTTCTTCACTGTGCGTTTTGCAGTCATTCATATTGCTGTGAGCATTTTATTGAAATTACCCATTTACAATTAATATTTAATTTTAGGAAGTTATATTTTGAGGTTATTTTAATTATATTATTTTTGGTCTGGACATCTTACCTCAATATTAATAATCTTACCCATTTACATTTATAGTTAAGATATCTGCATTGTGTATGGCTTCTACAGTGATATCTAGAGCATGATTGCAGAGTTTTGCAAAAAAAACGATACCCACCAGCACATTGAGAGGTACGTAATGGTCCTGTAACCAAACTTTCATACAGATATGTTTTTTCAAGCCCAAGTACTTTCCTTGTTAGTAATCAAATTCTCAGTGCCATGGTGGAACTGAAGAAATTGTCATATGCAAATGCCATTGAATCTACTAAATTCTATGAAGGCCATGTTGTTCTCCAAGGCCTCATAAAAGAAGAGTTGAAACGATATAGATATTTGCAAAATTATTTGCTCTTTGAGGGAAGAATATACTAATAGTTGAATGCAGGCTTTCACGGCCGGTAATCATAATGTTGTGTGATTCCGGGTTCTGTGGCCGTGGTCCATAGTTGGTGTTGATACCAGACGTTTCGCCCTCAACTGCGGAGGGCATCTTCAGTGGCGAGTGCTTCTAGGCGTGTTTCCTGGTCGGAAGATCTACTTAGAGTGAGCTCTGCTGACGTTGTGGACGTTGTATTGATACTAGTGGTGGGAGCAGGGTGAGTGAGCGTGGCTCTTGCTGATTGGCTAATGGTCGTCTCCTTGTTGTCCCTAGTGTTGATGCATTTATTTTCTAGTGTATGGTACCAGGCCTTAGGCAATTTGATACCTTCCTCTTTTCTGTTAATATTTTCTTTATGCTTGTATATTTCTATAGCCTCTCGGTATAATCTAGGGAAATAGTAGGAAGTTGTGGCTAAAACTTGTGTATCATCGAATAGAATCTGGTGTCCATTCATAATGGCATGTTCTGCTACAGCCGATTTATCCATTTCTCCTTGTCTGCAGTTTCTTTTATGTTCAGATAAACGGGTGGCTATACTTCTTTTCGTGGTCCCTATGTATGGTTTACCACACGAACAAGGAAGTCGATATACGCCGCAAGTGGAGAGAGGTGGCCGAGGATCCTTAGCTGAGCGAAGGCAGTCTTCTATTTTTCTTGTAGGTCTGTAAACTGTTTTTATGTTGTATTTTCGTAGGAGTTTTCCGATACGATCTGTGACTCTTTGTACATATGGTAAGTAGGCTATGCTGGTTGAGGGCGTGTTATCCATTCTGACGTGCTGTCTTCGTGGATGTATGGTTTGTCTTATTTCCTTGGATGTGTAGCCATTTTTCTGGAAACAATTGAACAGATGGTGTTGTTCTTGTTTAAGGTGTTGTGGTTGGCATAACTTAGTCGCTCTGTCGAACAGTGTCTTAATGGACACCTCGCTTTTGTCTTGGATGGTGGTTAGAGTCTTTGTGCAGATATCGGTCTGTGTGTGTAGGTTTTCTGTAAACTGTATGTTGAATTTCCCCATTGCCAGTCCTTATTATTTGAACATCCAGGAAAGGAAGTCTTCCATTATCTTCTTTTTCCATAGTGAACTGTATTTTGTTGTGTCTGCTGTTAAGGTGTTGAAGGAAACGTTCCAATTCTTCACTGCCATGTCTCCATACTACGAATGTGACACATTCGTAGATGGAGACATGGCAGTGAAGAATTGGAACGTTTCCTTCAACACCTTAACAGCAGACACAACAAAATACAGTTCACTATGGAAAAAGAAGATAATGGAAGACTTCCTTTCCTGGATGTTCAAATAATAAGGACTGGCAATGGGGAAATTCAACATACAGTTTACAGAAAACCTACACACACAGACCGATATCTGCACAAAGACTCTAACCACCATCCAAGACAAAAGCGAGGTGTCATTAAGACACTGTTCGACAGAGCGACTAAGTTATGCCAACCACAACACCTTAAACAAGAACAACACCATCTGTTCAATTGTTTCCAGAAAAATGGCTACACATCCAAGGAAATAAGACAAACCATACATCCACGAAGACAGCACGTCAGAATGGATAACACGCCCTCAACCAGCATAGCCTACTTACCATATGTACAAAGAGTCACAGATCGTATCGGAAAACTCCTACGAAAATACAACATAAAAACAGTTTACAGACCTACAAGAAAAATAGAAGACTGCCTTCGCTCAGCTAAGGATCCTCGGCCACCTCTCTCCACTTGCGGCGTATATCGACTTCCTTGTTCGTGTGGTAAACCATACATAGGGACCACGAAAAGAAGTATAGCCACCCGTTATCTGAACATAAAAGAAACTGCAGACAAGGAGAAATGGATAAATCGGCTGTAGCAGAACATGCCATTATGAATGGACACCAGATTCTATTCGATGATACACAAGTTTTAGCCACAACTTCCTACTATTTCCCTAGATTATACCGAGAGGCTATAGAAATATACAAGCATAAAGAAAATATTAACAGAAAAGAGGAAGGTATCAAATTGCCTAAGGCCTGGTACCATACACTAGAAAATAAATGCATCAACACTAGGGACAACAAGGAGACGACCATTAGCCAATCAGCAAGAGCCACGCTCACTCACCCTGCTCCCACCACTAGTATCAATACAACGTCCACAACGTCAGCAGAGCTCACTCTAAGTAGATCTTCCGACCAGGAAACACGCCTAGAAGCACTCGCCACTGAAGATGCCCTCCGCAGTTGAGGGCGAAACGTCTGGTATCAACACCAACTATGGACCACGGCCACAGAACCCGGAATCACACAACATTAAGAATATACTAAGTTTGTCAAAACATCTCTTGAAACCATCTGGTATCCAACTTTAAATGTGGACTCAGAAAGATCTATTTCTCACCACAGGTGAGAGATTGAAGGTGGAAATTGAAACCTGAGAATGCAGAGATACTCACCATGGTTGCTTTTTCTTAAAAGGTAAATTTTGCTTACAAATTCCATCCATAGTAATTCTGCCTGAGGGCAGGTCTTTCATGCTATGCTTTGCAGCTTTACTAAGGAGTTATAGGTGTGGTAACTTCCTGTTGCTTTCCACACCAGTGAAGGATGATGATAATGATATGGATGATGTTGATAATGATAAGGATGATGACCGGATGATTTTCGGGATCTGTTGGGCCCTAAGCTTCCTGACATTTGTCTTACAGGTGAAGAAAAACCCTGAAAAAATCTTACCCAGGAGCCTACCCTAACTGGGAATCAAACCCGGACCTGCTGCGTACAAGGCAGCATACTACCTCACGACCATAGTGGTGGACGCTTACAAATTAGTGACTAGGATTAAAATTTTATGCATTTTAGTGTATTAAATTCGATATCAATTGTACAAGCTAAAAGTTGACCTTAAACTACTGAATATATCATTCTTATTGGGTTTAATATACTAAACTAGGATTAAAAAGATTCAAATTCACATTTTTTTAGAATAACACCACCAAATTCCCAATAACATGAAAATATTGAAATTTTAAAACAAAATTTCCCTAAAAATAATACCAGTTTCATGGATCTCTATATATGATTACAGGTATCATCAAATATAATATTGAATTTCAAAGTATTGAAGACATATTGACTGAACCACAGTGCACTGTAGTAGTCTTCGACAAAAATGGGAGTAAAGTTACTTCAATTAAAGGACTGACAGGAAAAATACACATCTTTAATGCAAATTTTTGGTGGCCTTATTTATTCAGCTCAAATCCAGGTTACCGATATACTCTAGAGGTAGGTATGATCATATCACATAAATTCTATAATTTTATATAAGAAAATAAGTTATTCTAGAAAGTTTCCTATCAAGATCTAAGTATTTCCATTTTGATTAATTTTATTTTGAATATGTTCTTCTATGAAATGTTTCTTTACATTGATCAACATGATTTTTTTTTGCAAGGAACCTAAAGTGGCCTTAGTCCAGTTTTTATACTAAATTTAAATAATGTATGTAATAGAATTCTTCCATCAGGCATAGTTTTTCATGACTGTATATTAGGCATTCTTGGTTATATGGGCGCCACCAGTATTGCTTTCAGGGAGGTGCATCTGAGGCTCAAACACAGGGACATGTTCCTAGGAACATGGAATGTTAGGACTTTATACAATAGCGGGGCACTAGAGATCTTAACGCGGGAATTAGATAAATCGCCCTTAGATATAGTCGCTTTACAGGAAGTTAGGTGGCCAAGAGAAGGTAGTCAGGAATCAGGAAGCTTTGCATTATACTATGGGGGTGCAGAAAGACCTGCATTTGGAACTGGTTTTTTAGTCAGAAAGAGGATCCTATCCGCTATCCAAGATATTAAGTTTGTTAGTGATAGGATATCATACATAATTCTAAAAGGTAAATGACATGATTTTATAATTGTAAATGTACATGCCCCCACAGAAGATAAAGATGACAAGATCAAGGATGAGTTCTATGAAGAATAGAATGCTTATTTGATAGCCTTTCACAATATCATATCAAAATTGTCTTAGGAGATTTTAATGCAAAAGTGGGTCAGGAAGATATATTCAAACCAACAATAGGCAAATTCAGTCTTCACGACAACGGCGTTAAATTAGTCACATTTGCCACATCTAAGAATCTCATTGTTAAGAGCACAAGATTTCAGCATAAGGATATTCATAAATACACCTGGACGTCCCCAAATGGAGAAACTCGGAACCAGATAGATCATGTATTAGTGGATAAACGCTGGCACAGTAGCATCATTGATGTTAGATCAGTTAGAGGGACAGACTGCAATTTGGATCATCATCTGGTCAGAGTGAAAATCAGACAACGGCTATCGCTTATGAGAGGAACAAACGCTAAAGATGATTCTGTAAAATATGAATTAAAAAACTTGAAAAATGATGAAATATGGCAAGAATACCAAATTAAAATTGCTAATAGATTTGAAGTATTGGAATCTTCAGATGACAATGTGGCAAACGAAGAAGAAACTGATATAAATAAAGAATGGGAGGCTATAAGAGATACTATAAAATTGTCAGCATCAGAAAGCATTGGTTGTTTAAAAAAGAGGCAAAACAAGAAATGGTTTAATGAGGAATGTGCCGACATTGTAAAGAAAAGAAAGCTAGCAAAAATGAAATGGTTACACGATCCAAATGAGGTAAAATTAGAGCAATTGGGTAGTGTTAGACGGGAAACCACCAAGTTACTAAAGAGTAAAAAGAGGGAATATTTCAGAGAGAAGATACATTATCTTGAAATGAATGCAAAACATAGGAACAATAGAGAATTTTATCAGGGAATTTGGATAGAGAAGAAAGGGTTTCAGGCTAGAACAAACATAGGCCTAATTAGGAATGAAAATTGGGATATAGTTGCAGATTCCAGGAGTACATTAAATAGATGGAAAAATTACTTTAATCAGCTATTAAATGTGCATACAGAATAGGAAATTGAAGATGATAATTTACAGACAGCATAAATGCTAGTCACAGAATCAAGCGTATTAGAGGTTGAAATGACGATTAAAATATTGAAGATGTATAAGGCATCAGGTTCAGATGGGATCCCAGCAGAACTGATAAAATCAGAGGGAGAAAAATTGACGGATAGGATACGTCAATTGCTTAGTATGATTTGGCAAAAAGAAGCTCTTCGAAATGAATAGAAAGAATCAATTATCGTACCAATCTATAAGAAAGGAGATAAAACTGAATGCAACAACTACAGGGGCATCTCATTACTTTCAATGTCATACAAAATTCTAACAATTATATTAATAAGCAGACGTACTGCCTATATTGACGACATTCTAGGAGATCATCAGTGTGGATTTAGAAGAAACAGGTCTACAACAGATCAGATTTTCAGTATAAGACAGATTTTAGAAAATAAATGGGAATATAATTGCACTGTACACCAACTATATGTAGACTTCAAAAAGGCATACGATTCAATTAAGAGGGAGAAGTTATATAGTATCCTTCTGGAGTTCGGAATTCCTACAAAGTTAGTTAGACTTATACGAATGTGTCTAGATGACACAAAGAGTAGGGTGTGGTTAGGCAAACCGTTTTCGGATACTTTTGAAATTCACAATGGGGTAAAGCAAGGAGATGCACTATCTCTTCTACTATTGCATTTTGTACTAGAACATGCCATCAAATCTTTGGAGAATGAAGAAGGCC
Source organism: Diploptera punctata (assembly GCA_030220185.1). Lineage (NCBI taxonomy): Eukaryota > Metazoa > Arthropoda > Insecta > Blattodea > Blaberidae > Diploptera > Diploptera punctata. The sequence continues at coordinate 337,875 of JASPKZ010008889.1, forward strand.
TACAACTCAATGGTATTAGTAAGCTGCTAGATTATACTTATGATGTAGTACTACTGGCCGATAGCGAGGATATACTAAGGACCAACACACACACACACTATTGAGTAACACTAAGAAATTAGGACAGGAAGTAAACATCAATAAAACTAAATACATGTTCACACATAGAAATGCATTATATAATGGAAATGGAACAACTAATGACAAATGAAGGGAATTTTGAACAAATGGCCGAATTCAAATATCTAGGAACAATAATTATAAATAGGAATGGGATGCAGAAATAAATTAAACATAGGTTCAATTCTGGAAATGCATGTTATAACGCATTACAGGGACTCTTGTCGTCCCAACTCCTTTCAAAAAACCTTAAACTGAAAATATAAAATAAAACTGTTATTCTCCCAGATATATTATATGGATGCGAAAGATGGACTCTTACTTTAAGGGAGGAAAGAAGATTGCGAGCACGGTATTTGAGAATAAAGTTCTCAGGAAAGTTTATGGGCCAAAAAGAGATGAACAGACAGGTGAATGGAGAAAACTAATTAATAGTGAGCAACATGGTATGTATAGGCAGTCAGATATAATAAGAACAATTAATTCTCGTAGACTGCGATGGGCAGGATATGTGGCACGTATAGGGAATGAAAGAGGTGCATGGAGGCTACTTGTAGGGAAAGCCAGAGGGAAAACCTCCAGTTGGTAGACCAAGAATGAGATGGGGAGAATGACACTATACTATGATTTGAGGGACGTAGATTATACAGAGGATGATTGGAAAGCATTAGCTCAGGATAGGGATGTATGGAGAACTTATGTCCGCGCGGCCATGAACCTATGGGTTCGATACTGCCAGTGAGTAAGTAAGTAAGTAAGCATCTGCATCTACACACTATACTATTACTTACTTACTCACGGCACTATTGAACCCATAGGTTCATTGCCGCACGGACATAAGCTCTCCATACATCCCAATCCTGAGCTATGCTTTCCAATCATTCCCTGTATAATCTACTTCTCTCAAATCATAGCTAATGTTATTCTCCCACCTCATTCTTGGTCTACCAACTGGGGGTTTTCCCTCTGGCTTTCCTACAAGAAGCTTCCATGCGCGTCTTTCATTCCCCATATGTGCAACATGTCCTGCCCATCACAGTCTATGAGACTTAACTGTTCGTATTATATCTGGCTTCCTATAAAGACCATGTAGTTCATTGTTATGTAGTCTTCTCCATTCACCTGTTTGTTCATCTCTCTTTGGTCCTAAAATTTTCCTAAGTACACACACTATACTATTAACTAATAAAATATAATTTATAATTATACATTTATGTTATGTCAATTAAATGGCAAGTAAGTGGCATTGTGACACACTGGCTTCTTCAAATATATTTTAAAGATCATGGATAGAAGAGGACTGAATGTTCATGAATCTTTAAATATGGCATATTACAAAGAAGTAGAGGAAAATTTATATAATAAATTTGGGAATTATTAACATTATGAGGTTTTATTAATAAGAATTAAATGAATTGTGAATTCTTCTTATCTCATACTTCTATGTTTTTTAAACACAGAACTGCAGTATCAGCTATTTTCACGAGGAAAATTGTATGAAACTTCGAACTATTGTATTGATAATTTTGTTTTGTGGACAGCATGATCTTCCACTTCGCAGGAAAATTGATGAAGGTTCTGTTTTTACGGACCTGCTACATTTTCGAGTTGATTTGGTAGATGAGATTTTGAAAAATCATTTAGTCAGGAGCAAAAAACTCCTTGCATATATCACATCATATTCAAAAGAAATTAATTGAAATTTGTTCTGATGTTCTGAAAAGTAAAATAATTGAGGAGGTGAAATATGTTTCGGCTTTTTCGGTGTTGGCTGATGATACTGCTGATATTAGTGGTACAGAGCAACTATCAATTTGAGTTCGCTATCTACATTGTGATATAGATGATAAAAAACCAATAACATACAACAACAAATTTGAACTTTTTGTTGCTTGCAGAAATGAAAATAGGTGATTCTAGGTTAATTGGCATGTGCTGATTTCGAATTTGAAGTCTGGTTTTCTCTATCACCTAACAGTTTTTTGTGAGGATGTGTTGAATTTTTTTCATTATATTTCGCATATTATTGCTTATCTGAACTTAGTTTCAATTTTTTTGCAATAATGTTGCTAGAAGCAATTGATCTGTGTAAAACCAAATCATATAAAATCCAAAAAGTTGAAATAGTTTTTTCTAAGAAGGATAAATATGTATTTACGTTACAACACATGCTTTAAATTGTAGCAAAAATCTTACCTTTCAAAACTTCTTCCTGGATGACTTATAGATGCCAATAAGATGGCTTCGAAACATCTGTGGTAAACTGGCAGCAGTAATCAGCAATCATGTTGATCACTGATTTCCCTTTGTAACGCCTTTCCACTTTTAAAATGTCTTGGTGGAACCTTTTGCCATGTTCATCACTGAAGTCACCCAAGTTCGGTGAAAAAAAATCCAAGCGTGAATGCAGGAAGTGTATCCTAAGGGACATGTTGAATCCCATTAATTTGTAAGCCCTCAACGAGTCTTCTCTGCAATTTTCTGCTCTATAGTTTCCCAGAAAATTCATGCATACTGACTAGAAGGCAAGTCGGGCATTTTTCTCAACTGGAGTGAGAGTGCTCTCATCATCAAGGAGAGGTCTAAAGCTTATGCAGCTGTACAATGCATAAAAGTTATAGATCCTAAATCGTTGGTATCCATAAAATTAATTGGAATGAAAAAACAAGATGATTTTTATAAAATAAAAAAAATTTATACAAAATCATGTTTATATACAACTGGACAAAATAAAAAAAAATGACGCCTTTCCTTAAATATTGGAAAGCCCTGCCTGATTTGTCTATTGCCTTCACAAAGTTCTTTTTCAACCCCAGTTTTATATGTTATGGTGGCAAAAATATTTTAGTTGCATCAACAAGCGACAGGTTTTTCACACTTTTTTTGTCCTACTTCTGAAGTTTCTCTTAATGGTCACTCCCTAATTTTAAAATTATTATGCTTATCACAACTATCCCACTCGCACAAAAAACAGCAAAATTTTGTGAATCCTGGCTGCATCCCTCTTACCATGCCAATTACTTTTAGATCTGCGCAAATCTGCCAACCATGTTTGGATAATTCAAAGCCTAAAGAACTGTTCTGATACTGTCGTATGTTTCCATTATGAAAAACTTTGGAAAAAAGGAGGAAATTGACAGAAAAGAGAACAAAGAGGAAGAAATAAAAGTGGAAAATATTGATGTAATAGACATAAATGAATTAGAAATGGCTCTGAAAACCACTAAGAATAGGAAAGCAACAGGATTAGATAATATAAATATGGAGTTAGTCAAATATAGTGGAATATTGTGTAAACTACGAATACTTCATTTAATTAATATATATTGGCAGACCTATGGGATTCCAACCACTTGGAAAACAGCAATTGTGAAGAACATATTCAAAAGAGGAGACCGGAGAAATTGCGAGAATTACAGAGGGATTAGCTTAATGAATACTGGCTACAAGATATATATGAAAATAATAAATAATAGATTGAGAAACATAACAGAAGTAATAATAAATGAAAATCAAAGTGGATTCAGAAAGGGAAGGTCATGTATAGATAATGTCTTTACACTGAAACAACTCATAGAAAAGAGAAGAGAACATAACTTAGAAACTCACATAGGATTTATAGACTTGGATAAGGCCTTCGATCGAGTAAACAGAAAAAAAATATGGGAAATATTACGAATGAAAGGATATCAGCTGTGCCTTGTTGAAACAATAAAGAAATTATATGAAGACACAAATATAATTATAGATACCGGATTCAAAAGAACAGATACAATCAAAACAAATACTGGATTACGACAAGGATGTAGTTTATCACCCACTTTGTTTAATATATATATAGACGATATTTTAAATAAATGGAAAGTTTTAGTGAATCCAGGAATAAGAATGGATAATAAAGTGTGCATAAATAATCTTCTATTTGCTGACGATGTAATCATAATACAGAAAAATGAAGACGACTTACAGAAATCTATGCATGCATTAAATGAAATATGTAAATTATATGATCTAAAGATTTTTGTAAGGAAAACGAAGACCATGGCTTTTAGAGGAAGAGATCCAGTGAAATCCAAAATTATTTTAGAAAATCAAAGTATAGAACAGGTGTCTAGTTTCAAATATTTGGGCTGTGATGTTGGCTACAATGTGGAAAGAGATATTGACTCCAAAGTAAATAAATTTCAGACGGTGTGTGGAACAATACAGAGAACATTCAAAAATAAAATTAGAAAAGAAACCAAGATAAAAATGTATAATGTTATGGCAGTTCCCACAATATTGTATGGATGTGAAACTTGGGCTCCAATGAAAAAACAGAAGGATAGAATACAGACAGCGGAGATGAGGTTCCTAAGACAAGTAAAAGGATGTACAAGACTTGATAGAATAAGAAATGAGGATATAAGAGAAGAATTGAAAGTACAGCCTTTATTGGATAAGGTCACGAATTACAGACAGAAATGGATTGATCATATGGATGGAATGAGTAAGGAGAGATATCCATTGTTAGCAAGAAATTATCAAGCAAGAGGAAGACGTGATGTTGGAAGACCTAGAAGACATTGGGCTGATGCATTATGAAGTCGGAATGGGCAATTGCCTAATCCCTGGAGTGATGATGATGATGACAGTGACTTAATAAAAATATTTGTTAATTTTTTTCTGTGTATTTTCTTTCCCAACATGGGGGTGCAAGTAACTCCCTTGCACCCTCTTGCCAGTGCCCATGCTTGGTTATAATTCTTGTAAATTATATAAGCAATTTTATTCAGAATGAGTTGACACCAAGTAGACTTATTCATGAACACAATTAAATTATTGTAAATCAATGGTAAAGAGAAAACTTTTTGCCTGAACTGGGAATCGAACCCCGAACCTTTAGCTTTCCGTGCTAATGTCTATCCACTGAGCTAATTCAGGCTTCATTTGCATCCAAGCAGAAATTCTTCCTTTACCTCACTCTAATGGTCCCACATTCAATTGCAATGAATCATCATTCACAAATACACAATGAATGGCTTCTACCTGAAGAAGACATGAAGGTACTCCACTAGCGTTGTGCCCAACCAGTTCATTTGGAGAAGTAGTTCTTTCTCTCGCACTCACTTTTGTGAACCATTTAATTCAACTAGTTCGTTCACAAAATTTAGCGAAGCCCTTCTTCATTCATTCGCCAAGCAAAAAAAAAAAAAGACCTTTCATTTCTGCATATTGAAAAAACTTTACCATATCACCAACAGATGGCATAGCTATGTCCATTTGAAACCCGCACGGATTCTCCAGGAAGAGACGAATCTGTGTGACTTGACGTTAACCTATGGTAGCTGTAAATTTTATTTAAAGATAAACATAAATAATGCCAACCAAATTAATGTAAATTCTGTTCAAATTTATTTGAGTATGAACAATTCGAACAAGACTGCTACCATATTTTTTTGTTTATTTTATAATTATTTATACTTCCTTGTTTTTATTTTTGTTATAACTGTATTATATGCATAATATTTCTTTAAATACAAAGATACAAAATCATATTATTGGCAATTACTTGATGTTAAATCTTTACAATCCCTAAACTAAAAACATAAAGAGAGTGAGCAAAATAAAAGCTCCTTATTCGCGGGGGATATGTTCTGCAAATATGCCGCGAATATGGAATGATAATTTGTATGGGTATATAGGGGATATGTTCCAAGGTTCCAAAATACAATAAAATGATAAAAAATAAAATTAATTTATTGAGAGATTTTGAACAATTGCCAATTTTAGGGAAGGACTTAAAGAACTTAGCAATTTTTTCCTGTTTTGGGTCTTTTAACCCATTGGAGACACGTTTAAAGCGCCTAGCATGTTCACTGGGAACCCATTTAAAGCTCCTCACCGCTACTCCGGCTGCGCTGGACTTTAAATCAGAATACAAAATACACATACTGTGTTCTATCATTTATGTTTTCAGATATTTTGTTTACCCCCGAGTTTCTTTTAGTATCTTGTACTTTTACGAAATAGCAAAGGAATGTGGCCTACCTGCTACCCTCTTTTGTGTATTGTAAACCGTTATGTTTTGTTATTTTCAGGGCTGTGAAAGTTGACAAACATTTCAAAAACCATCTTTTTATAACAGTTCTCGGACATTGCCTTGAAAGTAAACATAAATCATATGTTCAAACAAGACCGGAAAAAAATAACAAACGCAATATAATACTGTACATAATAAAAATAAATATATATAATATAAATAAGCATATACCTATACATTATAAAATCGGGAAAAGTTCTTCGTATATTCTCTAAATTATCTTAGTTACATATCGACCTGTAAATTATAAAATACTATAGATAAAAACTGGACAAAACTCACCTAGTATTTCTGTCATCAGTAGCACGCACGGTTACGTTGTCACTGTATATTATTTCATCGTTCGAATCTTCGTTCCATGATAATTCACTACAATCACTGACACACAACATTTCATTCACTACTTCACTTAGTTTCTCAATAGCAATATGTTCTCTCCTATTTGCGGACATATTGCAAAAAAAAAATAAATTTAAAACTATGAATTTTAACAAATAAACACTGAATTTATATTCACTTATATTTTACCGTAATAAATTCCTAAAACTATAGTCTACTATTCTATAAATAATAACTAAAATAAACTATACAATACACTAGGCCTATACATATTTACTTTTCATAAACAAACAACAAATTTTACTGATGGTGAACCGAAAATTTAAACCACTAAAAAAACCTAACTTCTTACAGTGGAGATAACACAACAACGAGTGTAGGTCGTGGTGGAGCCGTTTGGACTTTCTACCTGCTCACGAGGGAGACTCGTTAAAAGTCTCCAATGGGTTAAATGGTCTTGCAATTTAGATTGATATTCAGTCGTAGCATTAACAATTTGCCTTCTAAAGATAAGACTTATTTCCGTAGACGGATCAATTTTCATGAAGAAATAACAAGAACAATAATATACCGATCGTGGCGATGGAGGCATTTATCGAAGTACATATCAGCACGTGAAATACGACAACAGCTTTTAACAATGAGCTTAAGAGTTAATAACAATAAGGTTCGTTTTGTTATTTATTTGTCCATTTGGTTTCAATCACTATTTGTAAGTAAAAGCCACCTTGTCACCTGTCTGCAGTAAAAAAAAAAATTGCTGATGGTTAATAAAGAGTGTTTTCTAAGGCTGGACAATAGCGTTGTGCCCAACCAGTTCATTTCGAGTAGTTCATTCACTCGCAAAAAAAAAAAATTATATGGGCTGGAGGGGGAAGCATGAAGGCACGAGTATGGGGTGACTTGACGTTAACCAACCACGTGGTAGCTGTGGATTTTAAAGATAAACGTAAATAGTTCTGTAAATTCTATTTTAATTTATTTGAGTATGAAAAATTCTAATATGACTGTTACCATACTTTTGTTTATTTTATAATTATTTATACCTCCTTTTTATTTCTGTTATAACTGTATTATTTGCATAATTGTATTTATATACAGATTTTCAATGTTTACACATTTTATATCAAGTTGTAAATGTTAATAAAAAACCAAAATCGTAACTCTGTAATTTGAAAAAAAAAAAAAAAAAGTGTGGAGTATTTTAAAACTTTTAAGGAAGATATATTTATATTGACGATTTTATTATTAATTTAACACTTCTCATAGAAGGATAAATTATATTTGAAGAGAAAAATTTTCGCCTAGACCGGGACTCGAACCCGGGACCCTTGGCTTTCCGGGCCAAGTGCTCTACCAACTGAGCTACCGAGGCGAGTTACGATCTAGACGCAAATTTTTCTCTTATGTACGTAATTGTAATTCCCTCGCGCCAAATGCTTGAAACCATAGCTTCTATCTTTGCAAATGGCGGCTTCTTAGTTAAGAAGACATTTATTGGGAATTTAACACTACTTTATAGCCAGTAGGGCTTCTATTGACGATTTTATTATTAATTTAACACTTCTCATAGAAGGATAAATTATATTTGAAGAGAAAAATTTTCGCCTAGACCGGGACTCGAACTCGGGACCCTTGGCTTTCCAGGCCAAGTGCTCTACCAACTCGCCTCGGTAGCTCAGTTGGTAGAGCACTTGGCCCGGAAAGCCAAGGGTCCCGGGTTCGAGTCCCGGTCTAGGCGAAAATTTTTCTCTTCAAATATAATTTATCCTTCTATGAGAAGTGTTAAATTAATAATAAAATCGTCAATAGAAGCCCTACTGGCTATAAAGTAGTGTTAAATTCCCAATAAATGTCTTCTTAACTAAGAAGCCGCCATTTGCAAAGATAGAAGCTATGGTTTCAAGCATTTGGCGCGAGGGAATTACAATTACGTACATAAGAGAAAAATTTGCGTTTAGATCGTAACTCGCCTCGGTAGCTCAGTTGGTAGAGCACTTGGCCCGGAAAGCCAAGGGTCCCGGGTTCGAGTCCCGGTCTAGGCGAAAATTTTTCTCTTCAAATATAATATATTTATATTGTTTATTTTTTATTATTTCACTCACCTCATACTTCATAATTCATAGCAGACCCTGGGTTTCTTCACATATTTTGTGACATTGTCAATGCTGCGTCACGTTCACAACTGACGTCCAACGGCCTTCTATCCTGCAGACTGACCTCCGCGCCATCTGGTGGCCGACCAAAGAATTTCCAAATCAGTCCTCTTTCTTTATAACCGGGTATTTCAAAATTCATAGTTGTATTCTCATTCTTGCATATGTAAATTTTTTCCCAAATTGTGAGTTCCTTCGGTTTTTCCAATTGTTTAAGTAATTTTGTTTTGGTTTCTATTCTATGTTTTTCTGACCAGGCATGTGCAGCTATTGCAGATTTTTCGGTTTCTCCATTTTTAACATTTCTGAGGTGTTCTTTTAATCTTGTATTTAGATTCCTTTTTGTTTTTCCTATGTATATCTTTTCACAATCTTTACAATTAATTTGATAAATTCCCGATTTTTTGCAGTCTTCAATCTTTTAATTTTTGATGTTCTTATTATTAATTTCATACATCTCAATGATGGATAAATCATATTTGAAGAGAAAAATTATATGCTCAGACCGGGACTTGAACCCGGGACCCTTGGTTTTCTAGTCCAAGTGCTCTACCATTTGAGCTACTTGAGCAAGTACCGATCTAAACGCAAATTTTTCTCTATATACGTTGTAATTCCCGCCCACCAAATGCTTTGAAGCCTTTAATTTAATTTTTCTCTTCAAATATGATTTATCCATCATTGAGATGTATGAAATTAATAATAAGAACATCGAAAATAGCCGTACTGGCATTTATAATGTAATGTATAATTCCCAAATATGTCTTCTTAATATAGGAGCCGCCATTTGCAAAGATAGGAGAAAAGGCTTCAAAGCATTTGGTGGGCGGGAATTACAATGTATATAGAGAAAAATTTGCGTTTAGATCGGTACTTGCTCAGGTAGCTCAAATGGTAGAGCACTTGGACTAGAAAACCAAGGGTCCCGGGTTCAAGTCCCGGTCTGAGCGTATAATTTTTCTCTTCAAATATGACTTTTCATTTTTGTTGGTTTTTATTAAATTACCTAAGCTGTAATCATTTTTCGGTGCTAATTTAATGTTGAATTTGTTGAAAATTTTTTGAAACTTGTCAAATACGAAAGGATGGTATGTGAACTTCTTGAATTTTTTGCCTATATTTTTATCTGTCTGAAGAGTACTTTCATTGATGACTTTTTGTTCTTTGAATTTATTTATTTTCTTGTGTATCATTTTCTTTTGAAAACCATTATCCTTAGCAATTTGTATGATGTGTTCTTTCTCTTTATTGTAATTTTCTTTGCTCATGGGGACATTCACAAGTCTGTGTGTTAAACTATTAAATACTGCCTGTTTGTGTGAAAAATGGTTAAAACCAGTAGCTTTTATATAATTGTCGATGTGAGTTTCTTTCTGTAGATTCCAAATTCTATTTTCTTTTTTTCTTCATTCCTAATCAATTTAAGGTCTAAAAATGGTATTTCATGATTATTTTCTATATCCATTGTAAATTTGATTGTTTTATTTTGAATATTTAACAGTTTAATGGCATCTTCTAATTGTTTCTCTTTTACTATTGCTATGATATCATCTACGTATCTTCTCCAAAATTTAAACATCAAAGGATGTGCTTTGGTTACATGACATTCAAAATTCCCCATAAACATGTCTGCTAAGAATGGTGATAATGGATTTCCCATTGCGAGTCCTGATTTTTGACTAAAGTATTTTCCTCTAAAGGTGAAGAACATTTGATTTAAGCATAATTTTGTTAGTTTTACGTATTCTTTAACACTATCATCATCTAATTTGTTTTCTTTCAACCATTTTTCTAAAATTTTCAAAGTTGTGTCAGTCAGTATGTTTGTGAATAATGAAGTAACATCAAATGAGACCAATCTTTCTGAAGGTTCTATTTCTACATTTTCTAATTTCTCAACTAATTGGTTAGAATTTTCTACTGATAAATTTTCAAATTTTTCCATACCTTTAAATTTATTGTTAAGCCATTTGGATATGTTATATGTCGATGAGTTGATATTGTTGATGATAGGTCTCATTTTCTTTCCGTCCTTGTGGATTTTAGGAAGACCATGAATGTTGGGGTTTCTGGGATTTGGTATTTTTAATTTAAACTTTTCCTTTTGTGTCATAATTTTTTTAATTGATTTTAGGCTGGTTTCAACTTCTATAATTGTTTTTGCGAGAGGATTTGTTTTAATTTCTTCATATTCTTCCCCCTTTAATAAATTCTCCATCCTATCATTATAATCGTCTTTATCCAAAATTACCAAATTATTCCCTTTGTCTGACTTTGAAAAAACAACATTTTTATTTATTAAATTAATATTAAGAAGCTAAAGCTGTTACTATGATTGAAATAAGTATATTAAAGTACACTACTAAATTATTGTAATCAAATGGTAAAGAGAAAAATTTTTTTTTTTTTAAATTTTTCTCTTTACCATTTGATTACAACATTTTTATTATTAATGTTTCTTATTTTCTTCATGTTTGTTTTGCATATGTTTTTTATTTTTGTGTTTTTAATTTTTTCAATAACTTCCCCACATTCTTTTCTGATTATTGTTTGTTCTTCAAAATTCATGTCATCTATAGCAATTTCAACATCAGCTATGTAATCTTCTAAATTGTTAGAGTAACTAATGCATGTTTTCAATCCCTTGTCCAAAATAGATATTTCTTCTTTTGTAAAGTTTTCAGATGATAGGTTAATTACATTATTCTCAATTTCTTTATCCCTCCCTAATGTAGTGGTTATACTTTTTGTACTTATATTTTTCTTCAATTTTTTTAACTCAGGTTTTAAATTAATTATCTTTTTCTTTTGCACATCAAATTTTTTCTTCATTTTGAGGTTCAATTGGTTGTAGAAGTTTTTTTCTAGGTTATCCCAAATTATTTGTCCTAAATTGTTGGTTAATCTTAGATGTAAAAAGTACAGTTCTACGTCTATTTTACTTATAGTTGTGTAATGTTTGACTTTTTCCAAATTGAGAGTTTTCTTTTCTAAACTTTTTTGGTGTTGGTTATTGTTGTTTTTAACCATTTTCCGGACAAATTTTGGAGTGATATTATTTTCTAAACATTTATTAATGAATTTGATATCTGCAGCTCTTTTGTTTCTAAGTTCTTTTAATTTCAAATATCTTTTAATTTCTATCTTAGTTTTCGAAAAATGTTCGTTGAAATGTTGTATGTTTGAAGCCGCCATCTTGTTCCAGTTGTTTACGTAATTCTTGTTTTCCTATGACTTGATAGCCAACTTTATTAAGTTATGTAGATAGGAAATAACACTATGAGGTTTTTTAATATTGTTTATTTTTTATTATTTCACTCACCTCATACTTCATAATTAATTTAAAACCTGAGTTTAAAAAATTGAAGAAAAATATAAGTACAAAAAGTATAACCACTACATTAGGGAGGGATAAAGAAATTGAGAATAATGTAATTAACCTATCATCTGAAAACTTTACAAAAGAAGAAATATCTATTTTGGACAAGGGATTGAAAACATGCATTAGTTACTCTAACAATTTAGAAGATTACATAGCTGATGTTGAAATTGCTATAGATGACATGAATTTTGAAGAACAAACAATAATCAGAAAAGAATGTGGGGAAGTTATTGAAAACATTAAAAAACACAAAAATAAAAAAACATATGCAAAACAAACATGAAGAAAATAAGAAACATTAATAATAAAAATGTTGTTTTTTCAAAGTCAGACAAAGGGAATAATTTGGTAATTTTGGATAAAGACGATTATAATGATAGGATGGAGAATTTATTAAAGGGGGAAGAATATGAAGAAATTAAAACAAATCCTCTCGCAAAAACAATTAAAGAAGTTGAAACCAGCCTAAAATCAATTAAAAAAATTATGACACAAAAGGAAAAGTTTAAATTAAAAATACCAAATCCCAGAAACCCCAACATTCATGGTCTTCCTAAAATCCACAAGGACGGAAAGAAAATGAGACCTATCATCAACAATATCAACTCACCGACATATAACATATCCAAATGGCTTAACAATAAATTTAAAGGTATGGAAAAATTTGAAAATTTAGCAGTAGAAAATTCTTACCAATTAGTTGAGAAATTAGAAAATGTAGAAATAGAACCTTCAGAAAGATTGGTCTCATTTGATGTTACTTCATTATTCACAAACATACCGACTGACACAACTTTGAAAATTTTAGAAAAATGGTTGAAAGAAAACAAATTAGATGATGATAGCATTAAAGAATACGTAAAACTAACAAAATTATGCTTAAATCAAATGTTCTTCACCTTTAGAGGAAAATACTTTAGACAAAAATCAGGACTCGCAATGGGAAATCCATTATCACCATTCTTAGCAGACATGTTTATGGGGAATTTTGAATGTCATGTAACCAAAGCACATCCTTTGATGTTTAAATTTTGGAGAAGATACGTAGATGATATCATAGCAATAGTAAAAGAGAAACAATTAGAAGATGCCATTAAACTGTTAAATATTCAAAATATCATCATCATCATCATCATAGTACATTCACGAATTTAGGCCATTTGTTGACCTGTTTCGGCCTCAAGAGAAACACCATCCAGAAGTCTTTTGAGTGGACGTCCTGGTCTTCTTCTTCCTGCAGGTTGATATCTTAACATTAGTTTGGGTATTCTGTGATCTTCCATTCGATGAACATGTTGTATCCATCTTGACTTATAATCAGAAATTTTGTTTTCTAAAGATTCCATGTGTAATTCTTCTAAGATGTCTTCATTTTTTTTGTGATCTAGTAGTGTGTATCCTGCAGTCCTCCGAAGATATCTCATTTCAGCAGATCTAAGTCTCTGTATATCCTTCTGTTTCAACGTCCATACTTCGCTACCATACAAAAGAGTTGGAAGAGCCAGTGTTTTATACACTTTCAGTCTTGAATGCTTTTGGACTAACTGTGGCTTGAAGATAGAATTTATTAACCCTAAAATTCTTAAAAATTTAGATATTTTTGCATTTACATCCTTTTCTTCTTCATATGAGATATTGCATCCTAGATATGTAAAATTATTCACCTGCTCCAAAATTTTATTGTCCAGTACAATTTTACTTCTGACAGGATCTACACCTTGAAATGCCATAATTTTTGTTTTTTCTGTAGATATCTTTAATCCATATTCTTCTGTAATTTTGTTAAGTTCATACAGACCTTTCTGTAGATTATTTTCGGAATTTGCTATTATTATTTGGTCATCTGCAAACAATAGGGTGTTTAATTTTCTATTTTCTGATATTCTTATTCCAAATTTATATGTTTTGTTCCAGCAACATATTACTTCATTGATATAAATTGCAAAGAGTGTTGGGGATAGGGGGCAGCCTTGTCTCACACCACGATTTATAATTCCTTCTTCAGAAAATCTGTTATTTAATTTAATCTTTATGGTGTTGTCTTTGTAAATATTTTGTATGTTCTGCCGAAGTAAATTTGGTATATTTCTGTCTTCCAATATATTTAAGAGTTTTGATCTCAAAACAATCAAATTTACAATGGAAATAGAAAATAATCATGAAATACCATTTTTAGACCTTAAATTGATTAGGAATGAAGAAAAAAGAAAATAGAATTTGGAATCTACAGAAAAGAAACTCACATCGACAATTATATAAAAGCTACTGGATTTAACCATTTTCACACAAACAGGCAGTATTTAATAGTTTAACACACAGACTTGTGAATGTCCCCATGAGCAAAGAAAATTACAATAAAGAGAAAGAACACATCATACAAATTGCTAAGGATAATGGTTTTCAAAAGAAAATGATACACAAGAAAATAAATAAATTCAAAGAACAAAAAGTCATCAATGAAAGTACTCTTCAGACAGATAAAAATATAGGCAAAAAATTCAAGAAGTTCACATACCATCCTTTCGTATTTGACAAGTTTCAAAAAATTTTCAACAAATTCAACATTAAATTAGCACCGAAAAATGATTACAGCTTAGGTAATTTAATAAAAACCAACAAAAATGAAAAGATTGAAGACTGCAAAAAATCGGGAATTTATCAAATTAATTGTTGGTTGGTTGGTATCTAATGTCGAGCACTTGATAATGAAATCATTCGCTCTCTTGCACTCCAATATTTAGCAGAAAAGCTGGTCTCTTCTACAAAAGCTGGGCAACGGAGGAGATGGTTTATTTCCATATCTTCATTTAAATTGCAAAAAGGGCATTTAGGTGAATCTGTTATGCCAATTCATTTCTTTTTCCAAGGCTTCATGTTTGTATTGGAGTACAATAAACTAGTTGTAACCGTTTAGTAGTAGGCACCATATGTGGTGGTTACGTCACCCATAGAGAGAAAGTAGGTATAGGAAGGAAGGAGAAATGAACCCCTAGGCCTCGAGTACTCTAATACCATCAGAGTCGAAAGAAACAAGAGGTCAGTCAAGGGAGACTGGATAGAAAAGTTGAAAGAGGGAATTGGTATGGGGAGGAGAAGTAATACCAATTCGGTCAAAAAAGAAAAACTCACCAAGCTGACCAGTGCTTGTTGGTGAGTAGCCCTTCCCTTTCGTTCATCATGCATAAGCATGATTACTAACAGCTGCACCACGAGAAGGTGAGGGATTGGACACTAGGTTACTGTCCAGGTCGGTTCCTTTAAGCCTTCGATGGAAGGAATTAAAGGGTCTCCTCTCTGTTAAAAACAGTAGCCTTTCCGCAGCCTCAAATTAATTGTAAAGATTGTGAAAAGATATACATAGGAAAAACAAAAAGGAATCTAAATACAAGATTAAAAGAACACCTCAGAAATGTTAAAAATGGAGAAACCGAAAAATCTGCAATAGCTGCACATGCCTGGTCAGAAAAACATAGAATAGAAACCAAAACAAAATTACTTAAACAA
Organism: Diploptera punctata; assembly: GCA_030220185.1. Lineage (NCBI taxonomy): Eukaryota > Metazoa > Arthropoda > Insecta > Blattodea > Blaberidae > Diploptera > Diploptera punctata. Next base: position 353,458 of record JASPKZ010008889.1, read on the forward strand.
TTGGAAAAACCGAAGGAACTCACAATTTGGGAAAAAATTTACATATGCAAGAATGAGAATACAACTATGAATTTTGAAATACCCGGTTATAAAGAAAGAGGACTGATTTGGAAATTCTTTGGTCGGCCACCAGATGGCGCGGAGGTCAGTCTGCAGGATAGAAGGCCGTTGGACGTCAGTTGTGAACGTGACGCAGCATTGACAATGTCACAAAATATGTGAAGAAACCCAGGGTCTGCTATGAATTATGAAGTATGAGGTGAGTGAAATAATAAAAAATAAACAATATTAAAAAATCTCATAGTGTTATTTCCTATCTACATAACTTAAGATATATTTAATTTATATATGTATTATTTACACATATTATTTGCATAATAGTTCTTTAAAAAGAAAGAAATATGCAAAATCGTACTACTGGCAATTACTTGATCTTAATCTTTAGCAACCCCTAAACTAAAAATATAAAGAGGGTGTATACTGGGTAGGCCTTGTGTGTGCACTTTTACTGAATGGCTTCTAATTCATGATCAAGAAAAAGTAGTGAAATTTGGGGTTTCTTCGCCGATTTAGGCAATGGTAAAGCAAAGTGTAACTTTTGTTCTAAACACAGTTTCATTCAGGGGGCGGGATGCTTTTAAACTTCTTCTTCTTCTTCCTTTCAAGTATTAGGCCAAGGCCTGTTATGATCCTTGCACAGCACATTCGCTCTAAATGTTTAGCAAGGTAAGATTTTTACTAAATTTTGCAACAGCTTTTTGTAAACCTAGTAAAATATGTTGTTTTAAAACTTGGATAAAATGGATTTTTATTAAATACTTTCGGAATTCCAGTATGTAAAATGTAAAGTGATTGTAATATTAGACTACATTAGATTTGTAGCTTTAGTAATGCTGTAGATCAAAAGGAGTAATCCCTGAGTAATGCTGCGTATGAGTGATGACGTAAGCAAGAGGCGCGAAGGTGCCGTAATGTACATGTACTGAATGAATGAGCGTGTTGAATGTTGAGAGTTTAAAGTACAACTGAATGTTTAAAGCCAGTTCACTCTGTCATGGTATTCGTTCCTCTAAGACACTTCACTCTTCCAAGGTAGTTCGTTCTTTGATACCACTTCGTTCATCTAAAACACTTCACTCTTCTAAGATAGTTCGTTCTTTTATACCACTTTGTTCTTCCAAGGTAGTTCGTTTTTCTATGTAACTTCACTCAGGCGAGATAGTTCGTTCCTCTATGGCAGTTCACTCTGGCAAGATAGTTCGTTCTTCTCAGACACTCACTGCAGTACGAACGATATGGATGACGTAGGAAAGAGGCGGGGACATGCAAGGTCGATGGGCGGATGTAGAGTAATCAACGAATGAGCGAAAGTTGATTTGGAGTGACAACGAATGAGCGAAAGTTGATTTGGAGTGAGACATCTAGAGCTTGAAATAAAAAGTAAATTTTAATTTTAAGTAGCAGTAGTGAACTCTGAACTGGCAGTTCACTAAAAGTGAGTAACTTTTTGACACTTCACAGTAGTGAAGCGTTGTTTTTAAACGATTCACTCTCGAATTACCCATCACTATACTCCACACAGCTACAGCATTATTTATTAAATTAACTGGTTCAGGCAAAAATTGTTCTTTTTACCATTGATTTATAATAATTTAATTGTGTTCATTCGTTTACTTATTTCTATCATAGTAATAGCTTTAGCTTCTCAATATTAATTTAATAAAGACTTATTCTTGTTGAAACAAGTTCTGAATCTGTGGAGGCTTATTCATGTTCAAACATGATCTAACATTGCAATAAGAGAGAGAAAATTTTCCATTTAAAGTGTGATGCCCAAGTAGCATAATGCACTAGTAAGTAAAACTAGAGAATTTGGTTCAAATCCTAGTGTGGGCAAAAATTTTTCTCTTCAAAAATTATGTTCTAACATGATGTAATGTTGCTAGTTTTATTAAGCAGACAACCAATAGCCATATTGAAATTTTACTGAGTCTGTGAACTCATTCTTTTCAAAATAATAATTGTCCATCATTGCAAATGTTAAAGTTTGTATTATAACATCAAAATATTAAGCTTTACTGCTATAATGGTAATGTAAATTCTCATTAAAAAGTCTTCTTGAATTTAGAAGATGTCAGATGGCACTGGCAGCAATGGTTACCTGCCTATGACGAAAAAGAGAATAGTATATGAAGAAGAAAAATTAGCATTTGTGCGTGGATGTCTGAATGCTGTAGCGGCACACTAGTGTATAAAGCTAGAGGTCTCGGGTTCAAATCCCAGTTCAGGCATTCATTTTTCTTCTCAAAATAATAAAAAACTTCATATTAAAAAAAAACAAGGAAGAAAAACTTATGAACTTTGAAATTCCCATGGATTCAGATTGGATCCAGAGATTTATCGGTCAACCAACAGAGGGAAGAAGTAGTTCTTCTGATCAATATAACATCAGTTGACGAGATATTACTGAAGGTGAAGCTGCCAAGGCTTTGAAACTGCAGTATAATTAGAAGACCGGATATGAGGTAAGGTATGAAGTATTTTAATTTAATCTTAAATTAAACCTCATAGTGATTTTTTCCTATAAAACTTCAATATAAGTGACGACTCAAGTCGCAATAGGAAATCAAAATGGCCGACTGTTACTTAACCTCAACATTGGATTTGAATGTAAATTTGTTGGGTTTAAGAAAAGACGTCAAAACATTAATGAAATTAAGATAATAAAGCAGAAAGAAGATGATGGACATTAAATTTATTAAGAAGTGTTTGGATTTGGACATCACACCCAAATTCGTTAGGAAAACTGTTAAGGATAACAATGGTTCAAAAGAACAGAAGACAGTCGAGAAGAAAATTTTAAATATGGGAAGAAATAAATATTATGAAACTATTAGCAATTTGGACACAAAATTATATTTTCTATCATATTTGAAGAAAAAAATGATATACTCAGACTAGGGCTTGAACCCAGGACCTTTGACTCTACTGACTGAGCTACTTGAGCAAGTTCCAATCTAAACGCAAATTTTTCTCTTATATATGCTGTTAATTCTTGCACACCAAATGCTATGAAATCTTTGCTTCTATCTTGCAAATGGCGGCTAAAGCCAAAGGTCCTATGTTCAAGCCCCAGTCTGAGCATATAATTTTTCTCTTCAAATATGATTCATTTATCATTGAGATGTATGAAATGAATAATAAAAATATTGAAAGAAGCCAGACTGGTTTTATAATGACATAATGTAAAATTCCCAAATAAATGTCTTCTTAATATAGAAGCCGCCATTTGCAAGATAGAAGCAAAGGTTTCATATAATTTGGTGTGCAGGAATTAACAGCATATATCCACCACAATAATTCTGCCCGAAGGCAGGTCCTTCACTGCAATCATAACATTTCTATGCTATGCTTGCAGTTTTACTAGGGAATTGTAGGTGTGGTAGCTTCCCGTTGCTTTCCACACCGGTGAAGGATGATGATGATGGCCATATGATTTCGGGGACCGTTTGGGCTTTAAAGTTTTCCTGACATTTGTCTTGCAGGTGAGGAAAAACCTCACCCAGAAAAACTGCCCCGATTGGGGATCAAACCCGGGCCCGCTGCATGACAAGGCAGCACGCTACCTCAAGACCACAGCGGTGGATAACAGCATATATATGAGAAAAATTTGCATTTAGATTGGAACTTGCTCAGGTAGCTCAGTCGGTAGAGTATTGGCCTAGAAAGCCAAAGGTCCTGGGTTCAAGTCCCAGTCTGAGTGTATAATTTTTTTCTTCAAATATGATTTATCTATCATTGAGATGTATGAAATGAATAATAAAAACATTGAAAGAAGCCATACTGGCTTTATAATGTAAAATTCTCAAATAAATGTCTTCTTAACCCTTAACCGGAGTTGTGCATTTTGTATGTCGTTAGTGGAGTTGTGGGATCAAAAAAGATACCAACAGAAAATGTGATAATACATGCAGTTGTATTTGTATTTATTGTGAAAAATATAATTATAAAATAGTGTGTTTATTGGACTAACTGATTGTGGAATAATATGGATCATTTGGGGAGGGAAATTCACTAAATAACAGGATATAGCACAAGTGTAGTGAAAAATAGAATAATAATTACCACGAACATCTATACAATGAATTTTCAGATTTTTTTGTTCACACACATTTTTTCACAGAAATTTCAAAATACACTGAATAAAAACCCCACATAATTTACAAAAACTTTCTTTCATAATAGAATGTTCCTAATTCTCCACATAACTGATCAGCATGTTCTGGCACATTGGTCTATCACATCTAACACAATATTGGTTCGTTTTCTTTTCGTTTGAACGAAGACACAATGCACACTGTTTTCTTTTACATCCTTGATTGGTCTTCCATTCTTCGGAAATGGTTTCTTCAAAATCCTGGAAACAATCATTCTGAGTTCTTTTGGTAGTCGATCATTTACAAGTCTTTCGTTCAGGTATGGCTCTGTAAATTGTCGGCCTAAAGTTTTCAGGAATTCAAAGTGAGAAATAGGCTTGTAATCCTTGAAAGATGATTGCAATACTTAACAATTGACATCAGTTTTGTTCAGAATAGCATAGCAGACAGCCAAGGGACCATTTCCGTCTTCGCCTGCTTGTGCTATATGTAAAAATGTTTTGTTCAAAGGTATCTACTCCCCCTTTCGTACTATTATAAAAATACGAATATAATTTGTGGTTTGCATGTCTCAGGATCAGTACATTCCGAATGGTGCATGTTAGACAGCATAATGGCAGCTTTTTCTTTTTTAGGTACATGCAAAATAATTGTTTGATCATCTCTAAACCCGTACTCTGTGATGTCTATTATAGGTGTCCTGTTTGTTTGGAAGGATATGCTAAAAAATTCAGAGTCACATTCTAGTTCTGAATCTGTTTCATGTTCAGAATAATTATAGTCAGGATCTTTTCAAAGACCAGGAAATCAGTATCAAGCACTGATATACGTTTACGAGCATGATAGGCCATATTAACACCAACTATACCATTGTTACATAAACTAACGTTCAACAAAAATACTGGAACGCTACTGGAGTTGTGGGGTCGTAAAGGATACCACTCTTTATTTTACTTATACACAGAGAAAGTAACAGTACTTACAGGTTACAGACCATGGCTAAGGGTTAATATTAAACAAAGGGAAAGCTACACAAAAGGATTTTGAAAAAAAGGAAGTAGATTTTAAAAGAATATCAGGGGTGTCCAGTTTCATTGGTATCATAAAAGACCCCACAACTCCGGTTAAGGGTTAATAAAGAAACTGCCATTTGCAACATAGAAACAAAGGTTTCATAGCATTTGGTGTATGGGAATTAACAGTGTATATAAGAGAAAAATTTGCATTTAGATTGAAACTTGCTTAGGTAGCTCAGTTGGTAGAGTATTTGCCTAGAAAACCAAATTTCCTGGGTTCAATCCCCAGTCTGAGTGTATAATTTTTCTTTTCAAATATTATTTATCCATCATTGAGTTGTATGAAATTAATAATAAAGTCATTTTCTATTTTAATGTAGAATAGGAAGTACCATTAAGAGATTTGTTTAATAATTAAGACATTTTCTCTGTACATTCTTACCTCTTATGGTTGTTTTGTCTTATTTATCATTTTCTATATTTAAAAATCACTAAAAATGAAGGTAATTTTTATTGGGGAAAATTAGAAGAAACATTTTTCAATAAACTAAACAAAAGTATTAAAGAAAAATATTTAGACAAAGTAAGAAAATTGAAAATTTAAAATCGAGATCAAGAAAAAGAAGTAAGGAAAACATAAGCACCCCAAAAACAGAAAAAAGTGGAAATAATGTAATTAACATGTCTTCTAAAACTTTCAACCGAAGGGAAATACGAATGTTAGGAAAAGGTTTTAAAACATGTGTGGACTATTCAAACAAAATTGAAGACTATGTAGTGGACATTGAAATAATAATAGATGATATGAAAACAGAAGAAAAAATTTTCATTGGAAATGAATGTGGAAAAATAATAGAAGAAATTAAGGAAATTCCGAGAAATAAAACGTAACTGGGAAGCATGAAAATAATAAAAGAAATCAACAAGAAAAATGCAATCAGTACCAAAGCAAATAAAGGCAATAGTGAATACAAGAAAATGGCAGGGTTTGATAACCTTTTAATTGATAACTCATTTCAGTTGATAGAAAAATTAGAGAACACACAATTAGAACAACAGACAGATTAGTTTCACTGTTTCCCAGCGTCCCTAGAGAAACCACTATTGAAATTTTGAAAAAATGGTTAAACAAAAGCAAATTAGAAAAAGAAAACATAAAGGAATATATAATTTTAACAAAATTATGCATTGAACAAATGTTTTTTTACATATAATGGAAAATTTTACAAATTTCTGGACATACTATGAGAAACCCCCTATTACTATTTTTGGTTAATTTATTTATGGGAAGTTTCGAGCAAGAAAATAACAAGTGGACATCCTTTAATTTTCAAATTTTGGAGTATATGTAATTGCTATTGTGAATCATAAACAAATAGAGTTGCCTTAAAGCTTTTGAACATTCAGAGTAGAACTATAAAATTTACCATGGAAACTGAAATTGAAAGGCAAATCCCATTTTTAGATACAATTTATTTAACTAGAAATGGAGAAAACAAGATAGAATTTGGAATATATAGAATATATAGAAAGATAACTATATTAAAGTTTTGGGATTCAACCATTTTGCTCACAAAGAGGCAGTGTTCAATAGTTTGACACATAGATTAGTAAATATACCTATGAGCAAAGAAAATTAAGAAAAATAATACATAATTAATGTAGCAACAGAAAACAGTTTTGAAGAAAATATGACACACAAGAAAATAAACAATATTGAAGAAAATAAACAATTTTGAAGAAAATAAACAATTTTGAAGAAAATAAACAATTTTAAAAGGAAAAAATTAATTAATGAGAACATACTTATAAAACAAACAGAAGAGAACATAAAATTTAAGAAATTCACTTACCATCCATAGAAATACAAGTTTCAAAAAATTTTCAAAAAGTTTAATATAAGATGAATGAATACAGCCTAAATAGGATAATTAAAACCAACAAAAATGAAAAGAATTGAAGGATAAAACAAATCAGGAATTTATCAGATCAAATGCAGGAATTGTGACAAAATTTACATAGGAAAAACAAAAAGAAATTTGAAAACAAGGGTGAAAGAACATCTTAGAAATGTAAAAAATAGTGAAGTGGAAAAGTCAGCAGTAGCTGCTCATACTTGGTCTGAAAAGCATCTAATTGAATCAAAAGTCAGTCTAATTAAACAAATAGAAAAACAAAAAGAACTCCTGGTTTGGGAAAAAATTCACATTAAAAAAAAAAAGAAAAGAAAACCTATGAACTTTGAAATTCCCATGGATTCTGATTGGATCTGGAGATTTATCGGTCCACCAACAGAGGGAAGAAGAAGTAGTTCTTCTGATCGACATAACATCAGTCGATGAGAAAGAATTACTGAAGGTGAAGCTACCAAGGCTTTGAAACTGCAGTATAATTAGAAGACTGGATATGAGGTGAGGTATGAAGTATTTTAATTTAATCTTAAATTAAACCTCATAGTGATTTTTTTCCCTATAAAAGTTCAAAATGTTAAAATTTGTATTATAACATATTTCTTCTTAACTAACAATAAAGGAATCACATCCAAAACAAAATATACAGTTAACCCTTCAATACCAGCCTCCATATGCTGTATGGACCTACAAGAAATCATATGCTACTGGCCTCCGCATGTAGTACTGGCCCAAACAGCAAGTCATTTAAACTGTTTTTGTGGTCAGAATTTTTAAGATATTTCAATTTTACTAATATATAAATATGGACAGGAAACATAGCTTGCAGAATATTATATAAATGTCTACATCAGTCAATTATTCTTATCCTTAGATTAGATATATATTACATGAATTAAAAACTGAATTTTGACTTGTATGTGTGGCACAGTGTTCATTTTGACTCTGAAAAATGTGAAGAAAATATAAAATGAATAATTATAAGCATTAACGTACCTTCACTAACATGTTTGGGAATCTGTTGTTATTGATTAAACATACAAGTTGACTAATACAACATTAATAAAATTCATGATAAAATTCCATTGAAGTATTAGTCCTTCTTCTTCCTCTACGCATGAAAGCTGGCAGCTTGTTGCGTGTTCATTCACTACAGGTCCGGGGTATGGTGACATCCTTCCATCGTAGTTGTGATCTTCCTAAAGGCCTTTCTGCTGAGGTGTCCAGTCACGTAATTTCTTCACTAGTCTACTGTTCTTCATTGTATCTATGTGATATATCTAAAAACCTCATTGCAATCATCAAAGACATTTATTCAGGAAATAGCATTTGTCACAAAATTAAAATTATAAAATTCTTACCTTGTAGGTTAGTCTCCTCAACTTTGTAAAGTATTAATTCCCTGTAGGTCTTCAGGACTAGTCCCATCATCCCATATCTCCTGCTCCTTTTGCTGATGATGGAACTAGTCCTGAAAGGTCTACAGAGAATTACTACTTTTCAAAGTTGAGGAGATGGACATATAAGGTAACAATTTTATAATTTTAATTTTGTGACTAATACAAACTTTGAAACATTTTATTAACCATGACAACTGATGCACAGTGACTGATTTGAAGCTGGTTCATGTACTGTCTGAAATATTCTTACTCAGATTAAAAGTCAACATTTCAATCTATATAATATGTAATATGATTGAATTGTTTTAGGAAATATCATTATGAACTAAAATTTAAAATACATTCTGTTCACCTCACCTAATATCCTGTCTTTTAATTAGACTGATTTCAAAACCTAGGCTTTTCATCATCAGTAATTTCACAACTGATGTTCTGTGCTACTGGATGACATGAAATTACTGATGATGAAACCACCTAGGTTTTGAATCCAGGATGACAGGACATCGGTTGTAAAATTACTTACGAAGAAACCATGTAGGTTTTGAAACTGGTTTAATTAGAAGAGGTGAAATGAATAGAATTATATTTCAATTTTATATAATGTGATATTTTTGATCTTCTTGAGGATTTCAGTATTTCTGTTTCATGAGTGTCACCTACCTTCAGTCATAAAACACGCTTAGTTTGAGTTTACCATGGTAGCTGAAAGAGTCTAGACATTTGAGTGGATTTCAGAACCTAGGCTTTTCATAATCAGTATTTTCACAACTGATGAAACTTTTGAGTCCAGGAGCACTGCTTCTAGATGACAACACATTGGTCATGAAATTACTAATAAAGAAACCATCTAGGTTTTGAAACTGGTCTAATTAGAAGATGGGATAAGAGGTGAAATGAATAGAATTTATTTTAAATTTTATATAATGTGATATTTTCGATCTTCTTGAGGATTTTCCCAATATTTCTGTTTTATGAGCATCACCTATCTTTAGTCATAAAACATGCCTAAGTTTTAGTGTACCATGGCAGCTGAAAGGAAGCATCACCTATCTTTAGTCATAAAACATGCCTAAGTTTTAGTGAACCATGGCAGCTGAAAGGTCTACACGTTTGAGTGATAGTGTGATACTTAGGATTTTAGATGAATGTGAAGTGTGTAGTGAATCTGAATTGAGGAAAATCATAGTGATTCAAGTGGTGTTGACAATATTACAGTTGCAGAAGTTATTGCCAATGAAAATGACTAATCATGATGAAGCAGATGTAAATTTTGTATGGGAAAATATGGATAATTATGTTGGATAAAAATATATTTTCTGTTGTGTTTCTGGACTCCAGAATGAAGTTCAAAATGTCAGTGTAATTAATTATAAAATATTTTGAATTATTTTTTGATATATTACAAACTATTGTTCAAGAAATTAATACTAAAGAAAACTTTTTGTTCACTTGTAAAATCTTCGCATCCTGTCACTGTAAATTAAATTTGTATAATTCTGGGTTTGTTCAAAAACCGACTACTAGGCATTATTTTACAAAAAGAAAGGTAATAGTAACACCTGCTATCAATGATATCAAAAAGCAGGGAAAGATTTGAACTAATTTGTTGTTTCCTTCATTTTTGCAACAAAATTATGTCAAGATTTTTTCTGTACATTCACATCTAAACACAACATTTCAGCTATATTATCTTCCCAGCCAAAATATAGTAATCAACAAATCTAACACTTGTGGAAGGTGCTTTTGACTTTTAGACAGTATCTTGCACCAAAATCCTCCAAGTTTGGAATAAAACAAATTTAAGCTCTGTGAATCATATTCTGGTCCAAGTTTGGAATAAAAAAAATTAAGTTCTGTGAATCATATTCTGACTATCTTACAAGGGAAGTACTTATGTTGGACCAGTTGGATTGTAACAAAAATTGGAGGATACGTTGAATGAAGGATACTGAACACTGCAAATTCAATAGTATGCATCATGTTTAATAGGAAATAAGGAACAAGAAAAAAGAAATAGAGACTTAACATCTGTATATGACAGAATAAATGAGTAAAAAATTTGCAAAAAATGAAATAAACATAAAAATAGAAAAAGATAGTGTGGTGAACACTAAAGGGGCAGGAAGAGAAAGATAAACTAACGAAATAAATATTGCAACGGAGCAGCATGTTATGTGAACAGCGCACCGGAGTGTGAATGTTTTTTCCACTCCTGCAGTCGAGTATTTGTACAGTATATACAAATTGTTTCTATTTAAACATAAAAACTCAATAAATTGAAAGTACAATAGAATATTTGTTTTATTATTTATTGATTAGCACTTTTATGGCGTACATTAATACTTCTTTTTAGGACATAACAGTATATTTATACATAACTGTGTACATTTATAGGCGATAGTCTTGTGAGTCTGTAAAATATTTCATCAAAAGGATAAAATGGGCATAATAAATTCATTTTACGTCTTAACTACATTAGAATCTATAGTTCAGGAAACATTTGAAAAACACGAACCTGGATTGGATAATGACCAGTTTGCATATTTTCTGGTAGAACTTATAGAACAAAAATATTGGAATGGGTTAGAGGACTTTAGCGAAAATACTTTAGATTTCGAAGACTATGCCACTTGCAATCAGAAGCTCACACAGGCCGGATGATCTGAAGACTTTCAAATTGCCAATGAATCCAGTGAGGAACGTGAGAGTTCAAGTAGGTTTGAGCCGTCTCCTGTTAAAAAACCTAAACATCCTAACATGCTGTCTGCCTATTCTGAAGAAACTTTGGAAAATATTTATGAATATAGGATGTCAGGAATATCTGGCCCGAAGTCCTATTCACAAATAATAAAAAAATGGCCATTATTAATTAATAACCGAAATGTAAGAACAGTTTGAATTATATAGAAAATAAAACATCTTATCTAGCTTCACAATTAAAAAACAGGGACCCCTACAAAATCACCCAAATTAAAGACTACATCTTTAATAAGTTTCGAGATTCTCGAGATCAGGGATTTGACAGTGCATTATTGACATTACAAACATGGGCTGTTTTTCGAGCGAAGGAATTGGTCTTGAATGAATTTAAAGCTTCAAAGACATTCATTTCAAATTTAAAAAAGAAAACAATATTTCTTCAAGAAAAATTACCATGTCACTGACAAGGTATTAAAAACGAAACTCAAACTATTGAAAATGCAAATAAGTTTGTAAGGGACGTTAATCAGATCATTCAAGAAAACTGTATACCAACAAGGAATGTGTGGAACTGTGACCAAAGTCAATTTCATTATGAAATGACAGAAAACAGAACATTTACAGTCAAAGGCAAAAATCTCACTGTTGCTACAGTTCAAAACCTACATGGAACTACACATTCTTACAAGATAAATGTTCTTATTTCAATGTGTGAGCAACTTGGGAAGAGGTTATACCTACTGGAAACAAATTCGGGCCCAAAGTTCAGAAGAAGATAGAACAGAATACACTTCCAAATGTATATGTCGACTGTAGTGCCAGTGGAAAAATGACAAAAGAATATTTGAAAATATTCTTAAAACATGTGTTTAGTGAAAACATTGAAATGGATTCACCTTTAATATGTGATTCGTGGTCCGGGCCGGGCATAAGGACGAACAATTGCTACAGGACTGTTTACCCAATAAATATGTAAGGCTGAAAATTATTCCTGCAGGAGCCACCAAATATATACAACCATTTGATGCTTTTCCCCCCTGTCAATATAAGATCTATGTGCGACGATGTGAAGAATATGTGCGTCTAAAATCGGATGGTGACGTGAAAATGTCTGATAGATTCTCTATTATAAAACTGCAATTCCTTGTATATAATCAACTGTTAGTAGAAAATTTACAAAAATATGCATATTATGCTTGGACAAAGACTGGCTATAACGTGGACCAAAGTGTAACGAGATTCACAAATGTAACTGAAACTGCATTTGACATTGGTTGTAATGAATGTGCCACATATAACTGCTCCAGGATTGGCATCATCAGATGCTCATGGTGTTCCCAAATCTTTGTTACAAACATTTCATCGAAGACCCTCATTATTATCATTATGTTATGGTAAATGATAATTTGTTTTTGTTACTCCAGTACACGAAATTATAACCGATTCTGAATTTGAAGTAAAAAAAAGTAGTAGTAATAGGACTTTATTAGACTAAAAGTAAGGTATTATATAAATGTTATTTACAAATTTTGTGTCGCACGGGCAGTACGCCATAAGTGCTGTTGACAGTCCGTTACAATAAAGTAGTATTTGGTAATAGTATTCGTATAAAGAAAAACAAAAAGAAAACAACAATATTACAATTACATAAAGAAAGCACAATGATATTACAATTACATAATAATACTATAACATTATATATTAATTAAGTTATGTAGAATTATTAAGAATTAATGGTATTGCATTTTGATAACATGTACAAGTATTTATTCATGAATGAGTGTTGTTCTTATTTTCCACATTTTGTCCAGAAATTTACCCAAGTTTATCCAATTTCCTGGATTTACCGTTAACTCGTAGCATGTCAATCTTTCACGATTTGAAATCAATGAGACACGATTGAAATTTAATGACAAATATGAGTTTTATTAAATTTGCAGCAAAATGACTAACACCATCATATTTAATGTCAATTAATTAACATATCCTCCAATTTTTGTTAATCCAACTGGTCCAACATAAGTACTTTCCTTGTTAGGTCATTCATAGTTTACACAGGCAAAGATTCTGAAATCCAATCCACATTCATCTCTCCTAGAATAAACATTCCTGAACAAATACAAAATAAAAATAAAAAAAGGAAAAAAAAAACAAAGGAGAAATGAGAATAATAATAAAACATCTGGATCCTGTTAGTATATTGAAATGCCAAATAAGAAAGTTGTATATATGATTTAACATACCGTTAACATGAAAAGACGAAAATCACAGTTAGGGACAAAGATGTAGAAAATTAGCTACCATAATGGAATACAATGGGGCATGCCGTAGCATAGTGGTTAAGGCACTGAGCTACAAGCCGGAGGGTAGAGGGTTCAAGTCCCGTTGAGGTCAGGATTTTTAAACAGACCCAAACCCTCTGGTGGCACTATGACCCTGGGGTGGACTCAGCCTCTAATGGAAATGAGTACCAGACTCTTGTTCTGGGGGTAAAGGTGGCCGTCACGCAGGTCTGACAACCTGGCTGACATAAAGTGCCGATTGTCTAGAAAAAGTGGGAGCCTTAACCTCCTACTACCCCAAGGGCCTCCGGGCCTATTGTGGGATCACTTTACTTTTTAATGGAATACAACAAACATGAGGAGAATTGACTTGAAACACAAAATGCTACAGATGTACCTAACTGAAAAGAAGAGGATGCATAAATAGTATCATAAAATATTCAAGAGATTGCTAAATGCTGCAGTTTTGAATTCCATAATAAATTACAAAATATCCTATAGGAAGACTGGGACACTTATCATTTCAAATTTTGTTCATTCAGGGAATTTTTTCCAAGTATGGAACAGCAAGTGCAAAATTATCTGATTATTATGCATCAGACAATATTGTATTACGACTGACTGAAAGATTTTTATACGAAAAGTATCACCGACGTTAAAAAAAGCAAGGCTTCAGTGAATATATCAAGTGTGTACTGAGAATGGAAAGAAGAGAGAGAGAGAGAGAGAGAGAGAGAGCATTGTTGATTGGATGTAACATAGGGCTATGTTTAGAGGAATGTCTTCAATACATACTCACAAAACTAAATTCTAAGGTAGCCCTAAATCCCAAGTCACATTGTAGTTGGTAACTGATCGTTCTTGCTATAATGTTGTCATATTATTTTAGAAATTATATTAGAATAGAAAAGTGTTTAGAGTGCAAGTTTATCACTGTGAACTAATTGGGTATTCATTTGCTCACAGGCATTCATTCACAAATTATTATTTTAGATTTATTTCCTTGAATTCTACCTTCAAACACATCCTGCTGCTATGAAACAAAATGCAGACTCGATAAAATAGTTGATTCTAATAGTCTCATTAAAAGACTGGGCTGTGCTTAGATATTGCATTTTAATAATTCATGTTCAAAAAATAAGTAAAATATTATATTAAATTCTTTGTATCTGTACACAACAAATGTAATTTATTGCACATATTTCCTTTCTCTTTGTTTTTGTGAATAATTTAGTTAAAATCTTATTAAAATTCAATAATATTTAGCCGAGATGTGGGAATTTGAAAATAATCTAGTAAAATGAGGTTTACAGGATTAAATTTGCTCTGTCTGTATAGTGGGAATCCCTTTAAAATCTGCCGTCGCTGAAGGATTAAGTATCCCAATTTGGCATCTGCAATGTTACCTGTACCAATTAGTGAAGAGTATCCTGTACCAAAATCCGGAGTGATAGTTCTGACTCCATCCAGCTCATGCTGAAGACCAAAGAAAAGAGAGAAGTGACCTTGTTTTTAAAGCAAGTAGTTCATCAGAACCTCTTTTTTTTTTTTTTTTCTAAAGAAGATCTTAATGAACTCATATGAGATTTGAATTTGTGTAAGCAATTGGCTGAGCTTTTCAGTTCTCAAAGGTTATAATCTACTCCAAGAAGATACAAAGATATAAGTTTATTGTAGTTCACAATAGTGATTTCATAGACTACTTCTCTAAAGAAAATCATGTAGTATTAATAAATTACGATAGGAAGTAACAACATTATGAGGTTCTTTTTAACCCTCTGCATGCCATTGGCAAAATATTTTATGTCAGAGATTTAAATCGCATTCACTGATGTGATCGGCTTTGCAAGTAGTTTAAATATATTGTCTGGCAGGTATGATCAGCTCACGGCACCTAAACGGTTAATAAATGAGATGAATCTGGAGTCATCTTACCTCATAAAATGTTGAGATCTATTTGAACATGTTTTCATATATCATGTTCAAATAGAACACAACAAATGAGGTAAGATGACTCCAGATTCATCTCATTTATTAAGATCATGAAGTATTTTGTAATAATGTTTGTTCAGCAATAGAGGCTCTTGGACATCAACATGAGCCAGATGAATGGTGATTGTTCATAGACTCACCAATACCTGTCGCTGATACTACTGACATGAAAGAGACATATGAAAATATGAAACTGTTGTTGGGAAAAAAAAATTATTATATGAAATATAACTGAAATATCTGTAGAGATTTGAAGATCATAATTTTAGTGTTATGTTTTCAACTTGGATACACTAAATTCTGCTGTTTCTTGTGCAAATGGAAAAGTAGGGATAGGAAGTCTCACTGCTTAAGGAAACAATGGCCTGAACATGAATTTCATATTTCGTGGCATAAAAATGTAACAAATACTCCATTAGTGGATCCCAAAACAATGTATTTTACCTTCCCCTGTATATAAAACTGGGGCTTATAAAAAATTTTGTAAAAGCTATGGACAAAAATTGTGCTGTGTTTATATATCTGAAATTTAAATTTCCTAAAATAAGTGATACAAAATTAAAGGAAGGAATTTTTATAGGGCTGCAAATAAGATCACTGATTATTGATGAGTTGTATATTTTGACTTCCTCATATTTCTTGATTTTTATGCAGACTAGTTTTATCGCATCTGTGCGACATTGTCGATGCATTACAACTGTTGCCTTGCAGTTGTCCTTTCTGCAAGTTGATATTTGCTCCCTCTGTTGGCTGACCTATGAATTTCCAAATCAAATTATTTTTGTTTTTCACCGGGAATTTCAAAGTTCATGGTTTGCTTTTTATTCTTGCAGACATAAATTTTCTCCCAAATTGTGAGTTCCTTAGATTTTTCTGTTTTAGTAATTTTGCTTTAGTTTCAATTTCTCCATTTTTAACATTTCTAAGGTGTTCTTTCCATCCTGTATTTAAACTCCATTTTGTTTTTCCTATGTATATTTTTTCACAATCTTTACAATCAATTTGATAAATCCCTGATTTTTTGCAGTCTTCAGTCTTTTCACTTTGTTGGTTTTGATTAATTTATTCAAACTGTAATCATTTTTTGGTGCTAATTTAATGTTAAATTTGCTGACAATTTTTTTAAACTGATTAAATACTAAAGGATGGTATGTACATTTTTAAAATTTTTTACCAATTTCTTTATCTGTCTGAAGAGTACTTTCATTTATCACTTTTTGTTTCTTGAAATTATTTATTTTCTTATGAATCATCTTTTCCTGAAAACCATTCTCTTTTGATATTTTTATAATGTGTTTTTTTTCTTAAAATTTTTTCTGCTCATTGGAACAATCACAAGTTTGTATGTTAAACTATTAAATACTGCCTGTTTATGTGCAATATGGTTAAAACTTGTTGCTGTAATATAATTATCAATGTGTGTTTCTTTCCTGTAGATTTCACATTCTATTTTCCTTTTTTCTTCATTCATTAATTTAAGGTCTAAAAAATGGTATTTCTTGGTTATTTTCCACTTCCATAGTAATTTAATTGTTTTATTATGGATATTTAAAAGTTTAACGGCATCTTCTAATTGTTTTTGTTTGACTATTGCTATGATATTGTCCACGTATTTACTCCAAAATTTAAAATTAAAGGATATGCTGTGGTTATCTGATATTCAAAGTTTCCCATAAATATATTCGCCAAAAATGGTGATAATGGATAATGAAAAAATGTACATAAGAAAAACAAAAAGGAATTTAAATACAAGAGGTATGAAACATTTTAATTTAATTATAGTTTAAGTACAAAATTGAAAGAACGCCTTAGAAATGTTAAAAATGGAGAAATAGAAATATCTGCAATAGCTGCACATGTATGGTCAGAAAAAACACAGAATTGAAACTAAAGCAAAATTACTATAACAGTTAGAAAAATCTAATGAACTCACAATTTGGAAGAAAATTTACATCTGCAAGAATAAAAAGAAAACCATAAATTTTGAAATTCCTGGTGAAAGGGGAAAATATTTGATTTGGAAGTTCATCGGTCAGCCAACAGAGGGAGCAGAAATAAACTTGCAGAAAGGACAACTGCAAGGCAACATTTGTAATGCATCGAGAATTTTGCACAGATGCGACAAACCTAGTCTGTGTAAAAATCAAGAAATATGAAGTGAGTCAAAATATACAACTCAAATATAATTAATAGAAACTTCATAGTGTTATTTCCTACATATATTTAATAAGATCACTAATATTGCTTAATGGATATTTTGAAGAACTGAAAAAAAAACAGTGTGGAAATTATTCAAAAATATTTGTTACGAATTTCGTGGCAATATCAAAGAAGAAAACTGTAGTCAAATAATGAGTCATCTTCTGAATTCATACAAAGCAATGGGATGCAACGTGTCTTCAAAAATTCACTTCTTGGATTCTCACCTAAATTTCTGCCCTAAAAATCTTGGGGCTATTTCTGATGTAGCATGGCACAGTGTGATATTTGACGATTCTAGGGAGATTTAATTCTTGGCTCCATAATTTTACTATTTTCAGTCTTTATTGTTTTCTATGCCACTTGTAACATTATTTGGATAATGGTCTTGGCAATTTCAGTTATTCCTACTAATATTTTCCCTAAAAAATAATTTTTATTATGTATTATTTTATTCTCAATATTTTACAAAATGAATGAACACAAATGATTTTCTATTTCTTACCAAAACATTCAATTTATTATTTTGAATAATACATCATTGATTTACATATTATAAAATATAAATAGGCCTATATTACATTTTTTTCAAAAACAGATATTTTCAATTTATCACTATTTTACAAATGAAAAAAAAGATCACATGTGCATATTATATATTTTTATGTTATATATTTTTAATATAAACATTTCACATATTATAGAGAACAAATGGTATTTTATTTCATACACAAAACATATAATTATTATGAATCATTTATCACTATTTTTAAAATTAAAATTTTTTAAATATTATTGTTTTTTTTACAAAATCCGTAATTTTTTATCATTTTACAAATATAAAAAAATACAAATGAATCTATATTTCTAAAAACATATAAATTTATTAAGTATTTTTTTAATTTCATTATTTTAAAAATAGGTATTCTATTTATTAGAAAGGTTATTATGATTTCTATATTGTCACTATTCTATAAATTAAAACAAAAAAAAACACAATTCCTGTTCCATATCTTACAGAAAAATATGTTATGATTTTTTTATTCTCATTATTTTGCACATATAAAGAAAAAAGATAGTAATGTTTTACAAAAATATTAATCTACATAATCTGAGTCACTTTTATCGGAATATGTTGCCTCTGTATCTAAAGTGGGTACTGAGAGCAATGAGAGAACTTCCTGTGTAATTATACCATGTTTTCTTTTAGTATTATGCCTCAAGTTGGCCAAGAAAGGATCAGAAGATGTCAAAAATCTGTGGAAATATCAGTGTGTGTCGACTCTCAAAGTTTTTCTTGTAAAATATTCCCGATATCTTTTACAATCTTGTTTCTTGCTTCTTGTGCTTCTTCCAAAAGTTGACCAATCGAAAGAATACAAGAGGCAATAACAAGCTTGCAGTGGCATAAAATTTTGTGCACACTGCTTGGCATATAAAACCAACTGTATTCTTTCAAATACAAATGTCTAGTTTCATCAGCTTACTTTGCAAAAGCATCAGAATTTATGGAAAACCCACAACTCAGTGTTTCTAATATGACATGAATACGGCGAATTAGCTCAAAATTGACACCTGTTATTTGGGCATTCTTTTCGGTGTTTCTGGAAAATCGACGAGCAGTGTTTCCATTATTCGTATTCTCTGCTTGTTGTGTTGGAACCAGTTGGTCTGTCTCATTCTTGAATCTGTTCTGAATATACTTTTTCCTATTCTCAACTTTAGTCTTTATATATAGGTGAGTTGAAAGACTGCCATCTATCATCATCGCTCGGGCTCGATCAGCTGATAAACTCTTCGGTTTATCTAAAAAGAGCCGCCGACTCTTCTTCATTCTGGTGGCTCGTGTATGCGATGCAAGGGATAATTATTTGACTATTGAAGCAGAGTCTTTTTCTTTCCCTTAGCAAGCAACTTAATTTCAGCAGCAGTAGATATTTCTTCTAGGCTTGTTGACCGAACAAATTCTCGGAGCTTCCGCCTTTTCGTCTTTTCACAACATTCTTCGAATGATTTTTATGCCCTACCAGAACTAGAAGGCGGTTGATCTATAGAAGTAGAAGGCAGAGATTGACAATCGGTCATGGGAAGATTAATATTTTCTTGTAGCCAGTCTGAATAATTTTTCAGGAATTTGCCACGATGACGATAACATTTGTTCCATCTTACTTCAGTTTGCTGACACACACTTCTCATGTAGGCCTTTAAATTCTTAATAACAACATCAAAGACTATCACATGCTTAATTTGTTTAAACACAAATTCATACACTGCATCACAACGTTCCCTTTTATTATTTCCGGACCAAAAGTCAAAATTGCATGCTGGAAAGTAAGGGGAACCATTGTGAAACAAAGAAGAATAAGCTAAAGAAACGCAGATGAATGCAATTTTTCTCTTCTGTTTCCAACAGAAGGGATGTCAGTAAATAAAAATGATGCAATTAGAAGGCCATATAAGTCCATTTAAGAAAGTTCTAGTCTAAAATATCTGGATAATAAACTTAAATTGGAACACAGTTAAAAGTTTTCTTTTATATTAACATTCTTGTAAATTCAAACAGATGAAACCTAATAAGAATTAAATGATCGTGATTTCTTCTTACCTCATACATCTATGTTTTTTTAAACATAGCACTGCAGTATCGGCGACCCATTGTCACCATCGTCAGCTGTTTTCACGACTGTCAATTTTTTCTTTTGCCGGTAATTATCCAAACTGCCATCTGGTGTTCTTTTGAATGAATTATTTTCTAAACTGCCATCTGTTGTATTTTTGAAGAACTTTGTAATCAAGCTCGGTTGTCCGGAATCTCGAAATTCATGGTTCTAGTATGGTTTTTTGAATATATATTTTTTTCCCAAACTGTTAAATCCAAAGGTTTAGATAGATGTTTAAAAAATTTTGCTTCTTTTCAATCCTAGGGGATACTCTAATAAACTATGTGCTGCTATAGCTGCTTTTCCAATTTCTCCATTCTTTATGTTTCTGAAGTGTTCTTTTTTTTTACGAGTTTCCAAGTTACTTTTTGTTTTTCCTATATATATCCTGTTGCAATCTTTGCAATCAATTTGATAAATTCCAGATTTTTTGTTGTTACATTTATTATTAGTTAACAGAAGATTACCCAGGCTGAATTTGTTAATTGGAGCCAATGTTATATTAAATTTTATGAAATTTTTTTGAAACTTACTATGAACTTCAGGATGGTAAGTAAATTTCTTGAATTTTACATCTTCCTTGGAATCATGTTGTAAGGTGGTGTATTCCTGTAACCTTTTCTGTTGTTTAAATTTCTTTAATTTATTCTTTATTATCTTCTTCACTTCCTGGTTTAGGCAAGAGTTGCCTGTTCCGTCTTCACTAATAGATCTAAGACCATCTCTTCCGAGGATGTCCGACATCTCTTCTTCCTCTTGGAAAATAATAGAAGATTTTATTTGGTAATCTACTTTCTTCAATTCTTTCTACATGTTCTTTCCACTGTATCTTGTTAAATATCTTTTCTTTTATGGAGTCTTGTTTGGTAGTGGTCCTTAATTCTACGCTGAGGTCGTCTTTGGTTAAGTCCGTCCGAGTTTCCATTGTGAAGAATACAAGTAATATGTTTTCCTCTGATCGCAGTACCAATGCTATGCAGAGTAGACCATTGGTGGGGCTGCCACCTCGAAGCTTTAGGTCCAGGTCCTGGATGTACTAACCCCATCTAGAGGGTTGCCACTTCCGCCAGATCTGCCGTGATGTAGGACTCCTTCTGCGCCAAATCTGCCGTTGAGGTCTTCACCGTAACCTTGGCTAGGGGCCCTTACAGAGTACTATCAGTTGGAGCCAACTGAACCCTGGGTTTTTAACAAGGTTGTTACTCCTCCCCCTCCTCCTTTCTCATCCGGGCTTGGGACCAGCCATGGCAGAGTTATTCTTTATTATGTCTTCATCAAAACCATGTTGTTGTTGTTTTCAAATGCTGGACCTAGGCAATGAAACCATTAGCTTTCTTGCTCTCTTTGGTTAACACCTCTTTTGAAAAATTAATTACATTGGTGTTATCTTGTGATTCTGTTTAAATTTAACACCAATGTAATTAATTTTTCAAAAGAGGTGTTAACCAAAGAAGAAACTAAATTACTCAACAATGGTTTAAAAACTTGCATACATTTTTCAAATAATTTGGAAGATTATGTCACAGATGTTGAAATTGCAATTTCTGAACTAAAAAATGAAGATAAAACTATAATCAGGAAAGAATGTGAAAAAGTTTTAGTAGATATGAAAAGTAATTAAAAAATAAAGTCACAATGAAAAATATGAAAATTTTGAAGGATATTAAAGATAGAAATGTTACTATTGCAAAAGCCGATAAAGAAAACAAAATTGTCATTTTAGATCAGGATGATTATGTAGATAGAATGAACCATTTGTTAGACTCCAAAGAATATGAAGAAATAAAACTTAACCCTCTCCCAAAAACAATCAGGACTGTGGGAAACACATTAAAACATATAAAACATACAATTAAAGAACAAGAAAAATTTAAATTAAAAGTTTCAAACCCTTCTAATCCAAAATTATATGGTTTACCTAAGATCCACAAGGATGGTAAAAAGATGAGGCCTATTGTCAATAGTATTGGCTCCCCATGTTACAATTTAGCTAAATGGCTGGCAAAAAAGTTTAATGAACTACCACAATTTGGAAATAAGAGCATTGAAAATTCAATAAAATTGGTAGAAAAATTGAATAACATTACATTGGCTCCGAATGATAGACTGGTTTCATTTGATGTGATCTCTTTGTTTCCTAGCATTCCTATTAACAAATTGCTCACATTTTTAAGAAAATGGTTATATTCACAAAAATTAAAGGCAGAAATCATAGAAGAGTATTTAAGACTAACCAAAATTTGTATCAATAATAACTTTTTCACATTTAATGGAAAATTTTATAAACAAATTTCTGGATTGACAATGGGAAATCCACTTTCTCCATTTTTAGCCAATTTATTTATGGGGTATCTTGAATCACATATCACCAATACTTATCCTTTGATTTTCAAGTGTTGGTATAGATATGTAGATGATATTATCACTGTAATTGATAAAAAATACATTCAAGATGCATTGAAATTGCTTAATCTTCAGGATGAGTCAGTGAAATTCACTATTGAAATTGAACAAGATCCCATTTTTAGACTTATACTTAATAAGAAATGAACAACAGCAAAAAATTGAATTTAACATTTATAGAAAAGACACACATACTGACAACTACATAAAATCTTCAGGTTTTAATCATTTGTCACATAAACATGCAATTTTCAATAGTCTATTACACAGATTGATAAATATTCCACTTAATGTAGAAGATTTTTACAAGGAATATAATCATATTGTTCATGTTGCTAAAATAAATGGTTTTGATGAAGACATAATAAAGAATAAATTAAAGAAATTTAAACAACGGAAAAGGTTACAGGAATACACCACCTTACAACATGATTCCAAGAAAGATGTAAAATTCAAGAAATTTACTTACCATCCTGAAGTTCATAATAAGTTTCAAAAAATTTTCAGAAAATTTAATATAACATTGGCTCCAATTAACAAATTCAGCCTGGGTAATCTTCTGTTAACTAATAATAAATGTAACACCCCAGACAACAAAAAATCTGGAATTTATCAAATTGATTGCAAAGATTGCAACAGGATATATATAGGAAAAACAAAAAGGAACTTGGAAACTCATAAAAAAGAACACTTCAGAAACATAAAGAATGGAGAAATTGAAAAATCAGCTATAGCAGCACATAGTTTATTAGAGCATCATAGGATTGAAAAAGAAGCAAAACTTTTGAAACATCTATCTAAACCTTTGGATTTAACAGTTTGGGAAAAAATATATATTCAAAAAAAACCATACTAGAACCATGAACTTCGAGATTCCGGATGAACCGAGCTTGATTACAAAGTTCTTCAAAAATACAACAGATGGCAGTTTAGAAAATGATTCATTCAAAAGAACACCAGATGGCAGTTTGGAGAGTAATTCCTTCAAAAGAACACCAGGTGGCAGTTTGGATAATTACCGGCAAAAGAAAAAATTGACAGTCGTGAAAACTGCTGACAATGGTGACAATGGGTCGCCGATACTGTGCTGTGTTTTAAAAAACATAGAAGTATGAGGTAAGAAGAAATCACGATTCATTTAATTTTTATTAATTGAACCTCATAATTTTAAAAATTCCCAAATTTAATATATAAAGATGAAACCTATGTTATGTAACTTACAGAACCCTTAACTAAACATAAATATCACAATAACACGTAAACCGATTTTATTCTCTACACAAAACAGCTCGACTGATCAACCTACTCAATAAGACAGATTATGCATCTGCGCATGACTGTTGCGTTTAGACCTTATTTATGAGTTCCTGCGCATGCTTAGGAACAAAGTAATTACACATATATGCTAACAGGTTTGTTTGCATGTAAATTACTAAATATCACATATTAATTAACCTTGGAATTTTGAATTAAATCCCCCTCACTGTGCATGGTGAGCACTTTCATCAGCAGATTTCTACTACGGAAAAGAGATACCAAGGCAAATGGAGGCTCACAAGGCAACTGTCAATGTTATATGCCAAAACCTACCTTGAAATTTCTTCCAGTGAAGCGTTCTGATGTACCAAGGCCATGTCCAAAAAAATTATCTGCCATTTTAAAGTGCAATGAACAGAAATTGAAGCCAGAATCCAGCAGCAATAACAGCCTACTGTACGGAGCAGATGTACATCCCTCCATGAGTTAAGCACAGAGTGAAGTGAGGCAGGACGCAGGGCGGATGGCAGGTAGTGAGAGTTTTCCAATCTGCCAAGACTGTAGTTGTATTACCCCTTACAGTTTAAAGTAGAGATTTGGCCCTGGATTTTAGTATCTTGCAGTTAAAATTGGCAGATAATTTTATGACGTGGCCTTTGTATGCCACAACACTACTCTGGAATAAATTTGAAGGTCGGTTTCGACATGCAATGATTGACAGTTCCCTTGTTAGTATTCTGACAGATTAATGCTGGACCATGAAGAGAGACATCACGAAGGCAAAATATGGCTGAAAACCTTCATACAACTTTTCAGGTAAGCCAAAATTAGATGTATATTTATCATTTATATATTTCATAAGTACTAATTCTTTTAAAACTTTAAACATGTGCCACAAAAATCCCTACCTGATGGAAAAAATCTGAAAACATTCCTGGTATTTGAATTCAGCATAGAAAAGATAGTTGGATTAAATTTATTTAGTCTTTGTGAAAAAAAAAATGTTTTAATAGATCAGTGTTGTTTTTATTGCATTCATATTTACTATTTATTTACAGATTCATTTAAATTATGGGACTGGAGAGGATATTTATAGATTACCTGTTGGAATTAGAAAAATTTCATGGAATTCCACTACACTGTTAATCAACAGTGAACCCATGTATTTACGAGGATTTGGTAAACATGAAGATTCAAATGTAAGTTCAACTTTAAATTAGTAATACAGTAAAACTTGTTTAATCTGGAACGTGAATAATGCGGAAATCTGTCCAATGTGAACAGATTTATTGGTCCCGGCGAAATATAGTAATTTTACGTGTATTTATTTTCCATAAAATGTAAAGCAGGATTTTAATATCATAATAAATATGGAAGTTAAAGTTAATAATTTTATACTTTAAAATTCTTTTAATATTTAAATATAACTTAAATAAAGAAAAAACATCTAAATAATTCATTGTTGAATAAAAAAATGTCTCAGTAACAATTAAAGAAATTGTATTACATAACAGTCTTTCTAAATAATGCTTTTAAAAATTGTTTTAAGTCATTGTTGTCAGAATTATAAAGCTTTCTGTTATAACTGTAATAAGAACACCTGCTTTACTTCATATTTTTAAATAGACGTATACTAAATTCTGATTGGATGTTAAAACAATTAACTTTTTGATTTAACAAATAAAATTTAAACATTATATTAACCAATAGAATTTAAATATAACATCATGTGATGTAATAGAGCAATTCTGTATGTGACTGACTAACATTTACAATACACTTTTGCAGCAAAATGGTTGCTTAAATATTACAATTGATTGAAATTAGGGGTGTTATCTACGTGATATGATAGAGGAATAGTATGTGGTTAAGACTGTACTTAAATATACAACTTTTGAAGAAAAACAGTTCTATTTATTATCTATCAAAGTATGTGTGACTGACTGACATAAATGTCAACTCATCATGCAGCTTAATATGTTCATCTGCATCATTCTCTGAAGTGAGATTCCTAATTCAATTTTCCAAAATACCGTTTGGAGGACACATTTCAAGTTACATTCTCAATAAAAAAGAAACAAAAATCACAATTAAGACCAGAGTTATACCTAATATATGATGTGTGACTGACTGACTACATTCTGTGACTGACTGACATCTGAATTTTATTTAGACTTTAATATTCCGGAGCTGCAAATATTATACAAATACTACAAAATAATATGAAATTATAATAGATAAGTCCACCGCTGTGGTCTCAAGGTAGCATGCTGCCTTGTCACGCAGCGGGCCCGGGTTCGATCCCCGGTCGGGACAGTTTTTCTGGGTGAGGTTTTTATCGGGGTTTTCCCTCACCTGTAAGACAAATATCAAGAAAATTTTAAGGCCCAAATGGTCCCCGAAACCATATGGCCATCATCATCCTTCACCGGTGTGGAAAGCAACGGGAAGCTACCACATCTACAGTTCCCTAGTAAAGCTGCAAGCATAGCGTGAAAATACTATGATTGCAGTGAAAGACCTGACCTTGGACAGAATTACTATAGATGGATAATATATAAAAAGCGATAATATGGAGATGAATAAAGAACTTCACTCCTTTTATCATGTATAGGAAATGTGCAATTTGATATGCTGTAAAAATATTAAATAGTGTAATTTATTTAACTTAGTTACCATGTATCATTTTAAATTTCACAAAATAAAAAAAATATTAACTTCTTAACAACAAAGGGCCTTCTCTATAGTTAAATATGCCTAATATGAGTATAATTTTATTACATCCATATTAACTGATTAAAATTTATCTGATGCTGTTAATAGATTGAACCATTGAAATAAATAAAAATGCCGATATGGAATTTTCAGTGTTCGTTCCAGAACACTAAAATTAACTTTCACGTGTATCAACTTTAAAGACAAAAAAAAATTAACGAAAAAGGACAGTATACAAATTATTAAAATTTGTATTTAAATGTGGATAATTGTGTTATAATTCCTTCAAAGAAACTGATTACAAATTATATTGCTGACAAGAGTTCTATTTTTAAACTAAACAATTGAAAGAAATCTCTAACAATGCGCGAAATCTTACTTTATGACTGATCGTTCCCAGCTGCTGCACATAGTACAGCTTTGTCATACGTATTTTCACTCTGTTGGTTTCCAATAACGCTACACCCAATAATAATTTTATTTTACACTACAGGTTATACATACTTAATCACATATACTACACGCCAATTGTATTTTTTATACAAGAAACTTCATATGATTTAAAACTGTTTTTGTAATCAACAAGCAGACTGTTTCACAAAGTGAATGCTAGCACAATGTGACAACACCGCACTGTGCATCCCCGATAATACGACACACATGGCATGTCAAAGGTCAAACTAATGCGACAACCTTTCATTTCAAGGACTCCTACACACACATTTTCTAACACATAACCGCGCACTTGTTTTAATTCCACTCAATAACATACATATTGAAGAATCGCATAATGAGGAATTATTTAAATGCCATTAATAAAAATATAAAAATGTAATTAATATAATTAACGTAATTACTTTACAAGACAATGTCGTTAATACTTTTTTGTTAGTTATGTACCGATAACGTAGAATCCCAGAGGAAATTTGGATCCATCAATTATCGTATTGTGTACGATAATTTTGTATGTTTTATGTGACTGACTGTAGCTAACCCTTAATAATTATAGGGCGCATTTTAATTATAGAATATTATAATACAATTATTAGTATTACATTTATGATCAGGAAGGACCGAAATATGGTATAACAAAAGAGTCGGTGAAACAAAACAAATATATACAGTGAAATCGTAAAACAAAATTTCATTTAATTTTGCATGTGTTTTCAGGTTTCGGAATATATCATGTTCTACTATTAATTTAGATCAAAATAATCCGTATTTCAAACATTAACTTCTATAATTGGAAAATTTCATCTGCAAAAAAAATCTCAAAAAAATTACTCCTGCATCAATTTCAAAATTTTCACATCGGTATGAAATTTTCATGTAATTACTCTACATTTAAATCCTTCCGCTGACTGCCTTTTAGCTCAAATTGTCACAGAAGAAGAGCCAGTAATTATTTTATGAAACAGCTGAGCCGAACAGTCTACCAGATTTCCTAAACCATGTTTATGTTAATACACAGCGGAGTCCAGCAAGCAACTGACTGTGTTATGCATATTAGCAATATAAGTGAGGGGACAAAAAGTCAGTCACGGGACTCCAGCGGGAAAAATAATGACTTTACAAGAAAATGTCATCTATACTTTTTTGTTAGTTGTGTACCGATAACGTAGAATCCAAGAGGAAATTTTAATCCATCTATTATTATGTTGTATACAGTAATTTGTATCCGTTTTCTGTGACTGACTGACCATAACTTACAGTTAACAACTATAGGACACATTTAAAGTATATAGAATATTAGAATCCAATTAATATTGTTTAATTTACGACCAAGGAGGGCCAAAGTATGGTTTAACAAAAAGTTTTGTGAAATAAAACAAATTCATATGACAAAATCATTAAACAAGAAATTGGTAAAATTTTGCATATATTTTCAGGTTTGGAATATGACAAGTTCTACTGCTATTATTACATTAAAATAATGCACATTTGAAACATTTTCTTATAGAATTATAAAATTTTATATTTACAGATATATATTACATCAACAAAATTATTCCTACGTCAGTTTCAGAATTTTCATCTCGGTATGACATTTTCATGGAATCACTCAATAATGTTCTTTAAAATTATAAAAGAATTACACTAGTCATTCTGCATACAACTTTCAACAAACATAGAAGCAATAAGAGTTCTCCTGACTCAAGAAAAGAAAATAATTTTATTTTAATTGACGGTGAAGAATAATACCACCTACATTTACTTAATCTGCTGGGAACCTACAAAGTGAATAAATGTGAAATTATTTCTACAAGAAACTTTTTTTTATGATTGTGAAGTGTTTTCCTATCCTGTGTACCAACTTCTGACCCTAAGAAGAGAATCCAGCTCTACCGAAAATTAAACCCAACCTGAACCAGTGATTCTTTTTGGGACAGCAATCCTTCAAAATGGGGCACGGCGTAGCGTAGTGGTTAAGGCACTGAGCTACAAGCCGGAGGGTCGAGGGTTAAAGTCCCGTTGGGGTCAGGATTTTTAAACTGACCCAAACCCTCTGGCAGCACTATGGCCCTGGGGTCGACTCAGCCTCTAACTGAAATGAGTACCAGACGCTTGTTCTGGGGTAAAGGCGGCCGTCACGCAGGGCTGACAACCCGGCTGACATAAAGTGCCGATTGTCTAGAAAAAGTGGGAGCCTTAACCTCCTACTACCCCAAGGGCCTCCTGAGGCCTGTTGTGGGATCACTTTAAAATCCTTCAAAATGTTACTACAACATCGGGCATGAAGAGAGTTAGCTGCTTCAAAACATCGCCACAACATGGGAAAGGAATTACTTCTTCAAAATGTCACCACAACGTGGGACAGCAATTTACTTCTTCAACCCGGCGAAATAATAGTAATTTTACGTGTATTTATTTTCCATAAAACGGAATCTGTCCAACACAGAAACTGAATGATATTTCTACACAATTCATGGAAAAAAAATTTATAAAGCGGGAAGACAGAGAAATAAATTAGTTTTCACTTCATTGAATTCCCGCTATGCCAAAAAAATAAGGAATGATTCCTGCTGCCAGGTCAAGTAGAGATACTACCCGTACCTGAAATTTTATTTTGGCCTCACTGCACACCGTAATGTGAAAATACAGATACCTGTCTTACAAATAACTATTGCACTGTAAAAATCTTAAATTAGTTTAAGTTCTGAGACTGATCTTTCACAGGTAGCGTTCTGAATTTATGGAATAAAGATGGCTAAAACGTATGTATCATTGTCATTAAATGAAAAAGTGAAAGTGATTGAATATAAATGTCCAAATTTCCTGGCTGTTGCTCCAAAGTCAAGCTCTAGCTGTTGCTAAATCCCTAGGGAATAAAGATTTCAAGGCGTCATCAGGTTGGCTGGACAGTTTTAAAAGACGACACAATGTAGTGTGGAATGAAATTTGCGGGGAATCAAAGGATGTGGACGAAAGTGTAGTTAGTGAGCGGAAACCGAAACTGCATACTTTAATTTCAGGATAAGCGCCTAAGAGACATTTTTAACGCTGACGAAACGGGACTTTTTTTCTTCGTGGTACGATCGAAGTCGCTCATTCATACTATACCCCACTTTTCAAAGGCAGTAAAATTACAATTAATCCAAGATATGCAAAAAGACATATATGGTACTCTATAATCCAAGATAATTAATAACTTTTAGTTTCTTTTTTAATGCAGAATTTTGTCTAATGTGGAAAAAAAAAATTGGTCCCATGCAATTCCAATTTGAACAAGTTTTACTGTATATACAAAAATAGAAGTTCAGATCTCAAAATGATAACTTCATATATACTGAATAGTAAGCTCATTTATATCCTGGCATTGCAATAAAAGTTACATTATGTTGTTTATTTTTTATTATTTCACTCACCTCATACTTCATAATTCATAGCAGACCCTGGGTTTCTTCACATCTTTTGTGACATTCTCAATGCTGCGTCACGTTCACAACTGACGCAGCATTGAGAATGTCACAAAAGATGTGAAGAAACCCAGGGTCTGCTATGAATTATGAAGTATGAGGTGAGTGAAATAATAAAAAATAAACAATATTAAAAAACCTCATAGTGTTATTTCCTATCTACATAACTTAATTGCATTATGTTGCTGGCATTCTATAGTTTTTCACATTTGAGTAGATAATTTGTTCTTTACTGTAGATGTTTGGTTACTTATTACACAGTGTTTGCTCTGGAATATTTTTAGTCTGTGTAGGTGGGCTGCAAGGCAGTCGTGGCCAGTATTCAGCTGGAAGATTGTTCTTGTTTGTTTTTGTTGGTGTCCCAGGTGCCCTGCATATTGTTCCATATTTTGTGGCTTGTTGTCGGGAGATTGTCATTGGTTCTTCTCTTGATCAGAGTTTTAATTGTGTGTAAGTTTGTATGTTGAATGTTGGTCACTTTTTTGGCCACTAGATCTGCCGTTTCATATTCTGTCAACCCAACATGTGAGGGTATCTAAAGTAAAGTGATCCCACAACAGACCCGGAGGCCCTTGGGGTAGTAGGAGGTTAGGGCTCCCACTTTTTCTAGACAATCGGCACTTTATGTCAGCCGGGTTGTCAGCCCTGCGTGACGGCCGCCTTTACCCCCAGAACAAGCGTCTGGTACTCATTTACATTAGAGGCTGAGTCGACCCCAGGGCCATAGTGCCGCCAGTGGGTTTGGGTCAGTTTAAAAATCCTGACCCCAACGGGACTTGAACCCTCGACCCTCTGGCTTGTAGCTCAGTGCCTTAACCACTACGTTACGGCGTGCCCCCTGTGAGGGTATCTACTAAGAGTGAATTGTTTTCTTTAGTTTGGTGCATATGTTTATCATTTTACATATATCTATAATCTTTTGCGAGAGGAAGTATTTGTTGGATGTTATGCCTCTATATTTCTGATATACAGTCAGAGAAGATCATTGCCATGTTAAATACTTGAGGTCTGTAAATTAGTTGTAGGCCAGCATGGATAGCTTTGATCTCTCCATTAAAATTTGTTTTATTTTTGCCAACTCCAATGTAATGAGAGAACAGTGTTGAGTGACGCCAGTACCTGCTCTTCTGTTTGTCATTAGAGAGCCATCAATATAAATTCTTAGCCATTCTTGTGATGGATATCTTTCTTCTAGTGTTGCTAGGGTTAATTATCTTAATTCTTCAGGATAGTTTTCTTGTATTTTGACTTTGTCTAGTAGTGTCAGATTTCTGTTGTTAGACTTATGGGTTTGGAGTTCTATAGATTTGCTCTATGTCTGTGGGGATTTTTATTTGTTGCAAGAAGTCATGACTGCTTTTCATTGGGGGTATTTGGGTTTTGAGGGTAGAGTGAATTGTGACTTAAGATAAAATCAAGTGTTTCATACTTCTCCTCATATTAATCTTCTAAGTATATCGTGATTTCGGGTTCATGGCAAACACATCGTCAGTACCATCTTGCTGACTGATGTTATGTCGATCGGAAGAACCACCTCTTATTCCCTCTCTTGGTGGACCGATAAACCTCTGGATCAGGTCAGAATTTGCAGGAATTTCAAAGTTCATAAGTTTTTTCTTTGTTTTTCTGAATGTGGATTTTTTCCCAAACCATGAGTTCCTTTTGTTTATCTATTTGTTTAAACAAAAGGAACTCACTGTTTGGGAAAAAATCCACATTCAGAAAAACAAAGAAAAACTTATGAACTTCGAAATTCCTGCAAATTCTGACCTGATCCAGAGGTTTATCGGTCCACTAACAGAGAAGAAGTGGTTCTTCCAATCAACATAACATCAGTTGGCAAGATATTACTGACAATGGGTTTGTCATGAACCCGAAATCGCGATCTACTTAGAAGATTAATATGAAGAGAGGTATGAAACATTTGATTTTATCTTAAATTAATCCTCATAGTGATTTGTTGTTATAAAAGTTCAAAGAATTGTGACATGTTTTACCCATTTTATGTTTGGAGATGCTTTTAGTTTTGAGTAGGAGATTGCAGCTTGTTGTTTGATTTCTAGTTGTATTGGTAAGTTGTGTGTTTACAGTTGCAGTGCCAGGGTTGATGTTGATTTCAGTGCACTGGTTATTGGCCATAGGAAATTATTTTCAGTTCTCTCTAGTTTCGATGACCATCACTTCAGTGTCATCCTTCATTTTGGGTTTGATGTATGTCTTGTAAATAGTATTCAGGGTTTCTTCTTAGTAAGTTTAGTTTTTTTTTTTAACTTTTATAGGAATTAATCACTATGAGGTTTAATTTCACCATAAGTTTAGTCTTTTGTTGACTTTGCAGATCTTCTTCCTTCCAAGTATTAGGCCAAGGCCTGTTACGATCCTATAGAAAATTTTTTCTCCAGCGTTTTATAGGAAATGTAATTATAATCAGCTTTGGGGATCCGATTTGAACTCATTCTTTCAAGATGGTGTTTCCAATTTAGTTGGTACTGTTTAATATATTCCAAAATTGGCGTAGTCTTCAGATAATGGTATTTATGTGGTGTTTCCAGCAGAGTTTTTGTCCAAGGTGACTTCTAAGTATTTGGATTGTTTTTTTTTTTTGTTGTTATTTATTCAGAATGCAGAGTTTGAAGTCTTCATGTGTGTTTTTAGTGTGAAGAACTGGATTGTGTTTTGTTAGAATCTATCACCATATTGTTTTCTGTGGTCCAATAACTTAATGTTGTAATGGGTGGGTCATTTTGTTCTCCAATATCTGGTATTGTTCATTATTGATTTTGGCTATGTCCACAGAACATTATCATCTGCAAACATTCCTACTTTGATGTCTTTCATGAGCTTAATTTGTAATATGTTTTTGTTTTTGAGTTATCACTTCAGAGAGCTGAGATCATTCTTTCTTGAACTTGGTCTAGGGTAATGTCAATGCTATAGGTCTGTATGAACTTAATAAGTTGGCTGGTTTTCCTGGTTTCAGGATTGGAATTATGATTGCTTTTGTCCAGTTGGTTGGGAGGGTGTTGTTTGTCAGCCAAAATGGATAACAGTACTTGTAATGTTTTGGGTCCAAAATGTTTAACAAACTCGGAATAAATTGAATGCAGTCGTGATTGTTTTTTTAAATTTTTGTTAGTCTGATGGCTTCTTTTAGATCTTGTTTTAGTATTCATATCAAATAAAAAGTTTAAGTATAGAGAATATGAATATAATAAAATGTTAACATGGCATTTCTTAAGTCAATTGTTAAAATAACACAACTTATGAAATATATTGAAAAATATACAGGATAGAAAAATGTAAGTGACAGGTTTTAGTAATTAATTTGAGTTAAAATACATAGTAAATGTATTTGTTTTTAGGTAATTTTTGTTCAGAACAAGTTTTCCCTATGACTTTTAGATAAAATAATTAACACAAGGCTGTGGTGTTATATTTTTCTTGTATAATATTAATGACATAGTTATTACACCACTTTTAATTTAATTTGTATTGAACTATGGGATTGGAAAATTCATCAAGACTGATCTTATGTCTATGTACAGTATTCTATGTGGCAATAATTTATATAAACATTATACTAAATAACTGAAATGGTGACCAACATACTCTTTATAAACAGATAAGAGGAAAAGGACTTGATTATCCCTTGATGATTCGGGACTACAATTTAATAACATGGCTTGGTGCAAATGCATATCGAACTTCACATTATCCTTATGCAGAAGAAATTTTGGAAATGGCAGATGACATTGGTATCATGATTGTTGATGAAAGTCCTGCATGCACTATTGAGTGAGTATTAATAATATAACAAAGTATTGTTTTTAGAACTTGTATCTTTATTGGTTTGATATTAATGTTCTGCTACAGTTATTTTACAGATGAATTGTTAGAACAACATAAAAAGGTTATGAAAGAATTGGTTGCAAGGGATAAAAATAGACCAAGCGTCATTATGTGGTCTTTATCCAATGAACCAAGGTCATATAAAAATCAGTCTGGTGAATACTTCAGGTATGTAACAATATTTATCATAATCATTGGTAAAGAGAAAAATTTTTGCCTGAACTGGGAATCAAACCCTTCAGCTTTCTGTGCTGATGCTCTGACCAATTAAAATATACAGGATGCAGCATAAGTCTGTTAACCGAAAATGCAAATATATTATTTTCTGTAGCTTACAACATCTATACAAAAAACAACTACCGAAATTGTTCAAAGTGACCTCCATTGTCATTTAAGCAGTAGTGTTTGAAATTATATTCTGAAGGACCCATATTCAAACCTCAGTTTCAACCAATCTGACTTTTTTCCTTGCAATCATGTGCAGTGATTAACTGACTTATGCTGCACCCTGTATTTTTTTGATTGCTGTGAGATTTTTTAAATGAGAATTTTATTATTTTTCTTGTCATATTTTTTGTCCTTACAATAAATATTTTTAATGCACCACTCTTAATTTTCTATTGGCCTCAGTCTTCTAGGGGTTTTTTCTGATCCTGATGATTACCGGTTCAAACCCGACTGGGGTAGATAGATTGTTCAGGATGTTAAAATCCATGGGAGAAGTCCTCGGAGTTGGACTTCAAGCTTGAGTCCTGAGTCTGAAGACTTTCGGGCTCAAACCTAAATTAGGTCTTACTTACTTACTTACTTACTCACTGGCACTATCGAACCCGTAGGTTCATGGCCACGCGGACATAAGCTCTCCATACATCCCTATCCTGAGCTAATGCTTTCCAATCATTTCCTGTATAATCTACTTCCCTCAAATCATAGTTAATGTTGTTCTCCCACCTCATTCTTGGTCTACCAACTGGGCGTTTTCCTTCTGGCTTTCCTACAAGAAGTTTCCATGCACGTCTTTCATTCCCCATACGCGCAACATGTCCTGCCCATCGCAGTCTACGGGACTTAACTGTTCTTATTATATCTGGCTTCCTATAAAGACCATGTAGTTCATTGTTATGTAGTCTTCTCCATTCACCTGTCTGTTCATCTCTCTTTGGTCCAAAAAATTTTCCTAAGAACTTTATTCTCAAATACTCGTAATCTCCTTTCCTCCCTTAAAGTAAGAGTCCATGTTTCGCACCCATATAATATAACTGGTAGAATAATAGTTTTATATATTTTCAGCTTAACGTTTTTTGAAAGGAGTTGGGACATCAAAAGTCTCTGCAATGCATAATAGCATGCATTTCCAGAATTGAGCATTAGGTCTACTGAGTAAAATTTAATCAGCATTTCCCATCCAAGTATTACTTTAGTTGACTTGTTAGATGTCTCTTTGAGGCAATGTTCTCCAATATCTGGTATATGTTACATCTGTAGGGAAATAAATGTAACTGATTTTTTTTTCATAATTAAAGGAAGTGACACTATGAGGTTTGTTTTAATTAATAGGAGTTAGAATATTCATGACTCACCTCATTATAGATTTGTTACATATTCTTTCTTACTGTTGAATCGGTGGTTGATGATCCTGTAGGTTGATTTCTGCTCCCACTGTTGGCTGACCAATGAACTTCCAAATCAATTTTTTTCTCTGGGAATTTCAAAGAACTTCCAAATCATTTTTTTTTTCTGGGAATTTCAAAATCCATTATTTTTTTATATTTTTGTCAATGTAAATTTTCTCCCAAATTGTGAGTTCCTTAGATTTATCTAACTGTTTCAGTAATTTGGTTTTTATGAAGAATGAGTCATTTTTTACATCTTACCTCATAGTTTATGTTTTCTAAAACTGCAGTTTTCAAAAGGACACATCTGTTCCATTTTCAACCAACATTATGATTACCAGACTTTTGTTGGAATCTCCATCTGGTGTTGATCTGATGAACTTTGAAATCAGGTCCCGTTCATCAGGAATTTTAAAATTCATGGATTTAAATTTGTTCTTCTGAATATATATCTTCTCCCAAACTGTCAATTCTAAAGGTTTTTCCAAATGTTTTACAAGTTTGGCCTCTTTTTCAATTGTATGACTCTCCAACAAACTATGTGCTGCAATAGCTGATTTTTCAATTTCTCCATTTTTAATATTTCTACAGTGTTCCTTTGTGCGAGTGTCCAAATTCTAAGGAACACTTAGAAATGTTAAAAATGGTGAAACTGAAAAATCAGCTTTTGCCGCACATAGTTTGTTGGAGTCATAAAATTGAAAAAGAGGCCAAACTTTTAAAACATTTGGAAAAACCTTTAGAATTGACAGTTTGGGAGAAGATATATATTCAGAAGACCTGATCTTGAAATTCATCAAATCAACACCAGATGGCAACGTTATAGATGGAGATCCCAACGAAAATCCCATAGTCATAATGCCGGTTGAAAATGGAAGGGATGTGTCCTTTTGAAAACTGCAGTTCCCATGTTTAAGAAAACATAAACTATGAGGTAAGATGTAAAAAATAACTCATTCTTCATGATTAAGAACCTCATAATGTTATTTCCTATATTTAACTTTGAATTTGGTTTTTGTTTTAATTCTGTATTTTTCTGAGTATGCATGTGCATATTTTTCTATTTTCCCATTTTTAACATTTCTAAGGTGTTCTTTTAATCTTGTATTCAAATTCCTTTTTGTTTTCCTATGTATATTTTTCACAATCTTTGTAATTAATTTGATAAATCCCTGATTTGTTGCCTTCCTCAATCTTTTCATTTTTGTTGGTTTTTGCAATCAATTTGATAAATCCCTGATTTGTTGCCTTCCTCAATCTTTTCGTTTTTGTTGGTTTTAATTAAATTTATTCAGGCTATAATAAAGTTTCAGTGCAAATTTAATGTTAAATTTGCTGAAAATTTTTTGAATGCCAAAGGATGGTATGTAAATGTCTTGAATTTTTTACTAATTTCTTTGTGTGTTTGAAGTGTACACTTAGCAACAAAAAGAATGGGCCGACTCTTGATCTGAAATATTTCAAGTTCTAATGTGTAATTCACACGAGTAAACTAATTGCACAGAAGAGCTACAATATGTTTTCCTTCTTCCTTTGAAGAGTATTCTTTGTAGATGCAACAAGGCAACAAAAGCATAGCTTAGTGTTTAGTGGTTTGATTCGTATGCAAGAGGTCGCAGGTTCGATTCCCGGTGAGGTTAATTTTTTTAATTGTTAAAGTGCTTTCTATTCTGTATACCCATTCTTAAAGAAAAAATGTACTAACCATTTGGAAGTATTACTATTTTTATTATTAATATTATTATTTATTTATAAACAGGTTTACAGTGTAATAAAACATCTTCCTATGCCCAAAGCTTTTTAAATTTTTAACTTCTTTCTCCATTCTTTTCTATCATCTCATTCCAATTCTTCCAGACCTAGCTCCCTCATACCTCTTGTACTGGTATAATTGGAGGGCTCTTTTGATTGTAAAAATAAAGTAATATGTTCTAGTAAACAAGTAATTGCCGACAGCGGCATTTTAAGTTATTTGAGGGTGTCTGAAGGAATATGAACAACTGTTAAGTTTATTGTCTGGTCATATGTTACTTATTTTGGAAGTCGGTAGATATTAAAGACAGTTATATTACAGTCTTAGACTTTATGCAAACCCTCAAGGTTAAAACTCAGAAGGGGAGCATCGATACGGTTAGGAGGGATGAAAGATAAGTTTATTGCTTTTAAGAAACTTCAAACTGAAAAAAATAATGTAGCCTCCAAAAACATAGCGGGCAGCTAGAGAGATTATTGACCTCGAGTATCTTGGAAATGAAGATAGTCATGTAAAAGTTCACGCCCCAAAATTTAGTAGGCCTATATCGACTTGCACATGTAGCCTTTAGAGGTGTGTCAAAAGATTTACTTTATCCAATGAAAATTTTGTTTAAAAATTATAATGGCGACGGAAAAATAGGTAAAATCCACGACTTTCTTAAATATTTAATATAAAATGTTATGCAGTTAAAAATCGAAGTAAGTAGGGCGAGTGCCCTATCCGAAGAACCTATAGTCAATACTCAAGCAAGTGGGGCGAGTGCTCCCCTATAGACGAGTAAGTAGGAAGAGTGCCCTATCCGACCATACAGAGTGAGAGGGACGAGTGCTCCCTTATAGTCAGTAGTCGAGTAAGTAGGGCGAGTGTTCCCATTAGGAGAACGTACAAAAGAAGGATCTGCGATAAGCATTATTAAAATTGAGTCGTGGTTTTGACCGTTTCTTAGCCAAGTTATAATAGAAAAGTGTATAATTTACTATTGAGAGAAAAGAAAATTAATAAAATCCTTCTATCACGTCACCTAAAATTAGTTTGATCACTATTTGCCTTAAATAGTTCCTTATCTATCACCGGTTAAAATCATAAGTTCAGCCCGACCCTGAAGAAACATAGAGGAACTCATAGCTCGCCTTATCTATCATTAATTACCCCAATATTAGTTCCCTTTATCACCGGATTTTTTCCTGGTACACTCTTCATACATCATCCATTCATTTAAATCTAGGTCAACCTCTCTTTCCTTTTCCAAGTGGAATCCATTCCAAAGCTTGTCTGGGTAATCTTTTCTTTGGCATCCTACATATATGACCATACCATTCTAGTGTCTGTATCTCACAAAATCTAATATTGAATTTTGAACTTTTATTTGTTGTGTGATGATTGTATTTCTAATTTTTTTTTTTTTTTTTCAATTTAGAATGTCTAGTTGAGCATCTGAAACAATCCATTTCAGTAGACATAAGCTTTAAACTCAAATTTTTATTCAGATGCCAGTTTCTGCACCGTATGTTAGCGTGCTTCGAATTATGGATTAATGAATTTCTAATTTGGTATCTATTCTTATGTTCTTATCCCACAAAACTCCGTTTAACATTGTTATTACCGATCTGCCTTTTTGATTTCTATATTTTATGTCATTTTCTTGGGGAAATTTTGAGCTCAGAGGTCCTCATCTAGGGGAATGTGGATGGCGACCACAAGGTGCCCAAGCTGAGCAAAACATTTCTTCCACTTACTTGTGTTTTGCACTCTTTTAACTTTACTATCTAACCTCTCTTGGTTAACTCTTGTTTTTTCGACCCCGATGCTATTAGGGCATCCGAGGGCTAAGGAGTCTTTCCTTTCTTCCATTTCTTCTTTCCTTTATTTTCTTTTCTTCTCCAGAAAAGCCTGACCAGAGGCTATAAGATGGCAGGCCTTCCTTTGGCCAGCAACCAATCGAAGGGACTATTATTATGCTTTCAAGTCTTATACGAGAATTTTCCGGAAGACGCTGGAGGGAAAATTTTCTATAGGATCGTAACAGGCCTTGGCCTAATACTTGGAAGGAAGAAGAAGAAGAAGAAGAATTTTGATCCCCTGGTAATTACATTTTTCACATCAATTGATACATCCCATTATTATTATTATTATTATTATTATTATTATTATTATCATCATCATCATCATAGTACATTCACGAATTTAGGCCATTTGTTGACCTGTTTCGGCCTCAAGAGAAACACGCCGTAGCGTAGTGGTTAAGGCACTGAGCTACAAGCCGGAGGGTCGAGGGTTCAAGTCCCGTTGGGGTCAGGATTTTTAAACTGACCCAAACCCTCTGGCGGCACTATGGCCCTGGGGTCGACTCAGCCTCTAACTGAAATGAGTACCAGACGTTTGTTCTGGGGTAAAGGCGGCCGTCACGCAGGGCTGACAACCCGGCTGACATAAAGTGCCGATTGTCTAGAAAAAGTGGGAGCCTTAACCTCCTACTACCCCAAGGGCCTCCTGAGGCCTGTAGTGGGATCACTTTACTATTATTATTATTATTATTATTGTTATTATTGTTGTTATTGTTATTGTCGTCTATCATCTATGAGCTATTATTATGATGGACTTTACATATATAAACTAAATATTTTAATTGTAGGTTGAAACTTATAAATATATGAAGCTATATTATATTTTATTACATAAATTTATAGCATTATTACTAACCTTTTCACTGCTGAGATATTTCCAGCCTTTAAAACCCTCCTTGCTCAATGCAGGGAGAAATATGGAAAAAGTTTATTTAGGTTCCTAGGAGATGGCAGTATATACCTGCTTAGTTTGAAAGCAATGCAATACGTGTTATATAACTAGCAGGCGTTTGGAGTTGAGAATGGATATACACACCCATAGCACAGCAAGCATTTTCTTTGCCAATGGATATACCCGTTCGTAGCAGTGTAAAGGTTAAAACATGGTACTGCACACACAATTAAATTTATACCAGTAGCTAAATAGTGTTACAGAGTTTACGAAGGCAGGAATATTACTTAAGATAGTGTAAAGTGGACGTAGATTATGTGGCAGGAATTAAATATTATAGGATGTATTTTGCGAAAATACAAATGAATAAAAAAAATTGTCGGTGGATTCGAACCCTGGCTTTCACATACATTTCATCTTGTTGCTCGAAGGTCTGATGCTAGTTGCCATGTTTACTTTTACACTATGAACGAGAGTTGAACCTTATTTAAAATGTCACAATTTGAGTAATATTGCATTTGTCCAACACTTTTAAATATCTAGAAACATGTCTCCTTCACTATTCTTTAACTATGTAAGATGATTAAAACCAAATACAGTGTATTTAAAACATTTAACAGTGTGTTACCTCGTGAACCTCAGCTATGGCTTTTCGAGTATGCACAGTGGGCCATAACAGGAACTCTGCTTTTCGAAGTGGCTCATTCTTTTTGTCGCTAAGTGTGCATTCATTTATTAATTTTTGTTTTTTTAATCTATTTATTTTCTTACAAATCATCTTTTCTTCAAAACCATTCTCTTTTGCTATCTTTGATGTGTGTTCTTTTCTTCTCTGCATTCAAATTTTCTTTGCTTATGAGGATGTTCACAAGTCTGTATGTTAAACTATTAAAGACTGCCTGTTTATGTGAGATGTAGTTGAAACCTGTTGTTTTAATATAATTATCATAAGTAATGCCACGAGTGATTTCCAAATTATCTAGATAAATTCACTCCTCACTTCGTGAGTCGTGAATTTATCGATAATTTGGAAATCACTCGTGGCATTTGTTAGGACTATTTAACGAATAAAATTAAGCTGTTTACTCACAAATCATTATTTAACTATAGTTATTTTAAAATATTTATATATTTAATGTAAACGGCGATGTTTACAAATGAGAAACGATAGGTACGCTTCTACTGCTTCTTTTGTTTATCACTGCAACCAGATCATACTATTTATTGCCAAAGGAACGCAATATTGT
Source organism: Diploptera punctata (assembly GCA_030220185.1). Lineage (NCBI taxonomy): Eukaryota > Metazoa > Arthropoda > Insecta > Blattodea > Blaberidae > Diploptera > Diploptera punctata. The sequence goes on from JASPKZ010008889.1 coordinate 395,267, forward strand.
AAGGAGGAGCTTTCTTTAATATGGTAATTATAACACTGATAAATATTTGGTGAAACACGACTCTGATTGGTTGTAAAACAGAAATCATTGAAACGTGATTGGTCATTGACTCCCATTTGGGGCATGAGTTAAATAGTCAGTGTAATGAGTTGGGGTCATTGTTCTTTATTACAAAAGGGTATTAGTAATTCATAAGTAGCGTGTCGAGAAATATATAGGAATTGGAAGTCAAGACTTCGGGTAAACGAAATGATTTATGCTTGTTAGCTAATTTGATGAGACATAAAGAGTACCATTATCAGCTGTATAAAGGATCTATTTTGAGTTAGTGGACCCATATGTAAAGGAAATACACAACTCCTCTCAATTATAACTATTGACTCTTACAGAAGGAAACTAATGTAATGATTTATTGCTATGTGGAAAGATTATTAGACAAACTTATAAATTCAGACTTAAACTACACCCTTACAAGATATATCAAACATATATAAATCATATAAACATGAACCATATATAGACATGTACTGGAGACAATATGTAGTAAGACAAATCAAGAAAACTTAAGAGACAAAATATAACTCAATCAAAAAAACGCTTAATGCTAAAATATTAAGTTTTTAAAATTGTGAACTTTTACGTTGAAGCTAAATGTTTAAGATTCATTTCTGAATTTCAAATATGAATCCAAACTTAATTTCAAAGCTAAATTTTTCTTCAATTGATAATTATTGAAGTTTATTGATATAAGTTAAAATATTATCAAGTTTATTTAAGATCTATTTAAAATATATATTGTATATCCTGAAGTAGTTGTAAAATATAACTAAGTCTTACTTACGAAGTACAACTGCCAGAGTCATGTCGTGCAAGTAGATGTTCACTCTTGGTTAGCCGCCGTCGAGATGATACTGCTTTTCGAATGATCCTGTTTATATATGATTTTTCTAATTTTTTTTTTTTTTTTTTCCAGTATATTTCTCCAGATTAGAGTTTATTTCGCCTGTGTTTCACAACATCCGGAAATGTCCCTAGAACCATCCACGTTTTACTTAATAACATTTGTATATTTCATAGAGTTGTTCGTTATCTGTACATAACTTGGATTTCAAACTTCCTTGTCTTACGAAATAATCTAAACTATTTTTCTGTTCCTTCATATTTAATGGTCTCTTCTGCATACTTTTATCACTAAATTAAGTGGTCGCTTCCGCATACTTTTATCATTTAATTTAGTTTTATTCTATTAATTACATCTTTTTTAAATAATTTCTCCAGTCAGATAATAACTAACTAACCCACTGGCACTATCGAACCCGGAGGTTCATGGCCGCGCGGACATAAGCTCTCCATACATCCTTATCCTGAGCTAATGTTTTCCAATCATCCCCTGTATAATCTACTTCCCTCAAATCATAGTTAATGTTATTTTCCCACCTCATTCTTGGTCTACCAACTGGGCGATTTCCCTCTGGTTTTCCTACAAGAAGCTTCCATGCACCTCTTTCATTCCCCATTTGTGCCATATGTCCTGCCAATTGAAGTCTATGAGACTTAACTGTTCTCATTATATCTGCTTCCTATAAAGGCCATGTAGTTCACTGTTTTGTAGTCTTCTCCATTCACCTGTCTGTTCATCTCACTTTGGTCCAAAAATTTTCCTAAGAGCTTTATTCTCAGATACTCGTAATCTCCTTTCCTCCCTTAAAGTAAGAATCCATGTTTCGCATCCATATAATATAACTACTAGAACAATAGTTTTATATATTTTCAGTTTAACATTTTTTGAAAGGAGTTGGGAGGTCAAGAGTCTCTGTATTGCATAATAGCATGCATTTCCAGAATTGAGTCGTGTTTAATTTCTTTGTGCTTCTCATTTGTATTTGTGATTATTGTTCCTAGGTATTTGAATTCTGCCACCTCCTCAAAATTTCCCTCATTTGTAATTAGCTGTCCGTTTCCATTATATAATGTATTTCTATGTGTGACCATATATTTAGTTTTATTGATATTTACTTCCAGTCCCAATTTCTTAGTGTTACTCAATAGTGTGTGTGTGTGTGTTGCCCTTTAATTATCTCGTTATCGCCCAATAGTCCTACATCATCAGCATAAACTAACAGCTTATTAATACCATTGAGTTGTAGGCCTTCTTCATCTTCTAAAGATTTGATGGCATGCTCTAGTACAAAATTAAATAGTAGAGGAGATAGTGCATCTCCTTGCTTCAACCCATTGTGGATTTCAAAAATATCCGAAAACTGTTTGCCTACACGCACCCTACTCTTTGTGCCATTTAGACACATTCGTATAACTAACTTTTTAGGAATTCTGAACTCCAGAAGAATACTATGTAACTTCTCCCTCTTAATTGAATCGTACACCTTTTTGAAGTCTATGTATAGTTGATGTACAGTACCATTAAATTCCCATTTCTTTTCTAAAATCAGTCTTAAACTAAAAATCTGATCTGTTGTAGACCTGTTTCTTCTAAATCCACATTGATGATCTACTAGAATGTCATCAATATAATTGTTAGAATTTTGTATGAAGTTGAAAGTAATGAGATGCCCCTGTAGTTGTTGCAATCAGTTTTATCTCCTTTCTTATAAATTGGTATGATAATCGATTTTTTCCATTCATCTGAAAGAGCTTCTTTATCCCAAATCATATTAAGCAACTGGTGTATTTTGTCCATCAATTTTTCTCCCCCTGATTTTATCAGTTCTGCTGGGATCTCATCTGAACCTGATGCTTTATACAGCTTCAATTTTTCTATCGCCATTTCAACCTCCAATGCACTTGGTTCTGCGATTAGCATTTCTGCTGTCTGTTAATTATCCTCTTCAATATCCTGTTCTGTATGTAATTTAATAGCTGATTAAAGTAACTTTTTCATCTATTTAATATACTCCTGGAGTCTGCAATCATATCTCCATTTTCATTCCTAATTATGTTTGTTCTAGCCTGAAACCCTTTCTTCTCTATCCTAATTCCCTGATATAATTCTCTAATGTTCCTATTTTTGGCATTAATTTCAAGATCATTAATCTTCTCTCTATTAAAATAAATGGTTTGTATGCAGATACAAAAAGGAAAACTGAGTTAAGGAAAGAGTGGAGAATGCTGAGTTTGCAGTGAAGACCTGCTCTTGAGCAGAATCCTATGAATGAAAATCTTCTCTCCCAAATATCCCCTCTGTTTACTCTTTAGTAACCTTGCGGTTTCCCGTCTAATACTACCTAATTGCCTAAAATTTACCTCATTTGACTCGTGTAACCATTTTATTTTTGCTTAGCTTTCTTTTCTTTACAATGTCGGCACATTCCTCATCAAACCATTTCTTGTTTTGTCTCTTTTTACACGCTTTATATTTTGCTTGACCTATATCTATCTATGTAACTGAATCTTTCATCGCGTTTTTCACCCACTTAAAATAATTGGATCGACTTGAAATTTTGTATACTTGTAAAGGATCCGTGACACAACAATAATTTCATATTTATTTTCTAAAATCCTGGCCAGAATCATCAGAAAATCAAAAAAAGTGTCTTTGTATTTATGTAACGGAATCTTTGAACACGATTTTCACCCACTTAGAAACATAGGATAGACTTGAAACTTTGTATACTTGTAAAGGACCCGTGGCAATACAATAATTTCATATTCATTTTCTAAAATCCTGGCCAGAATCATCAGAAAATCAAAAAAAGTGTTTTTGTATTTATGTAACGGAATTTTTGAACACGATTTTCACCCACTTAGAGACATTGGACCGACTTGAAACTTTGTATACTTGTAAAGATCCCGTGACAATAGAATAATTTCATATTTATTTTCTAAAATCCTGGCCAGAATCATCAGAAAATCAAAAAAAGTGTTTTTGTATTTATGTAACGGAATCTTTGAACATGATTTTCACCCACTTAGAAGCATTGGATCTACTTGCAACTTTGTATACTTGTAAAGGACCCGTGACACTACAATAATTTCATATTTTATTTTTAAATTCCTGGCCAGATTCATCAGAAAATCAAAAACATTAAAACTGGTATAAAATGAATATAAAAGTTTCAAGTCGATCCAAATATTTTAAGTGGGTAAAAATCGCATTGAAAGATTCCGTTATATAGATAGATAGATAGATATATATAAATTGAATAAATAGATAGACAGATAGATGTCAAGCTAATATAAAGCGTGTAAAAATGTAAAAATCATAAAAAGCACCCCACGCTTTTGATGGTAAAATTATTTTCTTTTTGTTGATAACTCTAGTTTTATTCTATATGTGTTGGAGATGATTTTTTTGTTGACCACTTTAAATTTATCCCAAGTGTGTTGGAAATTCAAATTATTTTCCATTTTTGAGTTCGGTTTTCTAATAAAGCGTGCTGTTTTAGTTTTTTAAAACTATTATTTATTTTTTAGTTTTAATGTTTTACAAAATAAGATAAAAATGTAAATATCTTTCAATTCGATACTATTGTAGTTTGAGCTAAAAGTATTACTCCTCTAAAAAAAATTCTCCCCATCCTGATTTGAACCAGCGACCTATGGGTTACTGAAATTATATACCACTAGTTCACCGCTCTACTAACGAGCTCTTACAACGATCGACTGAAAAGTCTACAAGTCCGCAACATATTATACCAGTTTTATTTATTTTTTTATTTTCTGATGATTCTGGCCAGGATTTTAGAAACTAAATATGAAATTATTGTAGTGTCACGGGTCCTTTACAAGTATACAAAGTTTCAAGTCGATCCAATGTTTCAAAGTGGGTGAAAACCGTATTCAAAGATTCCGTTACATAAATACGAAGACACTTTTTTTATTTTCTGATGATTCTGGCAAGGATTTTAGAAAATAAATATGAAATTATTATATTGTCACGGGTCCTTTACAAGTATACAAAGTTTCAAGTCTATAGTGTGTTTCTATGTGGGTGAAAATCGTGTTCAAAAGTTCCATTACATAAATACAAATACACTTTTTTTGATTTTCTGATGATTCTGGCCAGGATGTTAGAACGTAAATATGAAATTATTGTATAGTCACGGGTCCTTAATAAGTATACAAAATTTTAAGTCGATCCAATTATTTTAAGTGGGTGAAAATCGTGTTGAAAGATTCAGTTACATAGATATATAGATAGATAGATACAGGTCAAGCTAATATAAAGCGTGTGAATAAATAATAGTTTTAAAAAACTAAAACAGCACGCTTTATTAGAAAACCGAACTCAAAAATGGAAAATAATTTAAATTTCCAACATGCTTGGGATAAATTTAAAGTGGTCACCAAAAAAATCATCTCCAACACTTATAGAATAAAACTAGAGTTATCAACAAAAAGAAAATAATTTTACCATCAAAAGCTTTTTATGATTTTTACATTTTTACACGCTTTATATTAGCTTGACATCTATCTGTCTGTCTGTCTATCTATCTATCTATCTATATATATATATATATATATATATCTATGTAATGGAATCTTTCAATGCGATTTTCATCCACTTAAAATATTTGGATCGACTTGAAACTTTGTATATTTGTATAGGACCCGTGACAATACAATAATTTCATGTTTATATTCTAAAATCCTGGCCAGAATCATCAGAAAATCAAAAAAAGTGTTGTTTATTTTTTATTATTTCACTCACCTCATACTTCATGAAGTATGAGGTGAGTGAAATAATAAAAAATAAACAATATTAAAGAACCTCATAGTGTTATTTCCTATCTACATAACTTAACAAAAAAAGTGTCTTTGTATTTATGTAACAGAATCTTTGAACACGATTTTCACCCACTTAGAAATATTGGATCAACTTGAAACTTTGTATACTTGTAAAGGGCCCGTGACAATACAATATTTTGATATTTGTCTCTAAAATCCTGGCCACAATCGTTAGAAAAAAAAAAGTGTCTTTGTATCTATGTGACGGAATCTTTGAATACGATTTTCACCCATTTAGAAACATTGGATTGACTTGAAACTTTGTATACTTGTAAAGGACCCTTGAAAATACAATAATTTTATATTTTGTTTCTAAAATTCTGGCCAGAATCATCAGAAAAAAAATTAAAACTGGTATAATAGGTTGCAGACTTGTCCACTTCTTAGCCAATCAATGTAAGAGCTCAGTTGGTGGAGCGGTAAACTTGAGTGGTATATAATTTCAGTAATCCGTAGGTCGCTGGTTCAAATCCGGCCGGGAGAATTTTTTTTTAGAAGTGTATTACTTTTAGCTCATACTACAATAGTATCGAATTTAAAGAAAATTACATTTTTAATTTATTCTGTAAAATATTAAAACTAAAAAATAAATAATAGTTTTAAAAAACTAAAACAACACGCTTTATTAGAAAACCGAACTAAAATAATGAAAAATAATTTTAATTTCCAACACGCTTGGGATAAAATTAAAGTGGTCAACAAAAAAATCATCTCCAACATATATAGAATAAAACTAGAGTTATCAACAAAAATAAAATAATTTTACCATCAAAAGCTTGGGGTGTTCTATATCAATTAATATATTTGATAATAAACAGATATTGGTAAAAGTAAAGTCCCTAAGAAGGAAACGAAAAACTATAAAAAGCATCCCACGCTTTTGATGGAAAAATTATTTTTTTACAGGCTTTATATTAGCTTAACCTGATTCTATCTATCTATCTATATATATATATATATCTATCTATATATCTATATCCATGTATCTATCTATATATCTATATCTATCTATCTATCTATCTATGTAACAGATTCTTTCAATGCGACTTTCATCCACTTAGAAACATTGGATCGACTTGAAACTTTGTATACTTGTAAATGACCCATGACAATACAATATTTTCATATTTGTTTCCAAAATCCTGGCCAGAATCGTCAGGAAATCAAATAAATAATAGTTTTAAAAAACTAAAACAACACGCTCTATTAGAAAACGGAACTAAAAAAATGAAAAATAATTTTAATATCCAACACACTTGGGATAAATTTAAAGTGGTCAACAAAAAAATCATCTCCAACACATATATATAATAAAACTAGGGTTATCAACAAAAATAAAATAATTTTACCATCAAAGGCATGGAGTGTTCTATATCAATTAATATATTTGATAGTAAACAGATATTGGTAAAAGTAAAGTCTCTAAGAAGGAAATATAAAAACTATAAAAAGCACCCCACGCTTTTGATGGTAAAATTATTTTTTACAGGCTTTATATTAGCTTAACCTGTATCTATCTATATATATATATATATCTACCTATCTGTCTATCTATTTATCTATCTATCTGTCTATCTAACTGTCTGTCTGTCTGTCCATCTATCTATCGATCTGTCTCTCTATCAATCTATCTATCTGTCTGTCTGTCTGTATACCTGCCTGTCTGTCTAACTATCTACCTATCTATCTATCTATATCTGTCTATATCTAACCATCTATCTATCTATCTATGTAACCGAATCTTTTAACGCGATTTTCACTCACTTAGAAACATTGGATCGACTTGAAAATTCGTATACTTGTAAAGGACCCGTGACAATACAATAATTTCATGTTTTGTTTCTAAAATCCTGGCCAGAATCATCAGAAAATAAAAAAAATGAAAACTGGTATAATAGATTGCGGACTTGTCGACTTTTTAGTCAATCGTTGTAAGAGCTTAGTTGGTAGAACGGTGAACTCTAGTGGTATATGATTTCACTAATCCATAGGTCGCTGGTTCAAATCCGGCTCATACTAAAATAGTATCGAATTTAAAGATGTTTACATTTTTATCTTATTGTGTAAAATATTAAAAATAAAAAATAAATAATAGTTTAAAAACTAAAACAACACGCTTTATTAGAATACCAAACTAAAAAATGAAAAATAATTTTAATTTCCAACATGCTTGGCATAAAATTAAAGTGGTCAACAAAAAAATCATCTCCAACACATATAGAATAAAACTAGATTTATCAACAAAAAGAAAATAATTTTACCATCAAAAGCGTGGGGTGCTCTATATCAATTAATATATTTGATAATAAACAGATATTGGTACAAGTAAAGCCTCTAAGAAGAAAATGTAAAAAATCATAAAAAGCACCCCACGCTTTTGATGGTAAAATTATTTTATTTTTGTTGATAACTCTAGTTTTATTCTATATGTGTTGGAGATGATTTTTTTGTTAACCACTTTAATTTTATGCCAAGCATCTTGGAAATTAAAATTATTTTTCATTTTTTAGTTTGGTATTCTAATAAAGCGTGTTGTTTTAGTTTTTTAAACTATTATTTATTTAAATAACGAATGCTTTCTGATGCTGATAGTTTAATATAGTATCTCTCATAGCCTCCCATTCTTTATTTATATTAGTTTCTTCTTCGTTTGCCACATTGTCATCTGAAGATTTCAGTACGTCAAATCTATTAGTAATTTTAATTTGGTATTCTTGCCGCATTTCATCATTTTTCAAGTTTTTTAAATAAAATTTTTCAGAATCATCTTTAACGTTTGTTCCTCTCATAAGCGATAACCGCTGTCTGATTTAACATTGATGTGCCAGCTTTTGTCCACTAATACGTGATCTATCTGGTTCCGAGTTACGCCATCTGGAGACGTCCAGGTGTATTTATGAATATCCTTATGCTGAAATGTTTTGCTCTTAACAATGAGATTCTTTGATGTGGCAAAGATGAATAATCTAACCCCATTGTCGTTACTATCTTCATGAAGACTGAATTTGCCTATTGTTGTTTTGAATATATCTTCCCGCCTCACTTTTGCATTAAAATCTCCTAAGACAATTTTCATATGATATCGTGAAAGGCTATCAAATATGCATTCTAATTCTTCATAGAACTCATCCTTGATCTTGTCATCTTTATCTTCTGTGGGAGCATGTACATTTACGATTACAAAATCATGTCGTTTACCCTTTAGAATTATGTATGATATCCTATCACTGACAAACTTAATATCTCGGATAGCGGACAGGATCCTCCTTCAGACTATAAAACCCGTTCCAAATTCAGGTCTTTCTGCACTCCATCCTGTCAGATAATACTCAATATAAATTTTCTGCTAATTATTGGAATGTTGTCCTAACGGTTTTAGTCTCGTTACAACAATCTGTGTGTGTTTCTTTCCTGTAAATTCCAAATTCTACTTTTCTTTTTTCTTAATTTCTGATCAATTTTAGGTTCAGAAATGGTATTTGCTGGTTATTTTCAACTTCAGTAGTAAATTTAATGGTTGTATTTTGAATATTCAAAAGTTTTATAGCATCTTCTATGTGTTTGTGATTGACTATCGCTATGATATTGTCTACATATGTACGCCAAAATTTAAACATCAAAGGGTGTGCTTTGATTATCTGACATTCAAAGTTTCCCATGAACATATTTGCCAAAAATGGGATAATGGATTTCCCATTGCAAGTCCCGTTCTTTGTCCGTAGTATTTTCTTCTGTAAATAAAGTACATGTGTATTTAAATTAATGTTGGGAAGTAAACATTATGAGGTTATATCATTAATAGTGAGTGGAGAACATATTTTTAACGATTCACCTCATACGATTTGAAATTTCTTTGATACCGATGGTTTCAGACAACATCTTGTCCCACTTCAGTCATGGCTTCCACTGATGAAATTCTCTGGTTGTTGATTTCTCTATGGACATCACCTCTTGTGCTGCCATCTTGGTTGGGATTATAAATTTTGAAATTAAATTTTTATCAAAACTTTTGAAACAATTAGATAAACCGTTGGAATTGACAGTTTGGGAAAAGATATTCATTCAGAAGAATAAATATCGATCTATGAACTTCGATATTCCGGTGAATAAAAATTTAATTTCAAAATTTATAATCCCAACCAAAGATGGCAGCACTAGAGGTGATGTCCATAGAGAAATCAACAACCAGATAATTTCATCAGTGGAAGTCATGACTGAAGAGGAACAAGATGTTGTCTGAAACCATCGGTATCAAAGAAATTTGAAATTGTATGAGGTCAGTTGTTAAAAATATGTTCTCCACTCACTATTAAAGTACATTTGATTGATGCACAATTTGATAAATTTCAGGTATTCCTCTCTACTCTCATCATCTATCTTGTTTTTGAACTTTTATAGGAATAAATCACTATGAGATTTAACTTAAGATAAATTCAAACATTTCATACCTTTCCTCAAAATTAATCTTCTAAGTAGGTCGCGATTTCAAGACCATTGCGGTCCCATCCTCAGCACTATCTTGACGACTGATGTTATGTTGATCGGAAGAACCATTTCTCCTTCCCTCTGTTGGTGGACCGATAAACCTCTGGATCATATTGGAATTCACGGAAATTTCGAAGTTCATAAATTTTTCTTTGTTTTTCTGAATGTAGATTTTTTTCCCAGACTGTGAGTACCTTTTGTTTATCTATTCATTTAATTAGACTAGCTTTTGATTTAATTATATGTTTTTTGGACCAAGCATGAGCAGCTACTGCTGACATTTCCGCTTCTCCATTTTTTACATTTCTAAGATGTTCTTTCACTTTTATATATTAAATTTGGGAATTTTTAACATTATCAGGTTCAATTAAAAATAATTAAATGAATCGTGATTTCTTCTTACCTCATACTTCTATGTTTTTTTAAACACAGCACTGCAGTATCGACGACCCATTGTCACCATCGTCAGCTGTTTTCACGACTGTCAATTTTTTCTTTTGCCGGTAATTATCCAAACTACCATCTGGTGTTCTTTTGAAGGAATTATTATCTAAACTGCCATCTGGTGTTCTTTTGAATGAATCATTTTCTAAACTGCCATCTGTTGTATTTTTGAAGAACTTTGTAATCAAGCTCAGTTCGTCCAGAATCTCGAAGTTCATGGTTCTAGTATGGTTTTTTTGAATATATATTTTTTCCCAAACTGTTAAATCCAAAGTTTAGATAGATGTTTCAAAAGTTTTGCTTCTTTTTCAATCCTATGATGCTCTAATAAACTATGTGCTGCTATAACTGATTTTTCAATTTTCAATAAAGAATGGAGAAATTGAAAAATCAGCTATAGCAGCACATAGTTTATTAGGGCATCATAGGATTGAAAAAGAAGCAAAACTTTTGAAACATCTATCTGAACTTTGGATTTAACAGTTTGGGAAAAAATATATATTCAAAAAACCATACTAGAACCATGAACTTCGAGATTCCGGATGAACTTAGCTTGATAACAAAGTTCTTCAAAAATACAACAGATGGCAGTTTAGATAATGATTCATTCAAAAGAACACCAGATGGCAGTTTAGAAAATAATTCCATCAAAAGAACACCAGATGGCAGTTTGGATAATTACCGGCAAAAGAAAAAATTGACAGTCGTGAAAACAGCTGACGATGGTGACAATGGGTCGCCGATACTGCAGTGCTGTGTTTAAAAAAACATAGAAGTATGAGGTAAGAAGAAATCACAATTCATTTAATTCTTATGTTCTTTCACCCTTGTTTTCAAATTTCTTTTTGTTTTTCCTATATAAATTTTGTCACAATCCCTGCATTTGATATGATAAATTCCTGATTTGTTTTCTTCTTCAACTTTTTTCATTTTTATTGGTTTTAATTATCCTATTAAGACTGTATTTGTTCTTTGGTGCCAATTTTATATCAAACTTTTTGAATGGAGGAAATCACAAGAAGGATATATACCCATCAATAGGAACCTCAAGCTCGATGCTATTCTTTTTGCAGATGATTTAGCTCTTCTGGCACTTTCCGAAAATGATTTGCAACGATCAATTTATAATTTACAGAAATAGGTGCCAAATGTAATATGGAAATATCAATTAACAAAACTAAATTTTATTATTTTTGGTCTGATCATCTTACCTCAATATTAATGTTGATTTATTCTTGAACTTGTTTCAAAACAATTCTGTTTTATCGTCAGCTTGTCCAGACTGGTTTTATTTATGTTGCACAACCTGGATGTCGATGTCAGCTCCATCCTGTGGTTGGCCAAAGAACCTCCAAACAAGGTCACACTCCATCGGTGTATCAAAATTTATAACTCTGTTTCTGTTCTTCTGAATACAAATTTTTTCCCAAATAGTCAGCTCTTTTGTATTTTCTAACTGTTTTAATAATTTAGTGTCTGAATTTATGTTATGTTTTTCAGACCAAACATGAGCAGCAACTGCAGATTTTTCTATTTCCCCATTTTTAATATTTCTTATGTTTTCTTTGGTTCTAATTTTTAGGTTTCTTTTTGTTTTTCCTATATATATCTTTTCACAACCCATGCATTCAATTTGATATATTCCTGACTTTTTATTTTTTATCAGTTTTTACATTTTTGTTGGTTTTTATTAGTTTATTTAAACTGTAGTTATTTTTTGGTGCTAATTTAATATTAAACTTCTCAAATATCTTTTGGAATTTATTATGTACCCTTTACAATCAAGAGATTTAAAGGAAATCAGTGTAAAAATAATAATAGATATTCATGAGTGTACCCTAAAGAACAAGAATAAAGATATGTGAATTTCCTATATTTTTTCATAGGTGGCTCTTCTTTTCTCTTTTCCAAGAGTACTTCTGTTTATCATTTTTTGTTTTTTATACTTTTCTATCCTTTTATGTACCATTTTTTCATCAAACCCGTTTTCTCTTGCTACTTTTGATTATGTGTTTTTTCTCATGTTTGAAATCTTCTTCGTTTAAGGGTAAGTTTACCAATCTTTGAGTTAAACTATTAAAGGCTGCTAATTTATGTCCAATTGGATTGAACCCTGTTGATTTTATAAAATTTTCCGTATGAGTTTCTTTCCTATTAATCGCAAATTCAATTTTTCTTTTTTCTTTGTTTCTGACCAATTTAAGATCCAAAAAAGGTATTTGTTTATTTTCTTCTATTTCTTTGGTAAATTTGATGTTTGTACTCTGTAAATTTAACAGTTTTAGGGAATCTTCTACATGTTTTTCTTTTACAATACAAATTATCTGCTCCAAAATTTAAACATTGTGGGATGTGCTTTAGTAATTTTACATTCAAAATCACTCATAAATAAATTTGCCAGGAAAGGTGATAATGGGTTTTCCATTGAGAGCCCTGATTTTTGTTTATAGAAACTCCCATTGAATGTAAAAAACATTTGGTCAATGCATAACTCAGTTAATTTCAAATAATCTTCTTTGATCTCTCTATGTTGTTTTTACTTAACCAGTTGTTCAATATCTCCAAAGTTTTTTGTTTCGGTACATTTGTGAAAAATGAAACGACATCAAAGGAATCTAATCTATCTGTAGGTTCGATTTCCGATTTCCGATTGAGGGTCTTTCCACTTTTTCAGCGGTTGCCCTTTTACCAGCCGGCTGCTGGCCCTTCACATCCACATGTGTCAATCACAGAGGTAGATCAACAGCCAGTGTAGGGGTGACATGTGGTTAGCATGTCGAGCCCCCCAGCCGTTATAGCTGGTTCCTCAACCTGGAGCCGCTACTTATTGTAGCTACCCAATTGCCTCACGATGCTGGATGGGCACCGGTCCCATACTGGCCGAAATACCATGAGAAAATTTCTTCCCCCATGGAGACTCGAACCAGCGCAAGTCCCATAGCTCTGCGCCAAGGCTTCCTACCTTAACTGCTCGGCTACGGCGCGGGACTTAGGTTCGATTTCCACTTTTTCTAATTTCTTAACTAATTCCAATGAATTTTCAATCTGCAGACTTTCAAAATTATTAATTCTTTTGAATTCATTATTCAGCCATTTCAAAATTTTGTAGGTTGGTGATCCAATATTGTTAATTATTGGCCTCATTTTGTGTCCAGGTTTGTGAATTTTTGGAAGTCGATGTATATTAGGGTTTCTTGGGTTGCTTACTTTTAATTGAAATTTTTATTTCTTGGATAGAATTTTAACATTTTTAAGACAGTTTTCTACTTTTTTTTTTTTGGTTTTGGGTAGGGGATCATTCTTAATTTTTTCATACTCTTCTGCTTTCAAAAGTTCTTCCATTCTATTAATTAAATATTAATGACACTTTGTTCTTGTACTGCACTATATTGTGTATTAATGTTTTTCTCATTTCATTTGCGATGTGGCTCACAATGTTAATGCACACATTTGTGGAATGAAGAATATATCCCACGTCTATGGCATTAAGTTCCTGCAAATTTATTTCATCTTCAAAGTTGTTAAATGATTGGTTCTTCTTTGCAACTTTGTAAGCGGTTCGAAAAATGTTTTCTGTAATTCCCTTATTATGAGACAAAGTATTTAAGAAAACTTTTCTCTAATAATTTATTTGTTGCCTCAGATGTTAATTTTTGGCATTCTTTGTCTCTGCACTTTCCATATGATTGTGTACTTTTTTCCTCAGTGACATTAACTGTTGTTTCCGGAATTCTCCAAAAAGCTGATTTTACCATTTGCCCACTCCACTGAAATTTTCATTCTCATTCATTTGTCGACAGCTAGATTTCCAACATCACGACACAATTTACAGCCCAACATTTTATTCTTGACATACAGCCAATCGTTTCTCTGGCAAATGTAATTTTTCTGCAACAGTGTCCAACATTCGAGCCAGTCATAGTCAGAATCCTTCTCGTCTTCACCATGGAAGATTCGATAATTTCTGCTTCTTCAGAATCTTTCTCGTCTTTACTATGTGCAGATTTGACAGTTTCTGCTTCTTCGGCCTTCCTTTTTTTACTAATCAGCATAAAGAAACTATTTTATTCATTTTGAAGAATGATTACACTGATTCAAGCTAGATTGATAGTGAACAGCTACCAAGCACTTTCCTCTTTCGTTACACTGAAACTCTAATATAGGAAGTGAACTGAGCACAACTTCCTGTTTCCGTTACCAATATATGATACAAAAAAGTGTGATAACAACTTACAAATTTTAAAACAGGATATTTCATTTGTGAAGACAGTGCCATCTACCTGGAAAAATACAATTTGCTCTGAATAAATATGTATTTCTTTTAAACAAGAGGAAAAAAGTTCCTGGTACTGCGTATCATTGAATACCGCCAAAAAAAGCACTGCATATAGCTATGATTGCGATAACATAATAAATTAAACCAATATCAAATGATGTGTGGCACCATAAGAAGAACCTTCCAAAAGACTCGAAGAGAAAGCCAGTTCAGGTTTTATAAAATTATGGCTGTTCCTGTTCTTTTATATTGATCTGAATCTTGGATACTTACAAAAAAAAAATCTCACACATACAAGCTACTGAAATGAAATTTTTAAGATCTGTAAAAGGATGTACACGCATGGATAGATTACATAATGAATTAATAAGAAATGAACTGGAGATATTTTCAATACTTAACAAACTAGAAAAGCACAAACACCAATGGAAAGAACATTTAGACAGAATGGACAATACAAGATTACTCAAAATGATCAACACCTATAAACCACATGGAAAAAGATCTTCGGAACGGCCAAGGAAACAATGAACTTGAGACTGGAACAGGTCACATTGACTAATCCTGGAAAGGAAGAAGAAGAAGTATTTTGATCTATTTTGTGTTTTTCTGTCCAAATGTGAGTTGCTACTGCAGATTTTTCTACTTCTCCTTTTTTTTTACATTTCTTATGTGTTCTTTAGTTCTAATGTTTAAATATCTCTTTGTTGTATACTTTATCACAATCTGCACATTTTTTTTTATATATTCCTGATTTTTTTACTATCTTAATTTTTTTTCATTTTTGTTGGTTTTCATAAGTTTTTTTAGGTTATAATCATTCTTTGGTGCTAAACTGATGTTGAATTTTCCAAAACTAAACAATCATATGAGGTAAGAATTTAAAAAAAATACAAACTAATTATTAAATTAAACGTCATAATGTTACCTCCTAATGATTAAGGGAAAAAAGAGAATTTAGCTTAAATAAACTAATTAAAACCAACAAAAACAAAAAGATTTATGATAGCAAAAAATCAGGAATATACCAAATAAAATGTGCAGATTGTGATAAGATATACATAAGAAAAACTAGAATCAAAGAACACATAAAAAATGTAAAAAAAAAGAAGTAGAAAAATCTGCAGTAGCTGCTCACGTTTAGTCAGAAAAATGTAAAATAGATGTAAACACAAAATTATTAAAATGGAAAACATATATGAACTCACTATATGGGGAAAATGTACATAGAGGAGAACGAGGAGAGAATCAT
Source organism: Diploptera punctata (assembly GCA_030220185.1). NCBI lineage: Eukaryota > Metazoa > Arthropoda > Insecta > Blattodea > Blaberidae > Diploptera > Diploptera punctata. The sequence goes on from JASPKZ010008889.1 coordinate 411,469, forward strand.
GAATTTTGAAATTTCTGGGGAGAGCAACTTAATAAGCAAGTTCTTTGGATCACAAAACGAAGGAGGTGGAGTTGAGATCCAGGGCCAACAACTTAAAGATCAGTCTGCATCAACTGACGATGGAGTTTAGAAGCTTTGAAATGCAGTTTACAAGATACAATGAATTTTGAGGTAAGATGAAGGCAGACCAAACTTATTTATTATAACTCCTATTAATGTAAATGTAACTAAATTAGCTTGCCTAAGTAACTCCCGATAGAGAGCACTTTCGTCCCTAAATGGAGATATACAGGTTGACTACAGAGTACAGACTTAATTTTCTGAAGAGTCTGCTGTATTTCAATCTCGTAGAATCTAAAAAAAAATATTTTAATTTTACAGAGAATTAGCAAGTCTTATGAAAGCACTAGATCCATCAAGACCTGTCACATTTGTAACTTCCTCATCAGTTAATGAAGATAAAGCAGTGAGTATTAAACATTGAAAACATGTGTTTATTTATGGGAATAGCGCTAAGCATGTTCAGTGAGTGCAACGTATAACTTTATGCCCAATTTTGCAGTTATTTACCGGATGAACAACTTTGTGAGTCATCTATCCTCCTTTCAATATGGAATTCTCAATAATTTCTTACCTATGTGACCCAATTACACATGAGTGGTGGGTCCATAAATACCAGCCTGAATCTGACATTTTGAAAATCAAATTATACTGTATGCAGATTTTCTATATGTAATCATTAACATGATATATTTATTTAATGTGAATTTAATTCACGTTTTTGTTTTGTAGGGTAATTATTATAAATTTATGTTATTATTTATATATAAATAATTTATATAGGCAATTACATTATGAAGTAATAATTAAAATAACTGATTTGGAAATGTAGCCTTCATCTGGCCATATTTCAGAGATTATTGTTCCCATTCTTAACATTTTTTGTCTGAATCGACAATATGACTGTATCATCAGTCACAATATAATTGAGTATAAGGTGATGGTCTCCAAAATATATGATGACAAGAAAATTCATCCTATAAGGCAGGTATGTAGTTTTAATTTTATTGTACTAATATTTGTTATTTATATATAAATAATTATACATTTATATTTAAATAATAATATTTATTATTATTAATTATTTTTGTTATTTACCAATAAGCCAGACGAAAAAAGTACCTTGGTCAAAAGAGTGACGATCTTTCAACCGTCAAGAAATGCAGACATGAGTTCAACTGGGGTAAAATTCTCCAGAGGTAAAATAGTCCCCCATTCGCTTCTTTGGGGGGGATTACTACAGGGAATTCATGCCAAAGGCTCAAACACAGGGACATGTTCCTAGGAATATGGAATTTTAGGACTTTATATAATAGTGGGGCACTAGAGATATTAATGCAGGAATTAGATAAATCACCCTTGGATATAGTAGTTTTACAAGAAGTTAGATGGTCAGGAGAAGGTAGTCAGGAATCTGGAAGCTTTGCATTATAGTATGGGCAAGACCTGAATTTGGAACAGGCTTTTAGTCCGAAAAAGGATCCTTTCAGATATCCGAGGTATTAACTATTACAACAGGTCATAATCGAAAGGAAAATTATAATAAAAAATAGGACTATTAATTGTATTACAAAAAACTATAAAACTATAAATGAAATATATAAATTAATTACACTGAAAGATAGGAAATAAATAATCACCCTTTAATACTAATTAGTCATACTCAAAGTCCATACCAAGGGCTTTTAGGAAATAAAAAACGAGTAGAATTTTATAATAAAGTTATCCTGGATGTTGCGACGAGAGTCGCTCTCTCTGTCGGTAATAGCAGACACCTGCCATCTGTTATTACGCTATTGATGTAGTTCATCTGACTGCCGCTTGTAGGTGCCTGAATACAGTAATGCTGAGTTGTGTTGGTAGCATTTTGGTTATAATGTTGCCAACTTCTGCATATTGCTTAGGTCTGTAGATGACTACAACACTCTCTCTCAGTGTGTTTTAGGAGCTCGTGTTTAGCGCAGTGTGAGTTAGGAGCTCGTGTGAGAAGCTCGTGTTAGGAGCAGTGTGCGTTAGGCTCTCGCAGTGTGCGTTAGGTAGCCTCAGTGCGTGTTAGGCATTCGCACGTGTGCAGTGAGGACCACGTGCTGCCTCTTCCGAAGTGAATACTTTTCGAGGCCCCTCTAGTCCTAGGAACGGACTTTGATTGAAACATTTGATTCTGCTTATTTGTATCTACGTTAAGTTAGCATAAAAATAAACTTGATATTTTCACGATTACACGTCTTTGTAATAAACTAAATTTCCCTTTTATAAAACCCAGCACACCAGAGGAATATTAGGCAAAGAACTCAAAATTGGACCGTGTTGGCAAACACATTTTTGGTCCTGCCGGACCGGATTCTAAATTAAACCATTTTGGAATTGTGAAACAATAATTTTGTGTGAAAAATTGGCGTGTGATTCAAGAAATAAGTGGTCTTCAAAATGGCGACGACATAGCTGATGCTGACTCAAGTAAGTGTATCTGTTCCATCCTTGTAAAAATCACTGCCGGTAAGCTTATTATATGTTTTGTATATACTTAATTATCCTTGGAGGAATAAATTTGTGTATATTTTGTTGTATTTGATAAAACATGAGCATTCTTTGTTTGATAGGCCACGTGGTACAAAAAATAATTTGTGTTATTTTAATTGTTTGATTGATAAATATTGTTTGGTATAATAACCACGTGGCCCTAAATAATTTTTGTATTGTTTTGTTCTTTTTCGTGCTGTAATTTGGACGCAAATATGTCTTTTGTGTCGGAAGCACGTGCTGTGAAGGAACGAGGGTTCCTAAAAAGAGCTCTTACTAACCTGGAAACTTATTTTCACAGCACTCAAATATCTAAAAATGGATTAATAGAAAGAAAAAATAAGTTATCCAATAGCTGGGAAGAATTTAACATTGTGAGAAAATACTTAGAATTAGAAATAGACTCTGAGAACTTAGAGGCTCATATTGAAGAGCATAATAATTTTGAAGCTCGATATTTTGCTATCAGTGAGAGAATGCAGGACCTGTTAGATAATTTTGAAGAATCTAAATTTAGGAAGCAGCAAGACAGTCAGTCTGAAATTTCGAATAGTACGACTAAAAGTAAGGTTAGGTTACCTCCAATAGAATTACCAGTATTTGAGGGGGACTTAGCCAAGTTTCTATCGTTTAGGAACACCTTTAATAGTCTAGTAATTAATAATGATGAGTTAGACAATGTACAGAAGCTTCATTATCTTTTGTCCTCTTTACAAGGAGAACCTAAGGGATTGTTAGATAACTTGGCCATTTGTAATGAGAATTTTAATATTGTATGGCAACTAATTGAAAGCAGATACAACAATAAACGTCTTATTGTAGGCCGACATATTAAAAATGTATTGCGTCTAAAACAATGTGATACAGGTATATCATCCGATTATAGGGAGGTAATAAATCAAATTAAGGCCAATTTGGGGGCTATTGAAAACTTGGAACCCGGAGTAAGTATCCAAGACTTGTTGTTAGTTGAAATGCTATTGAGCAAAATAAGACCCAATCATCGTATTGAGTTTGAATCCAAATTCAAATCAAGTGAATTACCTAATTTGTTACGTTTAATTGAATTTCTGGAAAGAAAGGCTCAAACGTTAAGAGTTATCAGAATCTAGGAGGACTAGTGAAACTCAGGGCACCCAGAAACCAAGGAATAGAGTAAACTCATTTCATATTGCTAATGAACAGGAGTCATTAGCATGTGAATTTTGTAAGAACAATAATCATGTAATAAGTAATTGTTTTAAGTTTAAAAAGCTTCTTGTTGATGATAGAAGAAAATTTGTGTATGAAAACAAGCTATGTTTCATGTGTTTTGCAAATACACATCTTTCATAGGATTGTAAGGGTCGTCCATACATGAACTGCCAAGGCATGCATAATTCATTGTTGTGCCCAGGATCCAGGGCAATTAAAGGAGCTAGGGAAGGCTCAAATGTAATATCACCTACTGCGCTGAAAATAGTATCAGACTTAGGATCTAATGTCTTACTCAGTACCTGTTGTGTCAAAATAAGGGCAGCCAATGGCAGAATGGCCATGGCCAAGGCATTGTTGGATAGTGCATCGCAGCTGTCATTTGTGTCCACTGACCTAATCAAAAGGTTAGATGTCAAAACAAATCGTTGCAAATTACCGATAGTTGGGATAGGAAATTCTACTGTTTCCCCACTGAATTCCACTTGTAGTTTGGAATTGCACTCTCCCATATCTAACTGTATTGTTAATGTGAGCTGTGCTGTAGTGCCAGTAGTCACAACCCAGTTACCAGCTCAACCCATTGATGTCGGTGAGTGGCACATCCCTGAAAATATACAACTGAATGACCCTACGTTTAATACCCCTTCCGCAATAGATTTGTTATTAGGAGCTGACATGTATCATCACGTGGTGTCATCTCAAAGATAAATGAGGAATGGTTTCCCTACTTTAATCAATACACGGTTTGGATATGTGCTTTCTGGTCCATTTCCTGAAAGGTCAATCAGGAAACCTGTGACAAAGCCTCGCCATGTTAACTTTACTCAAGTTGATTTGTTGAATAGTAAATTAAAAAAATTCTGGCAATTAGAAGAATTGTCCCAACAGGTGCTCACTCCTGAAGAGAAATTATGCGAAGAACACTTTGTAAATAATGTTGGAAGAAATATGTCGGGTAAATTTGTGGTAAGGTTACCTATCAAACCTGATGTAGAGATATGGTCGGCAGTTCTCGTAACAATGCATTGAAACGATTGTTACAAATGGAAAGGAGATTTTCTAAGGACGATATTCTTAGAAAACATTATGTCGATTTCTTGAATGAATATGAATCTATGGGTCATATGGAAGTGGTCCATTCAGAAACTGCTGGTTCTACTAAATATTATCTGCCCCACCACTGCGTATTCAAGGAGTCTAGTACGACTACCAAATTGCGAGTTGTATTTGATGGCAGTAGTGAGTCTTCGAACAGTGTATCGTTGAACTCTATGTTGATGGTTGGTCCATCAGTTCAACCTGATTTATTGTCGATAGTTCTAAGGTTTAGAACTTTCTTTGTTGCTTTGTCCGCCGATGTGGAAAAAATATATAGGTGTACAAAAATACATCTTGATGATCAGGATATGCAACGTATACTGTGGCGTAATTCTCCTAATGTGGAAATCAAGGATTATCGCCTAACGACAGTTACGTATGGCACTAGCTCAGCCAGTTTTCTAGCGACTAGATGTCTTATTGAAATAGCTAAGGAGCATGAACGCTCTCATCCCGAAGGCTGCGGAGATCATAAAATCCTGCTTTTAAGTTGAAGATTGTTTGCTTGGTGAATCAACTGTTGAAGGAGCTAAGAAGCTTAACCAGCAAGTATCCTCTATACTTGAAAGTGCTCATTTTCACTTGAGAAAATGGTGCTCTAACTTTCCTGAGGTTTTAAGCGACATCCCCGTTGAAGATCTGGAGTGTTCGCCTACTCTCAGCCTCACTAAAGATGAATATGTGAAAACGCTTGGTATTGTTTGGCATCCTGCCACCGATGAGTACCATACTCAAATTAATTTGAAGCAAACTACTGGTAGTGTTACCAAGAGAAAAATTCTGTCTGCTTTCGCATCCATATTTGATCCGTTAGGTCTTCTCGGTTGCCTAATAATAAAATGTAAGATATTACTATAACAATTGTGGCAATTCAAGTTGGATTGGGATGCTACTATTGATCCATCATCCCCTATTTTCGGAATTTGGTCAAAATTATACCAGGATCTACATTTATTGAACTATGTTAAGTTCCCTCGAAAGATATTGCCATTTCAAGGTTCAAAATGTGTAGAACTCCATGGTTTTTGTGATGCATCAGAAAAGGCATATGGTGCCTGTGTATATGTAAGGTTTGTTTCGATTGACAATCAGGTGTCCGTTATTTTGTTGACTTCTAAGTCAAGAGTTGCTCCGTTAAAGCAGCAATCCATTGCACGATTGGAACTTTGTGCAGCGTTCTTGATGGCCAATCTTATGAGTAAAGTTGTCGATTCTTTGAAATTGCCTGTTCCATATATGTTGCATTATTGGACTGACAGTATGATTGTGTTGCATTGGTTGAAAAAACCATCCACAACGTGGAAAACATTTGTTGCCAACAGAGTGTCTGAAATCCAGTCACTCACTGCAATTGAAGGGTGGAGACACGTTTCCACTCATTGCAATCCTGCTGACTTGTTATCTCGTGGGGTTCATCCCTCTCAATTGTCCAACCTATCAATGTGGTGGACTGGTCCTCCGTTTTTAAAATTATTGCAAATTGATTATGCTAAAACTCCGGAGTTGGAAATCCCGGATGAAATTGACTTAGAAGCTAAGCCTTCATTAAATGTATTTATAGTCAAGGTTGACATTAATGATCTGGAAAGGTATTCTTCGTTTGTCAAATTGCGTAGAATATATGCTTATGTGTTGAGATTTATTAAGAACAGTCGCTCATCTCAGGGAGAACGACATTTTGGTGCACTGCCCGTGGAAGAAAAATCATTCACATGGTACAGGTCTCAGAATATCCTACTGCGTTCACAGATTTGAATTCCCAGTCTGTAGTATCACCCTCTAGTAAGATTAAGACTTTGTCACCATTCATTGATAATAACGGTCTTCTAAGAGTTGGAGGAAGACTGGAACATTCCTCCTTGAGTTTCAATGAGAAACATCCGATAATTTTACCTGCAGCCAGCTTTGTCACGAAGCTAATCATAAAGCTTGAACATGAAAAGCTGCTGCACTCAGGCGTTCAAGCCGTATTATTTTCCTTATGATCAAGATTTTGGATTCCTAGGGGTAGAACCACTGTGCGTGGAGTCATTCACAAATGTTACAGGTGTTTTAGATGTAATCCATCTTCACACACTCCTATAATGGGACTTATGTGTGCAGATAGGGTTCAGCCTGAACTTCCATTTGTAAAAATTGGGATCGATTATGGTGGTCCAATCATGATTAAAGGGGACAATCCCCGTAGTAAGGTTAAGTTCAAGGCTTATATCGCTCTATTTGTTTGTCTTGTGACATGGGCCATACACTTGGAGATAGTGAGAAGATTAAGTACCACTGATTTCTTCTCAGCTTTCGACAGGTTCCTGGCCAGACGTGGTCTTCCTCATTCTTTCTTCTTCTTCCTTCCAAGTATTAGGCCAAGGCCTTTTACGATCCAATAGAAAATTTTCCCTCCAGCGTTTCATAGGACGGCCCAGTGATCTTCGTCCTCTTGGTATATAATTATAAATAGCTTTGGGGATCCGATTTGAACTCATTCTTTCAAGATGGTGTTTCCAATTTAGTTGGTACTGTTTAATATATTCTAAAATTGGCGTAGTCTTCAATTCTTTTAAGATATCGGTGTTCCTTTTCTGATCCCATCTGGTGTAACCCGCTGTTCTGCGCATGAATCTCATTTCACAAGCCGTTATTCTGCTTTTATGTTGTTTTCTTAGTGTCCATTCTTCACTACCATAGGTCAACACTGGTCTAGCCAAAGTGTTATATAAACGTAATCTGGTGTTTTTTTGTACAAGGGATGGTTTCATAACTTGATTAATAATTCCTAAACTTTTATTATAACTAGTAACTTTTTCAGGGATATCCTTTTCATCCCAGATAGAGAGATGATATCCAAGTTATTTAAATTGATTAGATCTCTCTAAAATTTTATTCTGGAGACAGATTTTACTTTGTATGGGGTCTTTCCCATGAAATGCCATAATTTTAGTTTTGTTAATTGATATTTGCATATTAAATTTGGCACCTATTTTTTTGTAAATTATAAATTGATCGTTGCACATCATTTTCGGAAAGTGCCAGAAGAGCTAAATCGTCTGCAAAAAGAATAGCATCGAGTTTGAGGTTCCTATTGATGGGTATATATCCTCGTTGTGTTTTCCTCCATTCATTTATTAATTTATTCATGTATATAATGAAAAGCACCGGTGAAAGTCCACATCCCTGTCTTACTCCAGTGTTGATCTTTTCCCAAGAAGATAATTTGCCATCTTGTTTAACAGAGATTTCATTATCTTTATAGATGTTGAAGATATTAGTAATATATTGTTGTGGAACGTTATCATCAGCTAAAATTTGTAGTAATATATTTCTGTCTACTTTGTCAAAAGCCTTTATGAAGTCAACGAAGGCGATATGAGTTTCTATATTGAATTCCTTGTGCTTTTCTAATAGTAGTTTTAGAGTAAAGAATCCATCTGTACAAGATCTACCCTTTCTGAATCCATTCTGCTCTTCTCCAATTATATTTTCATAAATTTTCCTCAATTTATTCTTAACTATATTAGCATAAATTTTATATCCAGAGTTCAACAAGCTAATTCCACGATAGTTATCTTTGATTTGGCGACTTCCTTTTTTGAAGATTTGGTTTCCTTTCAAATCGCATAAATCTTCCTCATTCTTTATGGAGCGATAATGGCACTAATTTTATTGGCGCAAAGAATGAAATCGTGTCATTCCTCAGGGATAATCAAGGATTGATTAAGGAGCATTTTGCTAATCTAAATTTGACCTGGAATTTTATTCCACCTCACAGCTCACATTTCAATGGCATTTCTGAGGCTGGAATAAAATCCTGCAAACAATTAATGAAAAGAACCATTGGTAGTAGAGTTCTAAATTTTGAAGAGTTGAACACTCTGTTTGTAAAAATTGAAGGAGTTTTAAATTCACGTCCTTTGTGTAAATTAAATGATGATCATGACGATGCATCATATCTTACACCCGGTCATTTTTTGATAGATAGGAGTTTGAACAATTTTCCAAGCAATTTCTCCATCAAAACCGTTTCCTTGTCTACCCAATGGAACATGGTACAACGAGGATTTTTGGACATTGTGGTCCATTGAATTCCTTGCAAGTGAAATGAAAGTGGACTAAGCCTAACAACTGGAATGTTAGCATTGGAGACTTAGTGCTGCTAAAGGAAGATAACTTGCCTCCCTTAGTTTGGAAGGCAGGTATCATTGTTGGATTGCACCCTGGTGCCGATGGTATTTGCAGAGTGGTCTCTGTCAAGACAAATACCGCAGTAATGAAGAGGGCAGTTTTGAAGTTGTGCCCAATTCCAAATTGAACTCTTGATGCGTTATATAGAGCCATTTGTAAACTTCATTATGTATTGTTATTGAATTTATTTTGTATTTTTGTTTGTTTATTTTGTTTTTGTTTTTTCAGGAGGGTTTATTTTTTGTAAATTGTTTTCATTTGGTAATGTTTTTTTTTGTTGTAAAATTGTGTATGTTTTGATCTGGTCAGATCAACAGGGGGCAGTATGTTTCGACGAGAGTCGCTCTCTCTGTCGGTAATAGCTGACACCTGCCGTCTGTTATTATGCTATTGATGTAGTTCATCTGACTGCCGCTTGTAGGCGCCTGAATACAGTAACGCTGAGTTGTGTTGGTAGCATTTTGGTTATAATGTTGCCAACTTCTGCGTATTGCTCAGGTCTGTAGATGACTACAACACTCTCTCTCTCAGTGTGTTTTAGGAGCTCGTGTTTAGCGCAGTGTTTGTTAGGAGCAGTGTGCATTAGGCACTGGCAGTGCGTGTTAGGCATTTGCAGTGTGCGGTGGGCACACTTACGTGGTTATTGAGGACCACGTGCTGCCTGATCCGAAGTTGATACTCTTCGAGGCCCCTCTAGTCCTAGGAACGGACTTTGATTGAAACATTTGATTCTACTTATTTGTATCTACGTTAAGTTAGCATAAAAATAAACTTGATATTTTCACGATTACACGTCTTTGTAATAAACTAAATTTCCCTTTTATAAAACCCAGCACACCAGAGGAATATTAGGCAAAATACTCAAAATTGGACCGTGTTGGCAGCAACACTGGACTTATTGTGGTTGTCGAAACCTGACAACACAACACCAGGATGTAGTTTCAAAAATATCAACATCTTTTGACAGAAAAACCAGAGATTTCCAATTAGGTAAAAGTTTAGAAAGTTGGATGACAGATTCCCACAATTAGGGAAAAGTTTAGAAAGTTGTAAGCAAAAGGGAACTAGGATTTCCACAAATTTAGAAATAGGAAAGGGAAAAAAAGAATCAAATATATACCCGCGTTTGTAGCAAAAAAAAAAGTCAGTCTGGAGGCAGGGACTGAAGTATTCACTACAGCTTCCTTTAGGACCATGAATACATCCTCTTCATGTGTGAGTATAAGTTTTAATTCTCATCACTATGGTGGACCTGCCAACAGGTATATTTTAATTTTTAACTTTCATCATATAACTATTCACCTCAACGGAATTTGATATGAATTTTATTAGTATTGACATGCTGTAGGAAGTATCGAACGTAACGCATCCATCTTACGTTTGCATCGGTAGTAAGGCTGCTATAACCACTGAGCTAAAGGCGCATACTTGTTGCAAGTTACAATCTCTGTATCATATTATTTCCATTTTAATTTGAAATAATCAGTGGCATGCCAATAATTTTTCAAATTGAATCGTAACTTGGACATTTTTATTTGTAGAACATTAGTTCATTATCTCATAATCTTATATAATACCCCTCTATATGTAGTTAAATTTGTGCGGTATAATTAATTTACACCCTGTATATATATATATATATATATATATATGTATATCTTTTTTTTTTCTACAGATATTTTACTCATTTTGAAATGACATCTGCCTTGAATTCCTTGCTAAATTTCAACAATCAGAAAAATTTAGTTTCTAACAATTTTAAAGAATAGTAGTATATCCATATCATTTCAGTCAAAAAGTATAATCAAAGGAATAGTTTTTAATAAAAATTCTAATGGAAAGTTACACTAAGAGTCGAATTATCAATATTACATAATTGGAGGGATGGCCTCTGAAACTGGTTGGTAAGAAACACATATTTTTATGAGGTGTAAAAATGTTTGGTTTAGTTATGTAATAAAATTAATAGTTATTAATAATTTGATAAATGTAATATTTGTTTTATATTAAGTAATAGAATAATAAATACTTCCACAGGTGGAGTACATGGATGTAGTGTGTGTAAATCGTTATCCAGCATGGTACAGTGATTGTGGTCACACAGAACTTATTAAACGACAAGTTATTCATGAACTCACACAATGGCATCAAAAGTTTGATAAACCTGTATTAGTCACAGAATATGGAGCTGGTTCTGTTGATGGAATGCATATGGTATGTCAGTTTTCTGGTATTCTTCTATTCAAGCAGTTTATTAAATTCTCTTCCTCTGAAGGTCTATATAGTTACACACATTCCGATTAGCTGTGTGATCCTTAAAAAATATTCACATATATATACACTATCTACTAAAAAGTAATTGGGCATCTGTCAGTGGCTGTTTATGCCCCCTTAGAACTTTATGGAACTATATTTTGCTGCTACAACAGCAGCCATCTTGACAAGTATGCTCTCCACTAATTTGTGCTGGACACATGTTGGAATAAGTTGCCATTCCTCTTTCAAAATCTCTTTCAGTTGGACAAGGGAATTTGGTTATATCTTTTATTTTATGTTGAGTTGTTTTTGACTCACCTCATACTTCTTAACTCCCTTGCAGACCCAGGTTTCATCACTGCATTTGTGACATTCTCAATGCTGTATGACGTTCACAACTGATGTCCAATGGCCTCCTCTCCTGCATACTGACCTCCACATCATCTGATGGCTGACCGATGAACTTCCAAGTCAATCCCCTCTCCTTATCACCAGGTATTTCATGGGTATATATCCCTAGATCTTATTCACAGTCCAATTCATTCCAAAAGCAGTCTATGGGAATGAGGTCAGAACTCTATGCAGTGAACATTATTGTTACCATACCACTGCATAAGTAGCCTGTGAAACATGGCACCTAACATTGTAATCCTGGATGTGACAAGGGCCCATTCCATAAAAATGCCATGGTGTTGGGAGCATTCCTCTATCCATAATTTTACAATATACCTGTGAGTTCATTGTGCCATGAACAACCAATGGACCCACACTGTAGCATGGAAAACACCCCCATACCATCGCTCCTTAAAAAAAATTATCCCACTACAGGCCTTAAGAGTCTCTTGGGGTAGTAGGAGGTTAAGACATTCAGCATGAAATGTCAACCCTATGATGGCGATCTTTACCCCCATTTCTGCTAGAGACTGAGTCAACCCCAGGCCATGATGCAGCCAGAAGGTTTAATTCAATTTAAAACTCCTGGCTCCATTGAGAGTTGAACCCTCGAGCTTATGGCTTGTAGCAAATTGACTTAACCAACTATGTTACGAGGGGGCACACCGTAGTGTAGTGTAGTGTAGTGTAGTGTTTAAGGTACTGTGCTACAAGCCGGAAGGTCAAGGGTTCATGTCCCGGTGGGGTCAGGATTTTTAAACTGACCCAAACCTTCTGACGGCACTAAGGCCCTGGGATCGACTCAGCCTCTAACGTAAATGAGTACCAGACACTTGTTCTGGGGGTAAAGGCGGCCGTCATGCAGGGCTGACATCAAGTGCCAATTGTCTAGAAAAAGTTGGAGCCTTAACCAATTCTCAAAGCTTTATATGATTTTCATAAATACACTACTCAAAAAAATTAGAGGAATACATGTTTAAACCAAAGTCACAAAATAAATATTGAAACAATTTAATTTTTAAGAGTCAGATGTTTTGATTTGAAGTATTGTTTAAAACCAGATTGAAGGTCTTCTGGGTTTTATAATTTTTTTTTTCTTTGAATACGTTAGAGAAATTCCAAAGGTTGCTGAAACCAAAGTGAGTGCTCATTGAGTTATTTTTTAAAAAACAGGTTTGAAGAATAATCCATGGTAGGAAATTTATTTTGTGTTCTCTAAAGCTAATACAGAGCAATGAGACATCTAAATGAAACATCAGTTGCATGAGCAGTTTCATTGATTAAAGATGGCCATTCCATTTGCCATGTCTCTAGGATTCTTGATGTCAGCCCTTCTGTCATCCATAGGCTGTGGAGCGATATAGAGACATCCTGGGCAAAGCCGTAAGAAGAAGACTACAGAGGTACAGGATAGATTTCTTGTCCTATCAGCTTTGCGCAGACAAACATCTACAGCCAGAGATCTACAAAATGATTTATAAACGGCAACTGGGGTGGTAATTTCTGATCAGACTGTAAGAAATAGACTGTGAAATGCAAGATAGAGGTCTAGAATCCCGTATAAAGCCTATCATTTAACACTTCAGTACAAAGAAACCTGGTTGTAATTTGCTCACAATCATGTCAACTGGCAGCTCTGCCAATGGAAGGGTGTTTTATTCAGAGACAAATCAAGATTTCATTTAAGAGGTTCTGATGGCCATACATATGGAAATGTCCTGGTGAACGTTTTGATCCAGCCACAATTGTTGAACATGACAGATTTCGAGATGGTTAGGTTATGGTTTGGGCTGGGATTACTATTGAGTCTCAGACAGAGCTTGTCGTCCCACAGGACATGAATGCAGATGTTTGCATTAATGACAATATCCTTCAATATGTCATACCCTTTGCTTATGGTATGGACCCTAATTTTCTTCTAATGCATGATAATGCTAGATGTCATACAGCACAGGCTATCAGAGATGTCCTGCAAGAATGCCAAATTCCGGTGATGGACTGGCCTGCATGCAGTCTGGACCTCAATTCGATCGAGCATATGTGGAATAAGCTGGAAAAACTTGTTTGTAAGTGTCCTGGTGTGCCACAGAATCTGAAAGAGCTTTCAAATGCACTCTCCGAGGAATGTGAAAGAATCTCACTAGTTTTTGTAATAAGGCTTCTGCAAAGCATGCCTCGTGGGTGTAATTCTTTAATTGAAGCTCAAGGAGGACACACTAAATACTGAGTGTTGAAATAACCATGGAAACATTGATTCCTAAAAATAATAAATCTCAAATTTCCACTTTTTTATCTATTACAAATGATAATTTGTTCGTATTTCTAATACTGTACAATAAAATATTGTTTGAATGGCTATTCTAGTTTTACATAAATCTTCAATTCATAATTACAAAAGATAAAAAATTAAGTTGTTTCAATATTTATTTTGTGGCTTTGGTTTAAACATATGTTTCTCTAATTATTTTGAGTAGAGTATTTATTTCATTTAACATTCGTAATAGCTGTTTCAATACACTGTATCTTCGTCAGACAAATGTCATAAATACAAATAAATTTTATATTCGAGTATATTCAACTATGTAAACAAATGTAACCAAGTATTACGCTCGGGGTCTGTTAAGCCCCGCCGTAAAGATAGCGCTAAGTTCACTATTGTTGAAGTGGTCTTTGGCCTGAGCGGTTGGCCTTGGTTTTGGAGGATGAGTTCTACATTTAAACATGTTAAAAACACAGTAAACGAAAAAATAACATTATTTATTAAAATAAAACCAAACATAAAGAAATATTAGATCAACAACATATAAAACAATTTATTTAAATCAGCTGAAATCGCCTCATTGTTAAACGTCAAAATGCTAAAGTGTTAAAATTCAGAGAGAGAAAAACAAACATTTTAAAATATTCAACTTTGTTCGTTATTCTAAGTTCTTTGGACCATTTGGTCCCTTAATTAATTCTATGTCTGAAAATGACCATTAAGAATGATAAAAAAGATTCATATTACCAATGTAGCTGCCTCCCCTGCTGGGGGGACCGCGTTCGGTCCAGCCGCTGTTCTCCCTTTTTTCACTCAAAATCCGGGCTTTTATATTATTATCTTTCCCTTTCACTATCCCCTCAAACTAATGGAAACCCTATTTTCTTGCCCCATCTGTAGTAATATTCCTAGTATGTCATGGCCATATTATATAAGGTGTTTTTAACTTCTTATCCTAATGTGTTTGGGTTATATAAGTTTTCGTAAGAATTTCCTATTTGGTTGAACCTAACAAGTTGTTTTTGATATTATATAAGATTTCGTAAGTGTGTCTTCATTGATTGAAAAATATATTGATGTGAAATAGTCATTTTATCATAATTTTTCCTTAGTTTTTTTATCTATAAAACACTTATGTATATTTTGATTGAGACTTTTAATCCGCATTTAAAGGGTGAATATTTATGCCCTATTTTTTGGTATAATACACATGTATATGTGTCTATCCTTTATCGGCTTTTTATAGTATTTTATTATTATGGCAGTTAGGCCCTAGTGTAGGCATAACACCAAGCAATACAAACAAATTTATGGTGAAATTAAATGTTTCTTACCTCTCCTCATATACATTTTCTAAGTAGATTGCGATTTCGAGACCATAAACATCTCATCTTCAGCACTTTCTTGGCGACTGATATTATGTCGATCGGAAGAAACTCTTCTTCTTTCCTCTGTTGGTGAACCGATGAACCTCTGGATCAGGTCAAAATTTGCGGGAATTTCGAAGTTCATAAGTTTTCCTTTGTTTTTTTGAATGTGAATCTTTTCCCAAACCGTGAGTTCCTTTTGTTTGTCTATTTGTTTAATTAGACTGGCTTTTGATTCAATTAAATGTTTTTCGGACCAAGCATGAGCAGCTACTGCTGACTTTTCCACTTCTCCATTTTTGATGTTTCTAAGATGTTCTTTCACCCTTGTTTTCAATTTTTTTCGTTTTTCCAATATAAATTTTGTCACAATCCCTACATTTGATCTGATAAATTTCTGATTTGTTTTCATTTTCAATTCTTTCATTTTTATTGGTTTTAATTATCCTATTAAGGATAGATTAGAGAAAAAAAATTCAACAAACAAAATAAAAGCATAAAAGAAAAAGTAACTAGACAAAATAAGAAAATTGAAAATCTGAAATCAAAAGCAAAGAAAAGTAAGGAAAACACTTCAAAAACAAGGTAAACAAGTGGAAATAATGTAATTGACTTGTCTTCAAAATCTTTCAACTATAGAGAATTAGAAATTTTAGAAAAAGGGTTCAAAACATGTGTGAATTAATCTGACAAAATTGAAGACTACGTAGCTGATGTAGAAGTAATAATAGGGATTTGGAAACAGAAGAAAAAATTTTAATTAGAAATGAATGTGGTAAAATAATAGAAGAAATTAAGGAAATACCAAGAAATAAAAGAGGACTGGGAAACATGAAAATAATTAAAGAAATTAACAATAAAAATGCAATAATCACAAAGTCTGACAAAGGTAATCAGTTAGTAATCATGGATATAAAAATAGGATGGAAAAAGTTTTAGAATCTGTAGAATACACTGAAATAAAATCTGATCCACTTCCAAAATGCATTAAAGAAGTTGATAACACCTTCAAAAACGTAAACAAAAAAATAACGAAACAAGATAAATTCAAACTGAAAGTCCCTAATCCTAAAAATCCACAAATGCATGGTCTCCCAAAAATTCACAAGGGCGGAGATAAAATGAGGCCCATTATCAACAGTATAAGGTCACCTACATACCTAATATCAAAATGATTATGCAATGAATACAAGAAAATGGAAGAATTTGATAACCTATCAATAGATAACTCGTTTCAACTAATAGGAAAATTAGAGAACACACAAATAGAACCGACAGACAGATTAGTGTCGTTTGACGTAGTTTCATTGTTTCCCAGCATCCCTAGAGAAACCACTTTGAAATTTTGGAAAAATGGTTAAATGAAAACAAATTAGAAAAAGAATGTATAAAAGAATTTATAATTCTAATTAAATTGTGCATTGAACAAATGTTTTTTACATATAACGGAAAATTTTTCAAACAAAATTCTGGTCTTTCTATGGGAAATCCTCTATCACCCTTTTTGGCCAGTTTATTTATGGGAAGTTTTGAGCAGAAAATAACAAGTGGACAACCTTTGATTTTCAAATTTTGGAGTAGATATGTTGACGATGTAATTTCTATTGTGAATCACAAGCAAATAGAGGATTCTTTAAAACTGTTGAACATTCAGAGTAGAACTATAAAATTTACCATGGAAACTGAAAATGAAAGACAAATCCCATTTTTAGATCTCACTTTAAGAAGAAATTAAGAAAACAAGATAGAATTTGGAATTTAAAGAAAGAATACACATATTGACAACTATATTAAAGCTCAGGATTCAACCATTTTGCTCACAAAGAGGCTCATAGATTGGTAAATACACCTATGAGCAAAGAAAACTATGAAAAAGAAAAAGAACACACAATTAATGTTGCAATAGATAACGGTTATGAAGAAAATATGGTACACAAGAAAATAAATAAATTTAAAAGACAAAAATTAATAAATGAAAGCACACTTATAAAAGAAACAGAAAAAATAAAATTCACTTACCATCCATTGAAACACTATAAATTTCAAAAAAATTTCAAAAAGTTTAATATAAGATTAGCACCAAAGAATGAATACAGCCTTAATAGGATTATTTAAACCAATAAAAATGAAAGAATTGAAAATGAAAACAAATCAGGAATTTATCAGATCAAATGTAGGGATTGTGACAAAATTTATATTGGAAAAACGAAAAGAAATTTGAAAACAAGAGTGAAAGAACATCTTAGAAACATAAAAAATGGAGAAGTGGAAAAATCAGCAGTAGCTGCTCATGCTTGGTCCAAAAAACATTTAATTGAATCAAAAGCCAGTTTAATTAAACAAATAGACAAACAAAAGGAACTCACGGTTTGGGAAAAGATCCACATTAAAAAAACAAAGGAAAACTTATGAACTTCAAAATTCCCGCAAATTTTGACCTGATCCAGAAGCTTTTATGTAGTTATCTATATGTGTCTTCTTTAACTACATAAAAGCTTCAGGTTTCAATCACATAGCTCACAAAGAAGCAGTTTTCAATAGTTTGACACATAGATTAGTGAACATACCAAAGAACAAAGAAAATTATGAAAAAGAAAAAGAACACATAATCAACGTAGCCACAAAAAATGGTTTTGCAATAAAAATGATACTAAAGAAAATAAACAAGTTCAAAAGATAAAAATTTATTAATCAAAGCACTCTTCTAAAAGTAAAAGAAGAAAATGTAAAATTTAGAAAATTCACATATCATCCATTAAAACACCACAAGTTTCAAAACATTTTTAAAGATTTCAACATAAGGTTAGCACCCAAAAATGACTACAGCATCAGTAGACTGATTAGACCTAATAAGAATGAGAAAATTAAAGAAGAAAACAAATCAGGGATTTATCAAATTGAATGTGAAAAATGTGAGAAATTCTACATAGGAAAAACTAAGAGAAATTTGAAAACTAGAGTGAAAGAACATCTCAGGAATGTCAAGAAAGGGGAAGTAGAAAAATCTGCAGTGGCTGCCCATGCATGGTCTGAAAAACATCTTATCGAGAAAGAAGCTAAATTATTAAAACAAATAGAAATACCAAAAGAACTTACTGTTTGGGAAAAGATCTACATTCAAAAGAGCGAAAAGAAGAAATTGATGAACTTTGAAATTCCCGGTGAGAATGACCTGGTTTCGAGGTTTTTTAGTCAGCCAATGGAAGGATCGAAGGACAGCTCTTCAAGACGACAGAACAACGGTCATGACGATACTGAGGATGGAACAGAAACTATGTTCCGAAACTAGTTTATAGTCAAATAAGAAGAACAATATGAGGTGAGTGATAAAAAATTCTACCTTAATTATAATTTACTTTAAGTTCATGTAAGTTTAATGAATCAAATTGCTTGAAAACTATTGCACTTAAAACATCAAATTTTTATTTTAACGTGATGGTCATCATGGAGATGGTACGATGTTACTCTTTTCTTGTTTTTCCCGCATCTGGAGACACAAAGGAATTACTGCGTAATATAACACTGATGCAATCATTCTAGAAGGTTCTTAGCTAAAATTTATAAGCAAGGTTGGTAGCTCTGAAACTCTCAGACTACCCCAAAATACGTAAGCGTCCAATAGAAAATTAGCATGTTAATAAGAACCTCTCATATGAGAGAGACAGAAAATAAGTACCAAACTTGAATTAAATGCTGAAGTCAGTAAAAATTACGTAATAAGTACTGAAGGCAGGTGTTGAAACAACTATGTTTCGAGATCGTTCTATGGAATGTTAATCACATCTCGGGCTACTATTTGACGCCTTGAATTGAGCGCAAGAGCGAACTATATGACATACATATTGCATAATAATATGCAAAATTATACTAATTAAAGTGAAATTATTATCATTAAATGAAATGACGAAAATAATTCTTCCATACCCCCGCACAGATGATGGATTCCATCATTTCAAACAGAAAACTGATTAATAGAACTTACAGGAATCACAATTGTTAAAAGTTACATATTATCACGGGATGGCACAGGGTTTTCCATTTTTGTATTTCGACTTAAATAAATACACCGATGTTATGTAAAATTTTCTTGACACTTTATTTTCTTCTAACAATTATCGCTAATTCTTCAATCACAATTCTATCTCGCAACTATTCTTCTTTGAAAGTTTATCAGATAATCACTTATAACACAGTTACAGACACAGTCTTTTCTCACAATTTTTCTAACACTGAACCTCTCGCCAACTGACTATCGCAACTGACTGACTGGCCTTCTCCTCCGCTCTTTTATATAAGCGGGAGAAAAGCTCTGGTAACAGATTCGAGTAACTTCGAAGCCCAGAAACTTCAGGCTTCCAATCTTTCTCTAAGGGGAAGGAGACGCCGGTAGAAATGTCTGGCAGCACATTCCAGACAATTCAAGCGGCTCTGCAGGTCACCTAACTTGCTAGGAGCGACTCACTTGTGCAATTCAAATGTTGCTATGCGCGACACGTAACAATATTGTTTTAAATTCCTGTAAAAGAAACACACAAAAAAAATAAATTTCCTGAAACAAAAAAACAAAAAAACATACATGAAATTTATATTCAAAATAAAAAATGTTCAAGGAAAAAATAAGTAGCTATCAAAGATGTTTATCAAAGTTCAATAATTCTTCATGAAATTCTTGAGTTATGTTTTGAAATTCAGTAAGTCACGCCACTGACTTTAATATAACATTAAGGGCCGCATGCAAATACATTAGTCTCTACTCAAATTACTTCCAATCACTGGTGAGCTGACTCACCGTGAGCAAGTGCAAAGATCGAATTAGCTACCCACAAACTGGTCATGCATGAAAGTCGTCGTTTTCGTAATATTGGCAATAAATTACCCAGAATTCTCAGCGATAACACCACTTCCGTTATTTTCGTCTCCTATAGAGGAATGCATTTACGCTTGCATCCCGCAAATAATACCGTATACAACGACGTCTGCATCGCGCAATATTATGCCGATTCTCCTGTTCTTCCAGTTGAATTCTTTGGTAGACTCTATCAAATTCCTCTTCTTCGCGTATACCGAAGACATGATCGAAGTCTTCAAGGTCCGACATCTTGGATAAAGCGGCAAGGTTTCAAACTACATCGGTTCCCTTCGGGATTCTCACGATTAGTTTCTATCGTAAGCTATGATCTTAAGTTACCTCGTCAGGTAGCTTACGAATTATTATCGCATGAATAGATTTCTGAGTAAGCAAAATCGTATTAGGATAAAACTTTCTCAGCAGAGAACACCTTTTACGGTCTAATACGTTCAAAGATTCGACCCTAAAGCTCTTAATTTGAGCAAAAACACTTGTTCGCTAAGAAACATTATTTAAATTCTAGCACTGATTTAAATTTGATTTCAAATTTTCACTTTTTCACAAATCTTGAAGTTTCACTTCCACACAATAGTGCCAAAGGAAGGGAAAAGTAGGTGGTAAAATAGGGTACAATAAAAAAAAAAAAAAAAAAAAAAAAAAAAAAAAAAAAAAAAAAAATAAAGGCCATAGCCGACTAAGTTAGGGGTGAGCGGCCCCCGTGCGCATTCATTCCAAATTTTGGCCAAAAGTTGTGTCTGATGGGTTACAAACTCACACCAAATTTCAACCCTGTAGCTGCACTAGGAACAAAGATAAAAATATAACTAGTATTTTTGGTAAAGATTTTTTTCTTAGGATCTACTGGACCGATGTTTATGAAAAAATATATGTTGTAAATTTATTCAAAGCGATTCACAACAAAAATCGAGAACTCAATCCCACGAACGTAACTATCCGAAAAAATTATTTTAGTTTTCATGAATTTTTTTCTGTCACTCGCTCACAAGTTACAATTACCAGTTTTTTTTTATTAGATAACTGGACCTCTTTCTACAACATAATTTTTCCAAGTCGATTAAAGAGGTGGAGCATAGTTAAAAAATTAAAATACAATTTTTTTGCACATTTTATCTAAATTTTATTAAGATTTCTTACAATATAATTATACTTTCGATCAATTTTTGGTGCTGTGTCATTTACATTACTGGCCGATGAAGATTTTCACTGCCTCCCTTAATCATCGTCGCTATCATCATTGATGATGGCAGTTGGTTTTTCCTTTGCGAACAATTTACTCAGAAACGCAGCTGGTCGTAAAATCTTGGACAAATATCTTCCGTGTGCCAGGTATTATATGATTGCAGCTACATGAGAACAGCAACCGACAGTCCTCCTCTCATTGGCGTATTCACAATAATGTCTTGTAATTCCTTTTGTGCCAATACTGTGAAGGGTATATTCAACGAAGCAGCAATGTGGTGAGACTGAACATGAAGCTTCAAAATGAGTGATTTATCTTTGACGAATTGTATATTTATGTTCCCAGCTTCTTCAATCGTTTCTGCAAGAAATGATATGTCTTGTGAAAACTGGTATGACCGGCGAACAGAATTTTTAGCTCTCTCACAGTTATTTCCAGAAAATCTAGTAGATCCTCTGATGAAATACTTTGAAAAGGTCTTTTCTTACGAAGCCATTCTTTCTCTTTGACCTCAATCACTAACATATTTTCGACACTGTTCTCTCTAAGACTTCATCTGCACATTCTGCATCGGATGTTAAACGCTTTCCAAACTTAGTTTGCAGAAATGATGCGATTTTAAAGTAACTACCCACTTTTGGAAGCATTTTATTATCCCATTTTTTATCAAGGAATTGAAATTTCTGTTTGATTATACCATGAACAGACTCAACTGGCCAACGAATTTTTGTCACGATTCTTGAACTGATAACTCCTTCCTTTAAATGCTGGCATCAGTACTCGAAAACCTTTTGATTCTAAGTGAGATTTCACACCACGAAAGCCACAGTCCAGAACAAAAATGTCCCCTTCTTTCAACAGTGTGCACAAGCTGTTGGGTTCATCTATCACACTTCTCAGTATCTCCACATCATTCTGATTCACTAAGTAAGGTCCCAGCATATCGACTACATATCCATTAGTTGTGCAAATCGTGAAAGGCTTGCACAGTGGAACTTTCTTTTGACCCGAGAAAGATTTCCGTTGGTACTCGTTATTGGAACTCTTCTGATGACGTGCATAAGTTCCATCGCAAATGAGCATCAGGTTATCATGACTATCATACAGTCTTTTTGCAATGTCTGTTGAGTGATACTCTATAGGATCATCTCTTAGCATAGCAGATATTCCAAAGTGATGAGGAAGAATATCTTGTTCCAAGGATTTTATTACTGATGCCGAAAAGTCCGACACCGACTGTTCTCGTTCTAGTTGTAGGACAGATGTGATTATTTTGTTAGAATTCCCTGTCCGGAGTTTGAATAAAAAAACGAGTGCTTGCGTAACTGTACGTGTGGAATTGCTTCGCATTGAAGTTAACATGTCCCGTATTTTCATTATGTTTTCTGAGCTGAAGCTAGTGAATATGCACAGTTGTTCTTCCAACCATCTGAAATCTCCAATTTTGTCGAATACTGTAGAGTCACATTCAACTGCTAAAGACTGCATCATTTGTTTCAGTTCTGAAGCTTGAATTTTTGTGAAGTTTGCGTGCACCTTTATGAGATCCAATTCATGTTCATAAAAACAATTTTTAATCATGTGACTTCGGCAGCATCGATTTTTATATGGGATATATATCCTCTTTTTCATGTATGATTGCATGCGAGCTTCATGGGGGATCACAACCAAGTACTTCTCAACTTGACAAATACAACAGTACTTGTGTTTTGCAACAGTTCTCTGCCTTTTGATTTCAACATATTCTACAGGTAATTCGTCGGTTTCAGGCTATATTTTTATGTATGATTGCATGCGAGCTTCATGGTGGATCACAACCAAGTACTTCTCAACTTGACAAATACAACAGTACTTGTGTTTCACAACAGTTCTCTGCATTTTGATTTCAACATATTCGACAGGTAATTCGTCGGTTTCAGGCTATATTTTTATGTATGATTGCATGCGAGCTTCATGGGGGACCACAACCAAGTACTTCTCAACTTGACAAATACAACAGTACTTGTGTTTCACAACAGTTCTCTGCATTTTGAATTCAACATATTCGACAGGTAATTCGTCGGTTTCAGGCTGTATTTTTATTTCAAGCTAAGGATGATCTGAAAGAGATGGTGATGATGAATCCTCCAAAGTTCCAACTGAAACACCGGACAATTGTTGGCAACAGTTCTCAATACTAGCAGCCTCCTCGGCCTCTTCATCATCATCTGGTTCATATTTCGGTCGTTTATAAGGTAAAAGGCAAAATTTTCCACAAAGTACATCGTTGATACTAATCGTTTGTTGAAAACCTCGGCAAAAGCTTCTTGCTTCTTCGGCAGATTGTACTTTTTTTAATACCTTTAACTTTATGTATGAGTTTATAACACACGACTCACTTGGGATATTTTGTATCACTGGATGACATTTTATCAAATGTAGTATGTACAAACAGAATATGAATATATTGACAATTACGAATTCGTGATCCAGGATATTTGTTTTTTCTGCACTTCAGTGGTAAACAAACAATTTTTAAAATCACTGTGAACAATGGACTTATCATTGAACTAAACCCAGTTACACTGGACTGGCTGAGTCACTGGAACAATCAGACGGACGGTATACTTCAATGTTTGACACAGCGGAAAATAAGGTGCAGCATTTGAATATTTGTTGTGACATGAACCGCTTAGTAACAACACTAGTAAATGCAGTGTGTCACTTCTTGCAATATACGGACACTGCCAAGTAGCCAAAAAGAGGATAAACTGTCATAGAAAAACTTTGCGTAAAGCTATATGCTTTTGTAGCAAAGTTTTCGATAAAACTGACAAGGAAATTCTGCTGTGCTCGATAACTGTATGGAAAATTTTTCGTAGTTGTCATGACATCCAAAACAAAAAGAATGTGCAAAAAAAAATTGTATTTTAATTTTTTTAACTATGCTCCACCTCTTCGATTGACTTGGAAAAATTATATGTTGTAGAAAGAGGTCCGATTATCTAATAGAAAAAAAACTGGTAATTGTATCTCGTGAGCGAGTGACTGAAAAAAATCACGAAAACTAAAATATTTTTTATGGGTAGTTAAGTTTGTGGGATTGGGTTCTTGATTTTTTCTGTGAATCGCCTTGCATATATTTACAACCTTTTTTTTTTCATAAAAATCGGTCCAATAGATCCTGAGAAAAAAAATCTTCACCAAAAATACTAGTTGTATTTCTATCTTTGTTCATAGTGCAGCTACAAGGTTGAAATTCGGTGCGAGTTTGTAAGCCATCAGATGCAACTTTTGGCCAAAATTTGGAATGAAAACATACGGGGGCCGCTCACCCCTAACTTAGCCAGCTATTGCCTTTCCTATTCCAAAATATTTGTAGCATTTCTATTAAATTAACTAATCATTAATGATTTAGTTTAAAATCAAACTTCAATAAAGATATGTATTATTATGAATTAATCATTGACAAATTAAATTATGTTTCACTATTCATCAAGTGAAACATTTCAAGTTTATATTGTATTGTTAAATCATAAAATTTTAAAATATAATTTTTCAAAATGGAAATGAATTCAAAACTTTGTTTGAAAATATAAATTGTAGGAATTCCTTTTTTCCAATTCAATAATTATTTTATATCACATGTTCATGTGAAATTATAAACTCAATTTATTTTTCAAGAATTATCATTAAGTAAACTAATACCTTGGTATTTGCAAATAATAAACAATTATAAATGTAAAACAATTGCTTAACCCATGCCAAAGGCTCAAACACAGGGACATGTTCCTAGGAACATGGAATGTTAGGACTTTATACAATAGCGGGGCACTAGAGATATTAACGCGGGAATTGGATAAATCGCCCTTGGATATAGTCGCTTTACAGGAAGTTAGGTGGCCAGGAGAAGGTAGTCAGGAATCAGGAAGCTTTGCATTATACTATGGGGGTGCAGAAAGACCTGCATTTGGAACGGGTTTTTTAGTCAGAAGGAGGATCCTATCTGCTATCCGAGATATTAAGTTTGTTAGTGATAGGATATCATATATAATTCTAAAGGGTAAACGACATGATTTTATAATTGTAAATGTACATGCCCCCACAGAAGATAAAGATGACAAGATCAAGGATGAGTTCTATGAAGAATTAGAATGCTTATTTGATAGCCTTTCACGATATCATATGAAAATTGTCTTAGGAGATTTTTAATGCAAAAGTGGGGCAGGAAGATATATTCAAACCAACAATAGGCAAATTCAGTCTTCATGAAGATAGTAACGACAACGGGGTTAGATTAGTCACATTTGCCACATCAAAGAATCTCATTGTTAAGAGCACAACATTTCAGCATAAGGATATTCATAAATACACCTGGACGTCCCCAGATGGAGAAACTCGGAACCAGATAGATCATGTATTAGTGGATAAACGCTGGCACAGTAGCATCATTGATGTTAGATCAGTTAGAGGGGCAGACTGCAATTCAGATCATCATCTGGTCAGGGTGAAAATCAGACAACGGCTATCGCTTATGAGAGGAACAAACGCTAAAGATGATTCAGTAAAATATGAATTAAAAAACTTGAAAAATGATGAAATGCGGCAAGAATACCAAATCAAAATTGCTAATAGATTTGAAGTACTGGAATCTTCAGATGACAATGTGGCAAACGAAGAAGAAACTGATATAAATAAAGAATGTGAGGCTATAAGAGATACTATTAAATTGTCAGCATCAGAAAGCATTGGTTGTTTAAAAAAGAGGCAAAACAAGAAATGGTTTCATGAGGAATGTGCCGACATTGTTAAGAAAAGAAAGCTAGCAAAAAAGAAATGGTTACACAAGCCAGATGAGGTAAATTTAGAGCAATTGGGTAGTATTAGACGGGAAACCACCAAGTTACTAAACAGTAAAAAGAGGGAATATTTGAGAGAGAAGATTAATGATCTTGAAATGAATGCAAAAAATAGGAACATTAGAGAATTATATCAGGGAATTAGTATAGAGAAGAAAGGGTTTCAGGCTAGAACAAACATAATTCGGAATGAAAATGGGGATATGATTGCAGATTCCAAGAGTATATTAAATAGATGGAAAAGTTATTTTAATCAGCTATTAAATGTACATACAGAACAGGACATTGAGGAGGATAAGTTACAGACAGCAGAAATGCTAGTCGCAGAGCCAAGTGCATTAGAGGTTGAAATGGCAATTGAAAAATTGAAGATGTATAACGCATAAGGTTCAGATGAGATCCCAGCAGAACTGATAAAATCAGGGGGAGAAAAATTGATGGACAAGATACGCTGGTTGCTTAGTATGATTTGGGAAAAAGAAGCTCTTCCAGATGAATGGAAGGAATCAATTATCGTACCAATTTATAAGAAAGGAGATAAAACTGATTGCAACAACTATAGGGGCATCTCATTACTTTCAACTTCGTACAAAATTCTAACAAATATATTAGTAAGCAGACTTGCTCCTTATATTGATGACATTCTAGGAGATCATCAATGTGCATTTAGAAGAAACAGGTCTACAACAGATCAGATTTTTAGTATAAGACAGATTTTAGAAAAGAAATGGGAATATAATGGTACTGTACATCAACTATATGTAGACTTCAAAAAAGCATATGATTCAATTAAGAGGGAGAAGTTATATAGTATCCTGCTGGAGTTCGGAATTCCCAAAAAGTTAGTTAGACTTATACGAATATGTCTAAATGGCTCAAATAGTAGGGTGCGTGTAGGCAAACAGTTTTCAGACACTTTTGAAATCCAGATGCTTTTGAAATCCAGAATGGGTTGAAGCAAGGAGATGCACTATCTCCTCTACTATTTAATTTTGTACTAGAGCATGCCATTAAATCTTTAGAGAATAAGGAAGGCTTACAACTGAATGGTTTTAATAAGCTGTTAGTTTATGCTGATGATGTGGTACTACTGGCCGATAGCGAGGAGATACTAAAGGCCAACACGCACACACTATTGAGTAACACTAAGAAGTTGGGACTGGAAGTAAATATCAGTAAAACTAAATATATGGTCACACGTAGAAATACATTATATAATGGAAATGGACAGCTAATGACAAATGAGGGAAATTTTGAGGAATTGGCTGAATTCAAATACCTAGGAACAATAATCACAAATAGGAATGAGATGCACAAAGAAATTAAACATAGGCTCAATTCTGGAAATGCATGCTGTTATGCATTGCAGAGACTTTTGATGTCCCAACTCCTTTCAAAAAACGTTAAGCTGAAAATATATAAAACTATTATTCTACCAGTTATATTATATGGGTGCGAAACATGGACTCTTACTTTAAGGGAGGAAAGGAGATTACGAGTATTTGAGAATAAAGTTCTTAGGAAAATTTTTGGACCAAAGAGAGATGAACAGACAGGTGAATGGAGAAGACTACATAACAATGAACTACATGGTCTTTATAGGAAGCCAGATATAATAAGAACAGTTAAGAGTAAGTAAGTAAGTAAAACAATTGCTTATTTTAAATTCAAAACATTATAATAATTTTTCATAATTATTATTGAAAGTGTATTCTTTATCACTCATGTAAATTTTTCAATCAATAAATGTGTATACAATTTTTGCAAAATGTATTTAAGTTTGAGAAATTCTTAATTTTAAAAAAATCATTTAAATTCAAAAATATTTTGTGTATTTGAATATATTATTCAAGTTTTATTGCATGTAACTAATGCATGTAATCATTATTTACTTATAATCAGTTTCAAAGTCCAAAGAGGGTACTGAGTAAATAAAACCCAACAGAAATGAAAACCATTAAAAAAAATATAAAATCATAACTTTCTCATTGTAGAGAAGAAAAAGCATTAACTGCATTGAAGAAATCAAATATTGTTTTATGTTTGTCCATGAATGACAATTCCTAAATTTTGGAAAATTTATAATCAATGTCTTAATATTTGACAAGTTTCCAACAATTGAAGTTGAACTAAATTCGACTAATCTTTCGAATGAAATGTTGACTTATCAAAGTCCTAAATGACTACCATAGTCGTTAAAGCTACCATCACTAATTTTAAGTGTGGAGATAAACTTGTATGCAAACAAATTATCATAGTAGATGTTAAATCATCTAAATGTCCAATGACAATTATTTTTAAAAATAACTAATTACTTCCGGTTCATTTAATTAAATTAAAAAAATCTTACTTATCCTTTCAAGTAAAAAATGCTAAACTATTTCATCAATATTCAGTCTCATATTTTTTAGGAAACTGTAAAATGAACATATGAATTTATTCTTTTTCATATTTCAAAAACTTCTTGTAAATAAAATGTATCATAAACATTTTCAAATCATTTGAGGAATTATTTCCTGTAAAATCATAATAGTAAAAAAAGTACATATTAAGTATATCAAATTATTTAAATCAAATCAATGACAATATATGATGACCTGCAGGCATGTAACCAGGATTCTCATTTGGGGGGGGGGGGCTGAGTCGGAGTGAGAGAGAATCCACCCTAATAAAACCCAATGTGTATAAAAAAAGATGAGTATAATGGAAAGAGTAACAATAACAGTTAAAATAAACATTTCAGTTTATTTATTATCATTAAAAATATTTCTTGGCAGACTACTAATACATTGAAAATCAAAGTAGTAAACATTGTTAATTAGATAGTTTTGTTCTTTTTGTAAGTTTTGTGACACCATTTTAATTTACAGCAACAGTCTTCCTTTCTTCTCCCCACCCATTTTATCCATCACTTTATCTGGTTTGATAGTGATGTCCCGATGAATGGAAATCATCGCTAATGCACTCAGTCTTTGATCTGTCATCAAACTTCTAGACACACTTTTCACTCTTTTCATGGTTGAAAAAGATCTTTCCACACTGCATGTTGTTACTGGTAGGGTAGCTAACACTGTCAGAAGGAAATTGATTGACCGAAAATATGTTTTGTCACACATTTCCAAGACTTTAAGTACTTCGCTACCTTTCTTAATAGATGGTGTTATATTACACCACAATGTGTATTCAGCTTTAATAGCAGCAAGTGATATATTATCATCAAAGTACTCTGACAGTTTTTCGAAATGGTTTCCTTTGTCGGGATCTGTGAATCCAGGAAGGAGAACTTGGAAACTGGTTAAAATATCTTCATTAGATATGAATCTGTCTGTTATGTTCTGTAGAAGTGATTCAACACATGGTATGTATACTGTTACTCTAAAATAATATTCTACTGAGTTAGTCTCTGGATTTGCTCGATTCATCTGTCTTGAACTTAACCGAGGAACTGTCAAGTCACAATGAAATATTTCTTCAGACAGTGATTTTGATGAGGCAAATAATTCTGCAAACTTATTTTTTCATCTTTTCTCAAAATTTCTAGAGATTTCAACAATTTTTGGCGTGGTTCATAGCTGACGCCATGTCCAAACATTTTTCCTGAAGAAAGATTGACAGGGGCAAAGTAAGGCTAAAGAGTTTTTCACAAACAAACAGACTGACAATAAAATCACTTTTTTCAATTGCAACCAAAAAGTTTGAAGCTGAAGAAGAGATTTTCAGTGGTTTCTCCGCAATTTCTTCTAAGCTAACTACAATTGGCTGAAATAGCTCAACAAATGTCTATACACTGTCATGTCTTTCAATGAAACGAGTCTCACATAATCGTGTCAGCCTTTTTTTTCTTAGTTTCTGGCACATGAACGCTGATGTTTACCTGCAAAACATTGTTAGCATTTGTATTTTTTCGGAAAAAAATGTGTTATTTCTTTTATTGTTCCGAGGCAATTTCTGACAGAAGAGTTTGAAAACGTGTCACTCAAAGCAAGGTTCAGTCGATGGCTAGCACAATGGAAGTATCTTGCTTTGGGATATTTTTCTTGAATCCTAGTTTGAACTCCAGTTAGATGGCCAGCCATAGTGGCAACTTCGTCGTAGCCTTGCCCTACACACTTGTTCATATCCAATTTCAACTTGTTACATTTTTCCAAGATAACTTTTGTAACATTTTCTGCTGATTGGTTGTATATTGGTACAAATCCTACAAAATCTTCTCGGACTATAGGTAAGTCGTCTTTTAAGTCTACATAGCGAAGACATAATGAAAGCTGCTCCGTTGCCGAAACATCCATAGTTTCATCAGACAGTATTGCGAAGCAATCAGACTTGTTGACTCTAGAAACAATCTCTTCTGTAACTAAAGTTGAGCAGATTTGAATGATCTCATTCTGTATCTCGGGGCTTATGTATGTAGCATTCTTACCGCAATTGATGACATGCCTTCTCAGATTTTCGTCTCCAGAACATGCTCTGAACCGTAGCAAAGCACGAAATTTCCCATCTTTTTTGTCTGGTTTTTCTAAGGAGAGGGGCCCACTGTCTACATCTCCTCTAAGAGGCAGTTCTTGCTCAGCACAAAAGAGTATTGTTTCAATTATCGGTATTAGTGCAGATCTATTTTCCTCCTTTTCCCTTGCATGTTGTGTGTCAATCTGAGAAACAACATCCATTTGTTTTCCTGACATGATCTTATTGAACTGTTCTGCATAAACAACACAAACCTTGTGATACTCTGTAGTGGAGTGCTTCATGAATGTTTGTTTAGCTTTCTTCCAATCTCTAAAACCACAACTTACTAATTTTCCAGGAGCCTCGTGAGCTCCTTTTCCAACACCTTCATGAAAAAAACAAAAAACACGGTTTGCAATAAACTGCATCTTCATTTTTGGAATAGGCAAGAAAAGCAAATCCTGACGTAGGGTCTGTAATCCAATTTTCCTGGAATCGTTTTTTTTATTTTTACCTTCGGTTGAAGGAAATGCGTAGGGCTGTTTTGGAAGAAGCCCTGACTGCAGAATGTTTTTCTTTGTGTTGTCATCTAGACAGTCTCTTTGAATGTCTCCTATGTCAAAAGACTCTGTGTGCCATGTAAACACACAAGTTGTAGAAATATCTGAGATTTTATTACTGTTTAAGGATTTCACTACTTTTTCTTGAATTCAGCAGTGTGCATCTGATGCAGTCATTGTACTACCTTTGGAAGGAGTAGAGTAATACGCACCTGAAATCCAAACAAATTAATGAGTTGTCTAATGGATAATAAACAAACTAGAAAAAGTGAGGGATGGTAAATTGTATTTGTCACGGCCAACACAATATTTTTTAATATAGCTGATACAAAATCAGTTACAAAAAAACTTACTTGTGTTGTTCTTTTTAATAAGCCAGGCTAGAAAGTTCTATTATTCAAGATTGTACTTGACTTAAAATTTTACAAAGTGCAATAAAAATGAGCTATAAGTTTGACTAAGTGCAATATAAATGAGCTATCAAGTTTTTAAAATAAACATACAGTATATAATCTTTTTCATTGAGCTTTTTTTATGTTCATGTGTTTTTACATGAACATGAAACTATTTATTTTAAAATGTATAGTTAAAAGAAAGGTAATTACCAAGAAAGGTTGTATGAACAATATAAGAATCTATTCATTTGAACTAGTGAATGATGCTTAATATTCATGAAACGAACTATCGTTGGTTACATTCATTTCCAATATGGTAGCGAACTAATTTATTATATTTTACTTAATGTTTACACGCATTTTTATGGTTTGATAAGCGGTTTGGAGGGTTGAGGCCCCCCCTTAATGCAGGTTTTCAGAACGCGAACATATTCTAATTTTGAACTATATATTACAATCCTACATAATAGTTAATACACATCACTCCATTTTCGGTATCCAAAGAATAATATTTGAGTTTTATAACACTCTTAAACATGTCTGCCTTTAATTTAAAAGCTAACAAAATAAATTCACACAAATTAAAATAAATGTACACTAATCTTAGTTGTTTTTTGTTAAGCGTTCGTTATTAGTGAGATCACATTTTGGTTAAGTTTTAACATCGCACATATCGTTCATTTATTATTTAATCGTTCATACAAATACAACATTTCATGGTAATTACCGGAAAATTTAGTATAAGTTTTCAAAACATACTGTACAGTTTTTCATCGTAAACTTACAACCTATTTAAAAAAACAATAGGCCTACATTATTATTGTTCCGAGTAAAATTTACCTTCAGATAAAATATCTTCCTATCTAGGTTTTTTGAAGAATGAGGTTATGCTCGTTTGACATCGTTTCATCTTGATAAGAAAACTAAGGAATCAAAAGCATGACTAATATTGTAAAATGTTTCAATAATGAAAAGTATAGAGCAAGATTTCAGTCAAAATTATCTCTTTTACAATATAAACATCAAACGATTTAGACAAATATAATCACAGTCATTGCCGTCACCAGTTCCCGCGAATTCCTCGTTGTCTTGTGGTTGTGTAATGAAACGTTACGCGCGAGGCTGGAATTAACACAGCTGTTCTGTTGTGATGCTCTGGTTGCTGAATCATCCAGAACTGCTCTATTATTGGTAGATGCAGCTTCGTAAAGTGCGAAGGCAACTATCATAGCAACTAATCTCACGTCTATGACAAAACAAACCGCCATTCGCAGGGCAGCTCTCCTTATTTCGTTCTTGGCTTAGTGATATGGATCCATTTAAGTGAATAAATAAAAATTATATATAGCTACCTTAAGCAGTTATATATTAAAATAGAACAAATAAAAAATAACTTTTATGTGGATTGCATTGTACACAGTGATGTTTTTATTAATCTGAAAACAAATGTACATTCTGCCTGAAAATTTCAGGGGGGGCTGAAGCCCCCTAAGCCCCCCCCGGCTACGTGCCTGATGACCTGAAATCTAACAGGTATTTAAATTAATATCCTTGTATTAATTTACCAAAAAATAACATTATAAAAATGTCATTTAAAATTCACAAAATTTAGTGAAATTACAACATAAATTTTACTTAAGTATTCATTCTCTGATGAATAATTTAATTATATTTGAAAAAAAAATTCTCGCCTAGACCGAGATTCGAATCCAGGACGTTTGGCTTTCCGGGCCAAATGCACTACCAACAGAGCTACCGAGGCGAGTTGCGATCTAGACGCAAATTTTTCTCTTCTCTACATTGTAATTCCCTCGTGCCTAATGCTTTGAAACCTTTGTTTCTATCTTTGCAAATGGTGGCTTCTTAGTTAAGAAGACATTTATTGGGAATTTAACACTACTTTATAAAGCCAGTAGGGCTTCTATTGATGTTTTATTGTTAATTTAACACTTCTCACTGAAGGATAAATTATATTTGAAGAGAAAAATTCTCGCCCAGACCGAGACTAGAACCTGGGACCTTTGGCTTTCTGGGCCAAATGCTCTACCAACTGAGCTACCGAGGTGAGTTGCGATCTAGATGCAAGTTTTTCTCTTCTATACGTTGTAATTCCCTCGTGCCAAATGCTTTGAAACCTTTGCTTCTATCTTTGCAAATGGCGGCTTCTTAGTTAAGAAGACATTTATTGGGAATTTAACACTACTGGCTTTATAAAGTAGTGTTAAATTCCCAATAAATGTCTTCTTAACTAATAAGCCGCCGTTTGCAAAGATAGAAACAAAGATTTCAAAGCATTTGGCACGAGGGAATTACAACGTATAGAAGAAAAAAATTTGCATCTAGATCGCAACTCACCTTGGTAGCTCAGTTGGTAGAGCATTTGGCCCGGTAAGCCAAAGGTCCTGGGTTCGAGTCTCGGCCTGGGTGAGAATTTTTCTCTTCAAATATAATTTATCCTTCAGTGAGAAGTGTTAAATCAACAATAAAAACATCAATAGAAGCCCTACTGGCTTTATAAAGTAGTGCTAATTTCCCAATAAATGTCTTCTTAACTAAGAAACCACCATTTGCAAAGATAAAAGCAAAGGTTTGAAAGCATTTGGCGCGAGGGAATTACAACGTATAGAAGAGAAAAATTTGCATCTAGATCGCAACTTGCCTCGGTAGCTCAGTTGGTAGAGCATTTGGCCCGGAAAGCCAAAGATCCCGGGTTCGAGTCTCGGTCTGGGCAAGAATTTTTCTCTTCTTCTTTCTGCTTCATGAAATTAGGCCTTTTGACCTGTTTTCACATCAAATGGGATTTAATGAAGAATTTTTCTCTTCAAATATAATTTATCCTTCAGTGAGAAGTGTTAAATTAACAATAACAATGTCAATAGAAGTCCTACTGGCTTTATAAAGTAGTGTTAAATTCACAATAAATGTCTTCTTAACTAAAAAGTCGCCATTTGCAAAGATAGAAGCAAAGGTTTCAAAGCATTTGGCACGAGGGAATTACAACATATAGAAGAGAAAAAATTGCGTCTAGATCACAACTCGCCTCGGTAGCTCAGTTGGTAGAGCATTTGGCCCGGAAAGCCAAAGGTCCCGTGTTCGAGTCTCGGTCTGGGCGAGAATTTTTCTCTTCAAATATAATTTAACCTTCAGTAAGAAGTGTTAAATTAACAATAAAAACATCAAATAATTTAATATTTAGTCATTCTGATGACTTTAATGAGTATTTCACAACCGAAATGAAAATATTTAATAATTTTCACATATGACAAAATGGTTGTAAGGTACTTTGACAATCAGCTGGTTTTCACAGTCTGAGAACATGTGAGTATTCTTTAAACTCAAATGGCAATATATGTGTCTTCACCCCTAAAAATCACCCTTTGTAGTGAAAAACGTGAAATAAAGTCTCTATTTTAATGCTTAACGCATCAGCATGGAGTGACATGCACCACCCGCATAAACACTTCTTCTCTGCAGAGTGACGGACATCGCCCACATTATTGCTTTACCGAAACTAATTCTTATTTTTCGGGAATGATTCACTAAATAAATGATTAAATAATATAATTTTGTAGAGGAAAGAATACACTTTTATTTGATATATGAAATTAATAATATAACTTATTTTCAAATTGTTTATTGTTAAAAATGGGTAAGTTTGAAGTGCTGATTGAGCATGTTCTATATCTGGCGCATTTGATTTATCATTCTTTGTAAAAATATACAATGACAACACAATTTGTGAACTGCAATCTTATAGAGGAGATCTCAAGCTTTCAATTAACATACAATTTATATTTTATATATTTTTTTGTTCATGTAGTTCCTCATTGTTTTTATGGACTGCGTTAGAGACTGTTACTCCGTGTTTCTCTGCTCTCTTTTTGGAAACCATGAAACTATTTAAAACTTTGTTTATATGGCTAGGTTGGTGAAGGTTTCTTCTTTGAAATGAAATATGTGACACTTATATGGCAACAAATTTGTGAAAGAAATTCTAACTTGAATAAGTGGCTCTGTTCAATCCTGTTAGACTAGCACGAGGGTGGCAGTGTTTCGCCATGGCCCCTACAAATAAACATAGTGAAAATATTACAAAATGCTTAGACGAGGAACTGGAAAACAAACATAAAATCTATTGTAGATTATAATATGAATATAGGATCCTTGGACCTACCAGACTAATTTCGTTACATGTATATTTGTTGGAATGGAAGAAAATAAAAACTAGTACATGAAAATATTTTCCGTCTTCTAAACATTGCTAATTGAACAGCATGATTATCTGTAGGGAGAATTCACCACAAAATATTTTTCGCATTGACCTTGATGAAGCGTAACTTGTGCAACATAGGGGTGGGGTAGAAAGAAAAGTTCCCGGATGTCATTCAACAGTACCGAGATTAGTTACAAGGCATTTTCTGGGAAGAATACCACTGAGAAGAAATAAAGCCCTCCCTAACAAAATATGTGTTGTGTGTTATAAAAAAATAAACAGAAAGATGCAGTATTTAGATGCTCTGGCTATGAAGTGGGATTATGCGTGCAGAGGTGCTTCAAATCAATTTCAACTAACTTAATTTCTAAGGTACGATATTATAAATTTTATTTGTATTGTTGTAGTTTATAATTATTATAATTAGCCCCACGTTTAGCTGAATACATTTTTAAATTTCCATTTGGATATTTTAAATATCAAACAAGATATAAACGTTTTACAAAACTTTGTTTTCTAACTTACAAATTTAAATGCCATTCCAAGAAATCCTCCTTCAGCTGAGAACCGTCAGGGGATTTAAATCCCCCGACGCTGATGGGTTAAATGGCTTATGCTGCCTAAACCATAACATACACAAAATTAATATACACAAAATTGAATATCTCACAAAACTCTACAACAGCATACATTTATCTTTTACGGGTAACTCACAGTAACCATTTTTGTCTTTCTTTGATACCAAGAAGATCGGGATAAGTAGATTCCCGGGCAAGCGTGCTCTGCCATACCGTTCATCCGATTGAGATAGGTTTTTTAAAAATGTTCAGGAGATTCCAGCGATGAACATAGGCTGTTGTAATACTCAACCCCTTCACCCCTAAAAATCACCCTTTGTAGAGAAACGTGTGAAATAAAGTCTCTATTTTGACGCTTAAATGGCTGCCTAAACCATGATAAATACACCAAATTAATGTACACAGAATTGAACATATCAAAAAACTCTACAAAAACAGTCCGCGACAGCATATATTTATCTTCTACGGATAACTCACAATAACCATTTTTGTCTTTCATTGATGACAAGAAGATCGGGATAAGCAGATTCCCGGGCAAGTATAACAGCGCATGACTGATGGTAAAAACACATAAACATTTATTTAGGAGTAGCAGCACACGCCGGGTATTAGCTAGTTACATATAAAAATGGAGATATGATTGCAGATTCCAGGATGAAACATTATTTTAATCAGCTATTAAAGGTACATTTACAATTTACAACAGGATGATTTGCAGACTGTAGAAATTCTAGTCATAGAGCCAAGTGCATTAGAGGTTGAAATGGGGATACAGAAGTTATTTAGGGGTTGATCGGAAGCTTATATCCATGCAATTATGATAGTTTGATAGTGGTAAATTATACAGGGATGATTGGAAAACATTAGCACAGGAGAGAGATAAATGGAGAGCTTATGTCCATGCAGTCATGATAGTTTGATAGAGCGAGTGAGTTATTAAGACAATAATATTTGTATCTGTAGTAACAGCTCCAGCAGCAGTATTTTTAACTTATATTCAAAGCCATGATTAAGGAATTATTTTGTGGATACAGGTGCTTGCAATGCAGATCTCTAGAAAACAAATTATGGCTCCAAAGTTGAGATTATGTTATATATTCTTTTTAATGTTTGGAATAATGTCTGTAAATAATACAATTATTAATAAATCTCTGAAATGTATCTAACAAGGGAACTGTCAACCATTGCATGTCGAAACCTACCTTCAAATTTCTCCCTGAAAAGTGTTGTAATATACCAAGGCTGTGTCCAAAAAATGATATGCCTAAAGGCCAGTGCCAAAGATCTGATTTCAACTATAGGGGAGTAATACAACTCCTGTATTGGTGAAATGGATAACTGACAATCTGCCTGCATGCTACATCCTACCACACTCCATAGATAAACATATGCTGTCGCAGACTTTTTTTGTAGAGTTTTTAGAGATATTCAATTCTGTGTACATTAATTTGGTGTATTTGTCAAGGTTTATACAGCGTAAGTCATTTAAGCATCAAAATAGGGACTTTATTTCACGTTTTTCACTACAAAGGGTGAAGGGATTGAGTATTACAACTCTCTTATAGCCTATGTTCATCTCTGGAATCTCCTGAACATTTTTCAAAAAGCCCTATCTCAATTGCATGAATGGTATGGCAGAGCACGCTTGTCCGGGAATCTACTTATCCCAATCTTCTTGGTATCAATGAAAGACAAAAATGGTTATTGTGAGTTACCCATAAAAGATAAACATATGCTGTTGTAGAGTTTTGCGAGATATTCAATTCTGTGTACATTAATTTTATGTATTTGTTATGGTTTAGGCAACATAAGCCATTTAAGCGTCAAAATAGGGACTTTATTTCACGTTTTTCACTACAAAGGGTGATTTTTAGGGGTGAAGGGGTTGAATATCACAACTCTCTTATAGCCTATGTTCAATCCGGGCATCTCCTGAACATTTTACAAAAAACTCCATCAAAATTGGATCAACGATATGGCCGCGCATAGAATACGAACAACATTGATTTTTATATACTAGATTATATTTGTTCTAGTCTGAAACTCTATCCTCTCTATCCTGATTTCCTTATAAATAATTCCCTGATATTTTGCATTCATTTTGCATTCTCTCTCAGATATTCCCTTTTTTTACTCTTTAAAAACCTAGCAGTTCCCCATCCGATGTTACCCAGTTGTTTTTTTATATTGTCGGCACATTCCTCATCAAACAATTTCTTATTTTGCCCCTTTTTTAAATAACCTAAGCTTTCTAATGCTGACAATTTAATAATATTTCTTTTAGTTTTCCATAAACCAATAATTTTTTCTGTCTTTCTTTTTTTTTTTTTATAATGTCGGCACATTCCTCATCAAACCATTTCTTATTTTGCCCCTTTTTAAAATAACCTAAGCTTTCTAATGCTGACAATTTAATAATATTTCTTTTAGTTTTCCATAAACCAATAATTTTTTCTGTCTTTCTTTTTTTTTTTATAATGTCGGCACATTCCTCATCAAACCATTTCTTATTTTGCCCCTTTTTAAAATAACCTAAGCTTTCTAATGCTGACAATTTAATAATATTTCTTTTAGTTTTCCATAAACCAATAATTTTTTCTGTCTTTTTTTTTTTATAATGTCGGCACATTCCTCATCAAACCATTTCTTATTTTGCCCCTTTTTAAAATAACCTAAGCTTTCTAATGCTGACAATTTAATAATATTTCTTTTAGTTTTCCATTTATATCAGTTTCTTCTTCAATTGTCACATTTTTGTCTGAGCATTCTAGTATTTCAAATCTATTAGCAATTTTGATCTGGTATTCTTGCCACAATTCATCATTCCTCAAGTTTTTTAATTCAAATTTTTCAAGATCATCTTTAGCATTTGTTTCTCTCATAACCGATAAGTGTTTTCTGATTTTCACCCATATCAGATGATTATCTGAATTGTTTTTTAATCTGAAAAGTTTTTTAATTCAAATTTTTTTCAGGATCATCTTTAGTATTTGTTCCTCTCATAACCGATAAGTGTTCTCTGATTTTCACCCTGACCAGATGATTATCTGAATTGTAGTCCGTCCCTCTAACTGATCTAACATTGATGATGCTACTGTGCCAGTGTTTTTCCACTAATACATAATCTATCTTTATTTTGCATATCACCATCTGGAGATGTCAGGTATATTTATGAATATCCTCATGCTGGAGTGTTGTGCTCTTAACAATACTATTCTTTAGTTGAATGCAGGCTTTCTTGGCCGGTAATTATGATATTAAGATATTCTGGATAATGTGACTGTGGTCCAAGACTGGTGTTTCTTCCAGATGTTTCTCCCTTGCCTGCCGAGGGCATCTTCAGTGGCAAGTGCTTCTAGGTAGTGTTTCCTGGTTGGAGGCTCGACTGTCAATGAGCAGTAGAATGCTGGAAACCGGTTTAAATAATTAGAATAATGTAAAACTTATATTATAATATTACTACAAATTATTTTAATTGTATTAGTAAGAACTAAGTACCATATGGAAGAACCCATTGCAATTTAAATATCAACATCTTAGTTTAAAAACCTTATTATGCCTTTTCATCTTTTTTTTTTTTTTGTTACGAGATAGTATAATGTAAGAAGACAAAACTAACATTTATATTATTTATACATTAAAAAACAATAAAATAAAAAATGAAAACTTGAACAAGTGAACCATTAAGCAAATGCTTTACGACTAGTCTATGCGAGGATAGATGTTGAATGATCCTTAATTAAAAGCTTACTTTAGAAACTTCAACCTTGTACATCATGTAAAAATTGCCGAAATCTGAAGTGAAATTTAGAATATATCTACTGTTCAAGAGTACTGCCACTTTCATTTTTGACAGCTGTACAGTGCCATCATTTTTCCATTTATCTTCTAGAATCTATCTTATACTATAAATCTGATCTATTGTATATTTATTTTCTCTAAATCACATTGGTGATCATCTATCATGTCATTAATGTAAGGAGTAACCTTTGATATTAATATATGTGTTAGAATTATGTACAAAGTTGAAAGTAATGAAATACCCTTCTATTTGTTGCAATCAGTTTTATCTCCTTTCTTATAGAATGGCATAATAATAAAATCTTTTCATTCATTTAGAAGAGTGTCTTTTTCCCAAATCATACTCTCCACCGGTGTATATTGACCATACATTTTTCTCCCCTTGACTTCTCTTCTATTGGGTCCCATCCAAATCTGATATTTAATTTTTTACTGTCATTTCAACCTTTAATTTGCTTAAACTCTCTGATTAATATTTCTGTCTATAAATCATCTCCTTAAATATCCTGTTCTGCATGTATGTTCAAGAGCTAATATTAAACATTTTTCTTTCCATCTAATTAATACATTCTTGGAATCTGTTAAAAAGTATTAACACATTGGTGACCAACAGCTGTGCGTTCCACTCACCTCTGCTAGACCGGACATTTCTGGCAGTGGGGTGGACTTTTAAATTTTAAACCGTGCTAGCACAGTGTGGTTTTTACATCAATATATTTACAGTCAATAACAATAATACATAAGTAATTCTTTATTAGTGTTCTCACCAGACCTTCTAGTATAAATTGAGGGTGTGATAGTGTTGGAAACATTCCCTTTATGTAAAGACACAATGCAAAAAAGCATAATATAGTGAGTTTCTTTTCTTGTGTTCACTGCAAACATGGCAAGGTTTGGAGGGGTATTTTTTTCTTTCCAGTAATTGGTGTTAATTTATGTTTCTTCATGTCTCAGCCTCCATGGTGGGTTTTGACTTGGGTGTCCTAGAAGTGGTTTCATTTTCTCTCTGTCTTTCTTCCTCTTTCCTGTCATCTGTTCCTAATTTCACGACTGCCAAACAAGAGGCTGTTTCAAGTAAAAAACTTCTGTTTGACATTTTGTTGTTAGGGTTTTGAAATTTATACACCCTGAAAGCATTAAAGAGTGCACAAAAATCAGAAGCCCCAATACATCTTTCTTGCTCCATTTCACTGTTTTTCTAAGGATGTAGTAATATGATAGGTACTGGTCAGCCCTGTCTACGCCCTTCACATACTTGTTATATTGAAGTATTCAATAGGGCATTTTTTACAACTTTACCCCTCCCACTCTCATGTTAACTGATGTAATGTGTTAACCATTCTTACGTCTCTTTTATCTTTCCATGTTTGAAGCAAAACTTCCCCCTGATACAAAATAAACTTTCTCCTGGTTTGAGTTTATTTCCTGCTTCCACAAATGATATTGGAAGTCCTCTGTTAATCCTTATTGTTCCACAAACTCTCGTCTTTCTTTCAAGCAAATTTTCAGCTATAGTTACACTATTAGACAGGATGCTATGGATATAAATTTGGCTCCAGAATGCAAAAAAGTGTTTCTTCTCATTTTTTCCCCTCTGCAACATATATTTACAGGTTACATACGTATCCCGTAATCGCCTAACTACCAGCACTAATATTCCATATTTCACCAGCCATCTATCTTAAAACTGTAAACACCTCTTTCTCTAAAGAGGAAAATTTCATAAAAGCGAAGAGAGGGGTAAAAAACAACTAAAATTTATTTCACAATGAGAAAAAACAAAATTGCATGCCTCTTTCAAAAGCGAAGAGGCTGGGAAACCATACAAAACGGAAATCTCCGTGGCCCGTCGTCTAGTGCTGGACATTTAAACACGGAGATCTCCGTGGCCCGTCACCAATGTGTTAAGATTAAATATTATTTGCAGCTTCCATCTTCAATGTGGACAGAAGATTATCAAGTTATTACACTCAAGGAACATTTCAAAGCTTTTGATTATCTTCGAAAACAAGGTTTCTTGATTGGAGAGATGATTTGGAATTTTGCTGATTTTGCAACACCTCAAGGTAAATATAATTTTTTCAGAATAGTCTTTACATATGGATGTTACTTTCTCAAAAAAACATTATTTTTATTACTGTGTAGTCAAATTTGCATTCACAAATTCTTATAGACTACAAGCAGAATGAGATTGTAATGTTTTAAATCACTGGTAGCAAATTGTTCTATAATAACAATTATAAATATCCTCTTTAATTAATGTTGATGATTTGAAATGAATAATTTTAACACATAACTTATTTACTTAACATAGAATATTCACAACATTTAATATTTATCACAAAACTTTACTACACAATATTCTTTATTATGTCTGGAGTAGAAATGACTAACTATTACTAGCCATGTTGCAGATAGGCTAATTAGCTGAAGGAGAAGGAGTACAACAAAATGGCTTCAACTTCACAATATATTTTCAGTCAATACCAAAATTAGTTTTTAGAAGGTATGCTAATGAGATGTTAGCATTGACCAATTAGAATAAAGGCATAGAACCTGATCCAAACCTGATGATAAGAAATATCCCCATCGAGGTATATGTGCAAGCAAAGAGGAAAGAATACACAAAAAAAAGTAACATAATAAGAAAAGATTAGAATAGATTAGAATTAGAATAGATTTATTTAGCATGGTGGAGTTAAGGCCATGTGGCCTTCTCTTCCACTCACCAGAACAAACATATGTTACATATGAATACAAAAAAAAATTACAATAATAGTCATATTAAACAGGACAAACATATGTTACATATAAATACAAAAAAATTACAATAATAGTCATATTAAACAGGACAAACATATGTTACATATGAATACAAAAAAATTACAATAATAGACATTGAACAATTAATTATCTGTCATATTGAATAATAATTAAAATAATGTCTAATAATACAATGAAACTAAATACAATTAAAATTAAATTAATGATACAATGAATAAAAAAAAGGAATAACAGCTCGAATCTACTATACGTAAAAAGAAAAGAAAAAAATACAAAGAAAGTAATAAACTACAATGAATTAATCTACGCTTTTTGTACAAGGTATTAGGTAAATATATTAACAAATCCCAAGTCTATTTTTATTAAATAATGCAAAAACGCATTATTAATTCTT
Source organism: Diploptera punctata (assembly GCA_030220185.1). Classification (NCBI taxonomy): domain Eukaryota; kingdom Metazoa; phylum Arthropoda; class Insecta; order Blattodea; family Blaberidae; genus Diploptera; species Diploptera punctata. The sequence goes on from JASPKZ010008889.1 coordinate 454,855, forward strand.
AAAAGGTAATATTAGTGAGTTGTTTCTGTTAGTAATTTTATTTTCAATTTGTTTCTGAAAGATGGTAAAGTTTGGCAGTCTCTGACATAGGGTGGAAGTGAATTCCATGTTCTAGCAAGAGAAACTGTAAAAGATTTCGAATAATAGGTAGTGTGATGAGGAGGGATATATAGGGAACTGTGCTCAAGGGATCGGGTATCTAAGTTATGTGTATCAGAGAGTTTAGTGAAGCGGTGTGATAAATAATAAGGTAATTATGTGTGTAATATTTTATAGAGAAGGCACAGGGAATGGATGGTTCTACGATCTTGTAGACGAAGCCATGACAATTGTTCCAGGGATGGTGTAACGTGATCAAATCTACGTATACCACAAATAAAACGTATGCAAGAATTGTGAACACGTTGAAGTCTTTGGGTAAGAACAGTATTTAGGTCAGTAAAAAGAGTATCACAATAATCAAAATGGGGCATTGCAAGTGTTTCTACTAACATTTTTCTTAGAGAAAACGGTAAACAATTTCTTATACGATTTAATGAGTGTATTATTGAGAAGATAGTTTTGCAAATGTTATTTATTTGTTTATTCCAAATTAAATGTTTATCCATAAACACTCCTAGATTTTTTACTGTCTCACTATAAGGGATCTGAACCCCATTAAGTGACACATGTAATACTGCATTTGTGTTAATTGAGGATAATAGTCTCTGATGGCCCATAATGATTGCTTGTGTCTTTCTAGGATTTAATTGAAGTCCATATTTCTCTGTCCACGCCGTTAGCGAGTCAAGGTCCTCATTAATTTTGGTTACGCGTCATTTAAAGAATATTTGTTTGAGTGAAGGTAGATCTGCATGTCGTCCGCAATAAATGATGTTTGCAATGTTTTAGGGAGTCAGATATGTCGTTTATATAGATTGAAAAAAGCAATGGGCCGAGCACCGAGCCCTGTGGAACTCCAGCTTTACGGTAGGTCCAAGAAGAGCGTAATGTAGAATTTCCTACAACATATTGCTGGCGCTCACGAAGGTAGGAGTTGAACCATTGCGTGACACTGTCAGAAAGTGAGAGGTTTTTTAGTTTAAGCAACAATAAGTCCAAGTCTACCGTGTCAAATGCTTTACTAAAGTCAAGTAGTGTAAGAATAGTAAGTTTTCGATTATCAGATGCTTCGCGTATGTCTTCACATATATTTAGTAGAGCAGTATTTGTATTGTGTCCTGTCCTGAAGCCTGATTGGTATTGATCTAAAAGGTCGTGTTCAGTTAGGTAGTCAGTCAGTTGTTTATGGACTAATCGTTCCAAAGCTTTTGAAAGGGTAGGTAAAATACTAATGGGTCGAAAATCGTTAGGAGTTAAGGGAGTTTTTACTTTCGGGAGTGGGCGTACAATTGCTTGCTTCCATAATGTGGGATATATAGAGGTCTGTAGTGTGGAGTTGAAAACATGAGTTATGGTAGGTAGTATAACGTCGATTATTTTGTTAAGTAGAGTGATATTTATACGGTCAGTACCTTCTGCTTTTGTTTTTATTCGTTTGAGAGCTTTCTTTATGTCATTTTCTGTAAGATATGAAAAATGGAAATGTTCTCTGTCTGGTGGATTTGTCAATAGTAGTTCACTTATTGTGTGTGTTTTGTCTTTAGGAGTAAAGAATGTGCTTGTAAAGTGGTTATTAAGTGTGTTCAGAGAAACAGGTAGTTTTTCTACCTGTGTGTCTTTCCTTCCTACACCAATTTTATTCAGATTTTTCCAAATATCTGGGTTATTGTTATTAGGTTCAGTAAGGCTGTATAGATGTCTAAGTTTGGCGTTTCTGATAGTTTGAGTAGTCTTGTTACGTAACCGTTTATAGTGATTGAGATTTATGTCAGTTTTGTCGACTCTATATTTCCGTTATGCTGCGTCTCTTTCAGTCATCAAGTCACGAATGTTAGCAGACATCCAGGGAGCAGGGTGTCGTTTCACTAGTTTAGTTTTCAGTGGGGCGTGTCTGTCATATAGTTGTAATATAAGGTTATTTAATGCTTCAACTTTTTCGTCAACAGAATGCAATGTCCATATAGTATGCCAGGGTAATTTTATAGCGTCTTCAAGTAGAGCTGTATTGTTTATATGTTTTAGGTCTCTATATGTGATAGTCTTACGAGCTAGTTTAGGGCACTGCAGTGAATATGCTAAGAATATAATATCATGTGCTGATATTCCGGGAGCTGACAGTTGCCCGTGGGTTAGTACTCTGTCTGGATTATTAGTAGCAATTAAGTCAAGTAAAGTCTCAGAGTGATTGGTGTGATGTGTAGGCTGTAAGGGAAGGATAGTCATATCACAAGCTTGAAACGCGGACATAAGCTGTTGTGTATGTCTGTTGTCAGTGTCTAGTATATTTATATTAAAGTCACCCAGGACGATAACGTGTTCATATTGTATACGGGCGTTTTGTAGAGCGGATTCTATTTCTGCTTTTTTTTCAGTTTAGGGGGTTGGTACACTACACAAAGAAGGCATTTTTTGAAGCTTGCGTATATTTCTATAAACATAATTTCTGGAGATGTCTCGTTATTAGAAAAGTATACAGACTTAGGGCAAAGGTCTGTCCTAACGAAGACACCAACACCGCCCCCTCGACTATGTACACGATCATGTCTAAGAAAAGTATAACTATCCATGTCAATTAAACTAGAATTAATGGAGGGAGTGAGCCATGTTTCTGATACGAGAATGGCATGAGTATTGGAAGAAGAGAAAATCATTCTAATTTCGTCTGCATGTGCAGTTAAACTTTGTGCGTTCAAGTGCACCACATGTAGGGAAGACGGAAAGGGGGAGAATGCTGTTTCTAGAACCTGTCTTGCATTATTGTTGTTTGGAAGGAGTGTGAGAAGGGTAGTGTCCTCTAACCTGTCAGAGACTGCCAAATGAATAGTATTATTTGGGTGGAAAATTTTAAAAATATTTTAACTAGAATAATAAGAAAAGAACAAGTCACTAATATCTTAATAAAATATAATATTAATAAATAAAGTAAAATTTCTAAATATAATACTAATAATTAATATGAAATTTCTAAATATAATTTTAATAATCTATATAAAAGTGCTAAATTGGGGATATGGTATCACTGGGCGTGTTTGCACTAGGTAGATTTACATAATCAGAGGCCCGGGTGATGATGCGTTTGGTATCTCCATTTTTCACATGTATTGCGCCATCAATTGTCCACACATTGTGACGCCAAATTTTGTGATGCAGTCCTTAACAATTTATATCTAATTTGGGTGAGGTCTTCTCTTACTGTGATCCCACTGCCTTTCAATTGTTTTTTATTTTGAAAGACCTCCCTTCTCTTTCTATAACTAATGAACTTCACAATAACCGGCCGTGGTCGATCCAACTTTTTCCCAACCCTGTGACTCCTGTCGATATCACAGGTTTCTAATTTAACTCCAGTTTTGGAGGCCACGTCTATTGCTATATTGTCCGTATCTTCACCATCCTGTTCAGGTATACCGAAAATACGTAGACACTGTTGACGTTGGTATTGCTCTAGCGAGTCGGTTTTATCACATAACTGTTGTTCCAGTTTTAATATTTTGTTGTCCCTCTCCTGAAGCGAGAGTTCCAACTGCCTAATGACTTCTGTATTACGGTCTATAGTTACCTTTAGCTCCGATACAATAGCCTCATGCACGGAGTCCTTCAACAGCTGCAACATGGCTGGATCCCGCAAACATTCTTGGACCACACGCTTTGTTATTTCTTCTTTGCTTTCTTCACAATTTCTTGTTTTACATGGAGCCATTATGCGTAAAATTAAGCTACAAACAAAATAAATTCGCAATATCGATATTACGTTTATAAAACAAACTAACACCTGCTGAAAATTGTGCAAAAACACGAGCAACCAGTTTCACTCTTATTCATAATCCGCCATGACACTGTGCGCATAGAGATGATAGAAATCGTCCATAAACCCCGACAAACTAATGTATCACATCAGTAGAACAGGAATATGATATATAAAGCGATATCTGAAACAAAGTGTAAACAAAGCAAAATCACAAAATATAAACAATTAAATAAATTTATTGACTTAGGCTTTCACGGCCTGAGTTGCTATGATGATCTTGAAAAAGATTTCTGGGCTGTAGACCATCGAAATATTCAAACATGAAAACAGTTTCAATAGAAAAGAAGAATCATTAAATATGGATACTGGTTCTAAAAAATGCAGAGTGCAAACCTCTACAAGAACAGTCTACTAAACCATCAAACAGCAACCTCATAGGAGCAATGGAAGTCCCTACCGCTGATCAATCAGAAGGAAGATATAACCTATGAACACATCGTGGTGAACGGTATAAATAGGACAGATACTGGACAAAATTGCCAGTCTCAAGACAACCCTTGAGGTCGCAGTCTCTGGCAAAACGTTGGGGAACTTCAAGCCTCGAGACCACGGCCTACAGCCCGGAAATCTTTTTCAAGATCATCATAATTAAATAAATGATTCTTGATGAAGTTTTCAATGTCTTTAAATTTCAATTATTGCTGAAAAACAGCACAAACAAGTAAAGAATTGCACAAAAAAATGTAAATAATTGTTGATAAAAGTTTTCAATGTTTTTAAAGTTCATAATTTCAAATTTCAATAAATATTCATGAGGGGATTTAAAATTCTTGATTTAATTTGTAAATAGTTCACAAATAAATTTGTCTAAATAATTTTAAAAAAATACAATTACATAATCAATTATGCTTCTACTTCCTCTGGCACTCCATGTATATTTGTGAATATCTAAGTGTGGAAATAAGGTATTCGTTACTTTAAAGCTATTATAGGTGACGAAGTGATTATGGCTATACAAAGTTTATATGTAAATAATAAAATTGTAATAGACATGGGTTTTAAATTTAAACAACAAGAAATGATGATAATAAATCGTGGTGTCAGACAAGGGTGTCCTTTATCACCTTCTCTTTTTAATTTATATATGAGCCTTTTAAAGCCAAAGTGGTGTAACTCCACTTTTTTAAAAATCTGCGTTAGTGCTAGAAATGAATTCTGGATATGTAAAACTACCTGCAGGAATAGTGGTGTAACTCCTAGGTCCCCAAACTGCTCCACAAATGGCATCAGAAGTTCATGCAGTCAGTAGTGCTATCTATCTGTTGATAGCCAAAGTGGTGTAACTCCAGCTACTATTTTTGTTCTAGTGTCATGAACTGACTTGCTACTAATTGTACATATATTCCACAAACACCCAAAATGTAGAACACCAACAGCAAAACACATTGTATTATAAAGCGATACATGCATAGGACGAAACCGGAACTGGAAAATGACATTAAATTTATTGAGCCCAGTTTTAAATGAAGACAACAACTTTGAAACCATTGATCGAAAGTTTATGATCAGTGGTCATTCCAATCTTGAGAACGACTCAAACTTTGGCTCAATTGAATAGTGCTGTATGACTCAATAGATATTTTCCCTTCTGACTCATTTCAAGTTATCATGAAAAGAAGGAAAAATAATCCTCTCTATCTTACTGTGATGTCTGGCGAAGAGTTTTAGCTAAGAAAATATTTAAAGAACCATTACTAAGAGAAAGCTTGATGAAGAAAACCATCCAGTTTCATGGCTAAGCATACACTGGATTAGGTATCGGAAATCCAATTCTTTTACAAGGACAACATGTCTGATCAGCTTCCATTTTTTAGCTAAACCTAATGAATATGTTAATGATGATAATGATGGCCAGTTGATGTTCCGAGACAGTTCGAGCCTTAAAGTTTTCTGACATTTGTCTTACAGGTGAGGAAAAACACCGAAAAAAACCATCACCCAGGAAACTTGTCTCGACCGGGGATCAAACCCGTGACCACTGTGTGACAAGGCAGCACACTACCTCGAGACCACAATGGTGGACCTTTTAAATAAAATAAAAATATTATTTTTGTTGATTATGTAAGTTCATTCTTGAAATATACCCTCAATCTGTGTAAAGCCAAGTGGTATAAGTTACGTAATTGCTTATAAATTACTTATAAAGTGGGGATAAGGACAAAAACGAACATACATGAGCTAACACAATCAATTTTTAACACATTTGGTGGGCAAATTATTGTTTGGTATTATTCTCGAATTTTTAAACTACTATTGTACTAAAAGTCTTTATACCTCAAAACAATGTTTAATGGGGTTACACCACTTTGGCTTTAAAAGGCTCATATAGATGAGATTATGTTAAAGTGGCAGATTAATTTAAATAAACATTTTGAAATAAATAATAAACGGTAGGATACAATATTATTTGCCGATGATCAAGTAGTGATTTCCATTGTTAATATTATTCGTTTTTAAACATCTTAATGATGGACAAATTATATTTGAAAAGAAAAATATACGCCTAGACTGGGGTTTGAACCCAGGACCTTTGACTCTCTATGTCAATGCTCTTCCATGTGAGCTACCTAGGCCTCCAATCTAAACACATATTTTTCTCTTATACATAGTTAATTCCCTAACCCCAAATGCTATGAGCCATTGCTACGATTTTTGCAAATGGCAGCTTCTTTATTAAGAAGACTTTTTATTGGGAATTTTAAAACATTACTTACAAAGCCAGTAGTGCTTCTTTCAATGTTAATATTATTCGTTTTTAAACATCTTAATGATGGACAAATTATATTTGAAAAGAAAAATATATACCTAGACTGGGGTTTGAACCCAGAACCTTTGACTCTCTATGTCAATGCTCTTCCATGTGAGCTACCTAGGCGTCCAATCTAAACACATATTTTTCTTTTATACATAGTTAGTTCCCTAACCCCAAATGCTATGAGCCATTGCTACGATTTTTGCAAATGGCAGCTTCTTTATTAAGAAGACTTTTTATTGGGAATTTAAACATTACTTACAAAGCCAGTAGTGCTTCTTTCAATGTTAATATTATTCGTTTTTAAACATCTTAATGATGGACAAATTATATTTGAAAAGAAAAATATATACCTAGACTGGGGTTTGAACCCAGGACCTTTGACTCTCTATGTCAATGCTCTTTTATGTGAGCTACCTAGGCCTCCAATCTAAATGCGTATTTTTCCTTATACATAGTTAATTCCCTAACCCCATATGCTACAAGCCGTTGTTACAATTTTTGCAAATGGCGGCTTCTTTATTAAGAAGACTTTTTATTGGGAATTTAAACATTACTTACAAAGCCAATAGTGCTTCTTTAAATGTTAATATTATTTGTCTTTAAACATCTTAATGATGGACAAATTATATTTGAAAAAAATATATACGCCTAGACTGGGGTTTGAACCCAGGACCTTTGACTCTCTATGTCAATACTCTTCCAAGTGAGCTACCTAGGCCTCCAATCTAAACGCGTATTTTTCTCTTATACATAGTTAATTCCCTAACCGCAAATGCTACGAGACGTTGCATCGATTTTTTCTTTATTAAAAAGACTTTTTATTGGGAATTTAAACATTACTTACAAAGCCAGTAGTGCTTCTTTCAATGTCAATATAATTCATTTTAAAACATCTTAATGATGGACAAATTATATTTTACTTTTCAAATATAATTTGTCCATCATTAAGATGTTTAAAAATGAATAATATTAACATTGAAAGAAGCACTACTGGCTTTGTAAGTAATATTTAAATTCCCAATAAAAAGTCTTAATAAAGAAGCCGCCATTTGCAAAAATTGTAGCAATCGCTCGTAGAATTTGGGGTTAGGGGATTATCTATGTATAAGAGAAAAATACGCGTTTTGATTGGGGGCCTAGGTAGCTCACTTGGAAGAGCATTGACATAGTGAGTCAGAGGTCCTGGGTTCAAACCCAAATATATATTTTCAAATATAATTTGTCCATCATTAAGATGTTTAAAAACGAATAATATTAACATTGAAAGAAGCACTACTGGCTTTGTAAGTAATGTTTAAATTCCCAATAAAAAGTCTTCTTAATAAAGAAGCCGCCATTTGCAAAAATCGTAGCAATGGCTCGTAGCATTTGGGGTTAGGGAATTAACTATTTATAAGAGTCTTCCATGGTATCTTTATCTTGTCGTGGTGGAGTGGCTTGCATGCCTAAATGATCCTGAGAACTATGCCGGCGGTAGCACTGCTTCCGATAGGGTTACCCATGCCGGACTGGTCGAAGGTGATAAGCCAGACGAAAAAAGTACCTTGCTCGAAAGAGTGACGATCTTTCACCGTAAAAATACAACAGTCATGAAATGCAGACATGGGTTCAATTGGGTAAAATTTTCCGGAGGTCAAATAGTCTCCCATTCGGTTCTCCGGGCGGGGACTACATCAGGGAACCCATGCCAAAGGCTCAAACACAGGGACATGTTCCTAGGAACATGGAATGTTAGGACTTTATAATAACGGGGCACTAGAGATATTAACGCGGGAGTTAGATAAATTGCCCTTGGATATAGTCGCTTTACAGGAAGTTAGGTGGCCAGGAGAAGATAGTCAGGAATCAGGAAGCTTTGCATTATACTACGGGGGAGCAGAAAGACCTGAATTTGGAACGGGTTTTTTAGTCAGAAGGAGGATCCTATCCGCTATCTCAGATATTATTTTTGTTAGTGATAGAATATCGTACATAATTCTAAAGGGTAAACAACATGATTTTATAATTGTAAATGTACATGCCCCGACAGAAGATAAATATGACAAGATCAAGGATGAGTTCTATGAAAAATTAGAATGCTTATTTGATAGCCTTTCACGATATCATATGAAAATTGTCTTAGGAGATTTTAATGCAAAAGTGGGGCTGGAAGATATATTCAAACCAACAATAGGCAAATTCAGTCTTCATGAAGATAATAACGACAATGGGGTTAAATTAGTGACCTTCGCCACATCAAAGAATCTCATTGTTAAGAGCAAAACATTTCAGCATAAGGATATTCATAAATACACCTGGACGTCTCCAGATGGAGAAACTTGGAACCAGATAGATCATGTATTAGTGAACAAACGCTGGCATAGTAGCATCATCGATGTTAGATCAGTTAGAAGGACAGACTGCAATTCGGATCATCATCTGGTCAGGGTGAAAATCAGACAATGGGTATCACTTATGAGAGGAACAAACACTAAAGATGATTCTGTAAAATTTGAATTAAAAAAACTTGGAAAATGATGAAATGCGGCAAAAATACCAAATCAAAATTGCTAATAGATTTGAAGTACTGGAATCTTCAGGTGACAATGAGGCAAACGAAGAAGAAACTGATATAAATAAAGAATGGGAGGATATAAGAGATACTACTAAATTATCATCATCAGAAAACTGATTGTTTAAAAAAGAGTCAAAACAAGAAATGGTGTGATGAGGAATGTGCCGACATTGTGAAGAAAAGAAAGCTAGCAAAATTGAAATGGTTACATGAGCCAAATGAGGTAAATTTAGAGCAATTGGGTAGTATTAGACAGGAAACCACCAAGTTACTAAAGAGTAAAAAGAGGGAATATTTGAGAGAGAAGATTAATGATCTTGAAATGAATGCAAAAAATAGGAACATTAGAGAATTATATCAGGGAATTAGTATAGAGAAGAAAGGGTTTCAGGCTAGAACAAACATAATTCGGAATGAAAATGGGGATATGATTGCAGATTCCAGGAGTATATTAAGTAGATGGGAAAGTTACTTTAATCAGCTATTAAATGTACATACAGAACAGGACATTGAGGAGGATAATTTACAGACAGCAGAAATGCTAGTTGCAGAACCAAGTGCATTAGAGGTTGAAATGGCGATTGAAAAATTGAAGATGTATAAAGCATCAGGTTCAGATGAGATCCCAGCAGAACTTATAAAATCAGGGGGAGAAAAACTGATGGACAAGATACGCTTGTTGCTTAGTATGATTTGGGAAAAAGAAGCTCTTCCAGATGAATGGAAAGAATCAATTATTGTACCAATTTATAAGAAAGGAGATCAAACTGATTGCAACAACTACAGGGGCATCTCATTACTTTCAACTTCGTATAAAATTCTAACAAATATATTAGTCAGCAGACTTACTCCTTTTATTGATGAGATTCTAGGAGATCATCAATGTGGATTTAGAAGAAACAGGTCTACATGAGATCAAATTTTTAGTATAAGACAGATTTTAGAAAAGAAATGGGAATATAATGGTACTGTACATCAACTATACATAGACTTCAAAAAAGCATATGATTCAATTAAGAGGGAGAAGTTATATAGTATCCTGCTGGAGTTTGGAATTCCTAAAAAGTTAGTTAGACTTATACGAATGATCTAAATGGCACAAAGAGTAGGGAGCGTTTAGGCAAACAGTTTTCGGACACTTTTGAAATCCAGAATGGGTTGAAGCAAGGAGATGCACTATCTCCTCTACAATTTAATTTTGTACTAGAGCATGCCATTAAATCTTTAGAGAACGAGGAATGCCTATAACTGAATGGTAGTAATAAGCTTCTAGTTTATGCTGATGATGTAGTACTATTGGCCAATAGCGAGGAGATACTAAAGGACAACACGCACACACTATTGGGTAACACTAAGAAATTAGGACTGAAAGTAAACATCAATAAAACTAAAATATGGTCACACGTAGAATTACATTATATTATGGAAATGTACAGCTAATGACAAATGAGGGAAATTTTGAGGAAGTGACTGAATTCAAATACCTAGGAACAATAATCACAAATAGGAATGAGATGCACAAAGAAATTAAACATAGGCTCAATTCTGCAAATGTGTGCTATTATACATTACAGAGACTCTTGATGTCCCAACTCCTTTCAAAAAACGTTAAACTGAAAATATATAAAACTATTATTCTACGAGTTATATTATATGGGTGCATAACATGGGCTCTTACTTTAAGGGAGGAAAAGAAGATTACAAATATTTGAGAATAATGTACTTAGGAAAATTTTTGGATCAAAGAGAGATGAACAGACAGGTGAATGGAGAAGACTACATAAAAATGAAGTACGTGGTCTGTATAGGAAGCCAGATATAATAAGAACAGTTAAGTCTCGTAGACTGCGATGGGCAGGACATGTATGGGGAATTAAAGATTTACATAGAAGCTTCTTATAGGAAAGTCAGAGGGAAAACGCCCAGTTGGTAGACCAAGAATGAGGTGGGAGAATAACATTAACTGTGATTGGAGGGAAATAGATTATACAGGGAATGATTGGAAAGCTTTAGCTCAGGATAGGGATGTATGGAGTGCTTATGTCTGCGTGGCCATGAACCTATGGGTTCGATATTGCGAGTGAGTAAGTATAAGAGAAAAATATGCATTTAGATTGGAGGCCTAGGTAGCTTACTTAGAAGAGTATTGACATAGAGAGTCAAAGGTCCTGGGTTCAAACCCCAGTCTAGGCGCATATTTTTCTTTTCAAATATAATTTGTCCATCATTAATATGTTTAAAAACAAATAATATTAACATTAAAAGAAGCACTACTGGCTTTGTAAGTAATGTTTAAATTCTCCATAAAAAGTCTTTTTAATAAAGAAGCTGCCATATGCAAAAATCGTAGCAACAGCTCGTAGCATTTGGGGTTGGGGAATTAACTATGTATAAGAGAAAAATATACGTTTAGATTGGAGGCCTAGGTAGCTCACATGGAAGAGCATTGACATAGAGAGTCAAAGGTCCTGTGTTCAAACCCCAGTCTAGGCATATATTTTTCTTTTGAAATATAATTTGTCCGTCATTAAGATGTTTAAAAACGAATGATATTAACATCGATACATAAGAAGGGAGACAAGAGAAAGTGTGAAAATTATAGAGGTTTATCAGTAACGAGTACATTAAGTAGAATATATGGACGTATACTAAGTAAAATGGTTGATATAGAATATCAGGATAAAGAAATGGAAGAACAATCTGGTTTTAGAAGTGGTAGGTCATGCACAGATAATATATTTTGCATAACACACATATGACAGAAAAAAAAAGAGCTACTAACAGAGATTTACATTTGCTTTTTGTCGATGTAACCAAGGCATATGATAGTATTCCCCAAAAAATGTTATGGGGAAACTTAGACAATTCTAACATTACCAAAAAATAGTAGAAGCTATAAAAGCATTATACAAAGGATCTATTTCGAAAATAAAAGTTGGAAATCATATAACAAAGGGATTTATAATTACAAAAGGTTTAAGGCAAGGTTGCAGTTTATCTCCAACTCTATTTAAAATTTATCTCAAAAGAGTACTAAGAAACTGGAGGAAAAAATGTCAAAAAATGGGCATACCCATCCAAAATACACATGTATATTCACTAAATTTTGCAGATGACCAGGTATTAATAGCACAAGACCACGATGACATAGAATATATGGCATAAAAACTAAAAGAAGAATATGAAAAATGGGGACTTTATATAAACATTGAGAAAACTAAATACCTGTGTATAGGAGAAGAAATGGAAAATATAAATTTCAACAATGGAGAAGAACTAAAACCTAGTATTGAATGCACTTATTTAGGAACAAAATTAGACCATTCAGGCGATAACACAGTGGAAATTAAAAATAGAATCACACAAACAAAACAAGCAATAAATGCTTTAAACTCCGTTTGGTGGGACAAAAATATTACAAAAAATAGAAAATTACAAATATATCAAACTATAATTCAGAGCATTTTAACATATGGTGCTGAAGTCTGGCAAATTCCTACCAGGGAAATGAAAAGAATATTAAGTACAGAAATGGATGTTTTAAGAAGATCAGCTGGAAAATCTAGAATGGATAGAATACGAAATAAAGAAATAAGGGAAATTATGGGTGTACAAGAGGAGCCGGACATCATAGACATCATAGAAAAGAAAAGATTGCAGTGGTATGGTCATGTTAAAAGAATGCCAGAGCAAAGATTGCCAAAAATTGTTATGGAATGGATCCCGGTGGAAAGAGGAAGAGAGGAAGACCGAAGAAAATTTGGATAGAAGGGGTACAAGCAGCTATGAATATCAGAGGAATGGAGGAAGATCAGTAGATGGACAGAGAGGAATGACATTTGGTTTCCGGAAGACGGCGGCAGCTGCCATGATACCGGATGATGATGATGATGATTAACATTGAAAGAAGCACTACTGGCTTTGTAAGTAATGTTTAAATTCCCAATAAAAAGTCTTCTTAATAAAGAAGCTGCCATTTGCAAAAATCGTAGTAACAGATTGTAGCATGTGGGGTTATGGAATTAACTATGTAGAAGAGAAAAATACACATTTAGATTGGAGACCTAGGTAGCTCACTTGGAAGAGTATTGATATAGAGAGTCAAAGATCCTGGGTTCAAACCCCATCTAGGCATATATTTTTCTTTTCAAATATAGTGATTTCCAGTTCAGAAGATGATCTACAAAGAGCTATTTTTAATTTGGAAAAAGTAAGTGCCAATTACAGTTTAAAAATTTCAAAGAATAAAATTTTAGCATTTAAAGGACATGATACCTTAAGAGCAAAAACAGTTTTAAATATCTAGGCTTCAATTTATCATATGTTAAAACTGAAGATATTAATGACAAAATAAATAAATTTAATCTAATGTGTGGCACTATTAAAAGAATCCTTAAAAACACAAGAAAAGAAATAAAAATGAAATTTTATAAAGTAATGACTGTTCCTGTATTGATGTATGGATCAGAATGTTGGACGATCACTAAAAGACAAGAACAATGATTTGAAGCAGCTGAGATGAGATTTTTAAGGAATATAGCAGGATATACTCTGCTGGATAAGAAGAGGAATGAAGATATAAGAAAGGAACTAAATATTTTCAAACTTACAGACCGAGTAATTAAATATAGGAACGACTGGAAAGAACATATTGATAGAATGCCAGAAGAAAGATTTCCAAAATAATTGCTAAATTATAAACCGCACGGAAGGAGAAATGTTGGATGCCCACACAGAAGATGGTCTGAACAATTCTAGCTTTCATGAAACTGGAATGAGCCAATAGGCTTAATCCCTGGATGATGATGAATAAAAAAAATCATCATGAATCTTAATTGAAGCTTAGTTCACACAAAAATTCACTAATGCAATAATTGTCTTGTTGTGTGCTCATTTCCTTGATGTTGAAGTGACTTAAAGAAATGGTATACTAAATGTAAATGGATAGATTAACAAGAAAATATTTATGTACAATACACTGAAAATAAAATACATTAATTAACATTTCACAAAATGGCATAGAATTTAATATGGCCTCAATTAGGCTTAAATTCTTTTTGGAAATTAAAATAGAATGAACAATAAATTACCTAGAATCTATTTTAAGAAATAAAATATAATATGCATGTAATATGCAATTTTTAAAAATACAATAATTAAGTCAAAAATGCATTGAAATAAAAAATATTTTTTTTTATTTTCATCTACATATACTCATATTTAAGTGCAGAAAATTTTATCATGCATATGTCCACCTCCACTGTCTTGGCAGGCAGTTACTCGGTCTGAAGTTCGTGATGACTCTTTCACAGACATCTCTATTGATGCCACATTGAATTTCTTCCTTAAGTTCGAAAACTGTTTGTGATTTGTTCACTTAGACTTTGGACTTCATATAACCCCATAAAAATTTGGAGTAAGAACACAAGATCTGGGAGGTCATTCCAATTCGCCATGAATTGAGATCACAGATTGAGGGAATTTTTCATGGAGTAGGGTTATTGTCTCCTGGGATGTGTGACAGGTAGCCCTGTCCTGCTGAAATCACATATTGGCTGTATATATGAAGTTGATGACCCTTTCACAGACATCTCTGTTGATGTCACTGATGACACGTTGAATTTCTTCCTTAAGTTGGAGAACTGTTTGTGGTTTGTTCTCTTAAACTTTGGACTTCACATAACCCCATAAAAGAAGTCACATTGAGTAAGGTCACAAGATCTGGGAGAGCATTCCAAGTCACCACGAATTGAGATCATAGACTGAGGTAATTTTTCATGGAATGTGTGACAGCTAGCCCCGTCCTAGTCAATGGTTCTAGGTTCAGGAAGTAGATGATTCTGCCTTGTATGGTACAGAATTCTTTAACATATAGTTTCTTCAGTAGTTTTATTACCTTCACTTGTAAACATGTTCAAGTACATTCTAAACAATAGCAGGCATTGATTCTCAGTAAATCGTGTACTGAATGCATTCCTTGGCACTCGCCATTCCCATCTGCAGTGTGATTCATATGTGTAGATGGTTCTTTGACAATATGTTATCTTCCAATATAATGATTAGGGAAAGGGTTTTTATGCTCTAAAAGTTAAGATTGCAACATGTGTAACGAGAAGTAAGACTTCTGTCTTTTTCCACATACAAACATTTGACTAATATATACTACTTGTGTTAATATGTAAAAATCCTTTCCCTAATAATGACTGTTGCATTACACTCACTATACAAGTCGCACTGTGAAACAACAGCTTTTTGATCAAAGAAATGTAATTGGTTACTTACACCTAACCTCATGTTTCAAAGGTCATTATCCTAATTCTTAGCCAAAAACCTCATAATGTTACTTCCTATAAATGTCCTGTTAAATCTTTTTTTATTATTTATGAGTTTTGGTACATAATCCTTAATATATATTGAATTTTCATAGCGTATTTCAGATTTTGTAAAATGGATTTCTCTCATCATAGTTCCATAGATTTACATGAATGAATGAATTATCTCTATGTCAAATTGTTCTCAGCCCTACATTCACAATGCAAAAGAGAATATTCCCTAAACACTAAATAATTTTTCTCTTCAAATATGATTTATCCATCATTGAGATGTATGAAATGAATAATAAAAACATTGAACTAAATAATTTATTTAAAATTTCTAATGGAGTTGGACTTGTATTTAACTATGAAAATGTAAATTAATGAGTCATTTTTTACATCTTACCTCATATTTTATGTTTCTTTAAACACAGGAACTAGTTTTCAAGAGAAGCATCTCTCTCATTTTCAACCGACATTATGACTACCGGATTTTCGTTGGAATTTCCATCAATAAAATATGAGGTATGATGTAAAAAAATGACTCATTAATTTACGAATTAAGACCCATAACGTTATTTCCCATATTTAACTATGTAAGAAAATATATTTGAAGACTACAAAGGAAAAACAATCAAAGTCACATATTTCTCATTCTGAGTAAATTTGAAACAAAAATTAAAAACGCTCTTACAATAAAAGTATTATGATTATGAAATTGTATCAAACAATGTTTGTATAACAAGTTATTATTATATTGGAATTGATATTTGTGTCGCCCTGTGAAGAGTAGTCAACAATGGAAACACTGTCAGCACATTTTTATATGAAAGAACAATCAAAGTCCACATCATTTTCTTCTTTAAATTGCAAAATTGGGAATAGCAATGAACAGTGACAGTTAAGAAAACATGCATAGAAAAATGCACTATTGTTTCAATGCAAATACACCATAAATGTTACATTTCATACTTATCTGTCATTATTCATAATGTTAGTATTTTCGTCACTATTCATGTTAAACAATATCAGACTTCACATAACTGCACAATACTGGATTTCCTCACAAATTAACACATTATTGTCCGTTTTAAATAATTAAAATTCAGGTTTACAGACATTTATAACAAGAATCAGCTATATTCTAAGATTTCTTGTTTATAACTGGGTGGACTCTGATTGATTTAACATACAACTGTGGGACTTTAATTGATCTTTAATTGTACACTTTATTTTGAAGACAATTTTATGTGGACTACGAATGATATTTCCATGTATTGACATTTAAAATAGTAGTACTCTATGCCAGGAATGATAACCCATTACTCAATTTTTGTGAAAAGTGCTCTTTGATTGTTTTTCCTTTGTAGTCTTCATATGTATCAACTATTTTACATTATCCATAATTAATATTGAATGTAGAATTATTTATTACAAGTATCTGAAAAATATTTAAATAGAAAAATTAAAATATAATTCATTTCAAATATAAAGTAAATTAATTTATATTTGAGGAAACTTAATGTTTGTGTTTTAAATAATCCTTAACTCCATGGCGCAAAAGGCAGGAATTCCCCATGGTCTACCAGCTGGCTGCTTGTCCCACATTTACACAAGTGGACATCATCCAGCCAGTACAGTAAAAGCTCCTTATTCAGGGTTCCCTTATTTGCAGGTTAAAAAATTATGACACAGTTCCTTAATTTGCAGCTAAAAATTTTTTTATTCGCAGATCCAGTCAGTATATTAGAAGGATTATTATCCTTTATTAACGCATCATATAACCTCTCCTACTCAATTCTCAACCTCACCTTCTCATGGTGCAACCTGTTTTAACAAACGAGGTTCTGGGGACCGAGTCATGGCGGTATTCCAACTAATACTGAGTAAATGCAGTATTGAAGCAGGTCCAGATGCTTAAAGATGGCAACCCCATCGCTGGACTTACCACCTCCTTGCTAGCAACTAGTTGGTGGGACATTCAATTGCTTTCAAGCCTGATAAAAGGAAAAGTATCAAGCAAAATTTGTTTAAATAACAAAATTTTAGAGAGAGTTAATAAGTTTACTTATTTAGGATATAAACTCTCTTTTGTTGAAAATTTGGATTTATCAGAGAAAATTGTGAAATTCAACAAATCAATGGGAATCATTAATAGAGTTTTAAAACCTTCATTGGTGCAAAAATCAACTCGTACTCGTCTTTATCAAATAATGGCTCGGCCAGTCCTGTTATGGGAGTGAAGCGTGGACTATAAGGACGAGAGATGAAAGCAGACTAACAGCTTGTGAGATGAAATTTATGCGCCGAACAGCTGGCTACACCAAATGGGATCGAAAGATAAATGTAGAAATCCTTCAAGAATTTAATGTGTCACCAATACTGGACTACATCTCCAGATATCAGCAAAACTGGAAGGAACATGTCTCAAGAATGGCTAGATCCAGGATCCCCAAGGCAATAATGAACTACTGTCCAAATGGGAAATGGTCACTTGGTTGACCTATGAAAAGATGGCACGAAAACCGCTTTCTCAGGCCATAACAGTTCTTCTAGGACTAATACCTGGCAGGATGATGATGATTAATGCATCAGCAACTTTTTTTACTGCAGGCATGTGCTAAGACAGCTTTTACAAGGAGCATTTAAACCAAATGTACAAATTAATATCAAAGTAAAATAAGCCTTATTGTCACTAAGCCTAAAGTTCGTTCTTAAAAGCCACCGCTGCCGTAATTTACGTGCTGCTATGTTCATTGATAAATGCTACCCTCACCACAATCTGTGTTTTATTGTTTCAACTTGTCATTTATTGCAATGATTTTGATTGAATAACATGTGTCTCTTCTGCTTTGTTGCCAATTTATAATGTAGAGTAAAAGGAAAGAAAATTAGTTTCGAAACGGGAAAAAGTAGTGTTGCCGCTTAAAGTAAAAATAGAAATGTTTGACCATTTACGTGTTGGCGAGTCACTTGCATCTATATCCCCACTGTTTTAATGTTAATGAATCAACTATATGATTTATCAAGAAATTCGAAGACAAAATAAGGAATTATATCACTGAATTCACAGCTGAACATCAATCTGAATTGAAAGACCTTATAAAAGCAGCAAAACAGGAATAAAATTACTAAGTTCTTTAAGCCCTTGCCTAAGCCTGACAGTATTAATTAATAGAAATTGTTCAAAATCTCTCATTAATTGATTTTATTTTGGAACCTTGGAACATATCCCCTATATACCCATACAAATTACCATTCCGTATTCACGGTTTCTGTTTTTGTGGCATTTTTGCAGAACATATCCCCTGCGAATAAGGAGCTTTTTAAAGTCCCACAGTCATTATGTCTTCAATAGTTCTACTGGGATAAAAAATAAATGGTACTTACCATTTGTTATGCTGAACTCACATCAGCTCCACAGTTTTAAGTAATTCTCTTTAAATTCTTATGTACCACCATCAACGTTGTTATTCATTTCTCATGTAAAATGAGCTAAATTTATTTTTTAATAAAAGATCATTTCTCTTCTATACAGAATTTGCACGACCTGGGGGATGCAAAAAAGGATTATTTACTCGTGAACGACAACCAAAAATGGCAGCACACATTACAAGATGGCGCTACTGGACACTAGCACAGAGTATTAATAATGTTACATTACCAAATGATTTTCTTTTTGAGAGTGTTTAGAAATGGAGTAATATAATTTTAATATTATTGAAAATAAATCAATATATGGTTTTATTAGCTTCCTCAGGTTATATATCGTGGTTTACCATGGCTATTTTATTAACTTTTAGATTTAAAATATTGATATCAGTAAGATCACCAGATGCTAGTCTTGAAAACAGTCATATAAGCAAACAAACTAACTAAAAGTATGCTATGTTAATAGAAGATATTTGTTTGTGTAAGTAAGGAATATTGATCATTTACATTTTCATAACGAAGGTCACAGTACAGACAATAAAATTGGAATATAGTGAATAAACAAGTAGTGCAAGGAGAAAATGGATAATTCATATTTACTAAGTTCCAATTTTATTTATCATTTATATTGTTTTATAATTTCCCACAAAGAATAAATAATCTCCTATAACTGCATATGAATACAGTAACTCAATATTCTAAAGTCAATATTGAGTACGTCACCCTAACAACTACATGTGGTGGTATATGCCCTTTTTAGAGTGATTGCATATCCTTGAAGTACTGATCTATATTAAAATGTTGTGCATATCTGAGCTGCCTAGATGGCACAACTGTAGAAAGAGTACAAGTGTACCACATTGCACTAGTCTTGCAGGTGATCAGATGTTCATACAGTCATTTGTGCTTCATGCATGTGTAGGTGGGTTGCTGCGATTCCATGATAATTCTGAAGCTATGGAAGGTAACAAATGAAATTAGCCTGTAAACATCTCATATGGGGCCAGAATAAAAATTTTTAATTTATTACATTTATTTCTTAGTTTCCCAAAGTGCACAATATCAAAATGTTGCATATATTTCCAGTTAGAGGCCACAGCTACTCACAATTTTACCGAAATTTTGTCTTAATGCTTTAAGATGCAACAATATTTCGACAGTGGAAACTGATAAAGAATATTGTGAAATTATTTCATCTTGTGAGAAGAAACACAACCATATTCAGTTCTACGGGACAATTCCATTTTGAAAGAATGGACAGGAACACTGAATCTGTACCTCATGAAGAAACCAACAAGTAAGCAGTCTACTTTTCAGATTCAGAAATACTGCCAAATTCTTTGTGAGCCTTCAGGAAGAGTGTTTGCTTCTAAATTCTATGCTAATAAAATCAATGAATTCATCTTTTGAAAAAAGAGTATGTAGCAAATGAAGCGTGTCCTGCTTAAACAGAGTAAGGAAATTTAACTTTTATAGGAATTAATCACTATGAGGTTTAATTTATGGTGAAATTATATTAGGGATTTTTTTCCCTTCTTGAATGAAGAATCAAGGAACTAGAATGAAAATTTAACAGAAGAGGCAAAACTAGAACCTCCAGCTGAAGAAACTGAAGACGAAGTGATGGACAAGTGCTACATGTTAACCACAATTTTTTATTTAGTTACATTTATTTTGTTAACACTCTCAAAACTTTATATTACCAGTGGTTATTGTAGCATTTTATATTTATTTCAAGACGTTGAGAGAGCTAACTTTTTCAGTTTTATAATTAGGAAAAGGTGTTAATATTTTGTGTTCTAAATGGGATGCTTTCAAAACTTTGGACAATTTTCCTCATTTCAATCTTTATTTCCATGTAAAGTTTTGTAATATAATTAAATTTCCATCCAACTTGCATGTTTACCCTAAAAAAAAAGGGCATATGCTGAAATGCTATTATTTTAATACATTATGTTGTTAAAAATTTTTTTCTGTATATTAATGATGTAGGTCAGAGTAATGTATATCAAGGTAGATACTCCATTTTCCTTCAGTTGAATAAGTTGGGATCAAACTAGTGTACTAAACTTTAAACCTCATTTATTTCAGATCATCATATTCAATCATTTGCCTTTGTTAGGTTAACGTCCTCAATTAAATGAAGATACCTCTATAAGCACTTTGTTGTAATTTTTTTAACAATCAGTTCATAAATTTAATATATGTAGGTTTCTTTTAATTATTAATGAGTTTATTATTTTGACTCTTGATTTTTATGCAAACCAGGTTTTGTCGCTTTTGCGCGACACTGTTGATGCATTCCAACTGTTTTGCGGTTGTCCATCCTGTAAGTTGATTCTTCCTCCCTCTGTTGGCTGACTGATGAACCTCCAAATCAATTTTTTTTTCTTTTTCTCCGGGAATTTCAAAATTTATGGTTTTCTTTTTATTCTTGCAGATGTAAATTTTTCTCCCAAATTGCGAGTTCCTTAGATTTTTCTAACTGTTTTAGTAATTTGGTCTCAGTTTCAAATGTGTGTTTTTCTGACCTTGCATGTGCAGCTATTGCAGATTTTTCTATTTCTCCATTTTTAACATTTCTGAGGTGCTCTTTCAATCTTTGTTTTTCCTATATATATTTTTCACAATCTTTACAATCAATTTTGATAAATCCCTGATTTGCTTGCCATCTTCAATCTTTTCATTTTTGTTGGTTTTGATTAATTTATTCAAACTGTAATCATTTTTCAGTGCTAATTTAATGTTAAATTTGCTGAAATTTTTTTGAAACTTATTAAATACTAAAGGATGGTATGTAAATATCTTGAATTTTTTGCCAGTTTCTTTATCTGTCTGAAGAAAACTTTCATTTATAATTTTTTTGTTTCTTGAATTTATTTATTTTCTTATGAATCATCTTTTCCTGAATACCATTCTCTTTTGCTATTTTTATAATGTGTTTTTTTTCTTAAAATTTTCTCTGCTCATGGGAACATTCATAAGTTTGTATGTTAAACTATTAAATACTGCCTGTTTATGTGCAATATGGTTAAAACTTGTTGCTTTAATGTAATTATCAATGTGTGTTTCTTTCCTGTAGATTCCACATTCTATTTTCCTTTTTTGTTCATTCCTGATTAATTTAATGTCTATAATTGATATTTCTTGGTTATTTTCCACTTCCATAGTAAATTTAATGGTTTTATTATGGATATTCTAAAGTTTAACGGCATCTTCTAAGTGTTTTTGTTTGACTATTGCTATAATATCATCCACAAATCAAAGGGTATGTTTTGGTTATCTGACATTTGAAGTTTCCCATAAACATATTTGCAAAATTGGTGATAACGGATTTCCCATTGCAAGTCCCATTCTGTGCCTTCCCATTGCAAGTTCCATTCTTTGCCTGTAGTATAAAAATATTTTAATCAAAAACAATTAAGGAATAGAATACAATTTAAAATAAATTTTAAAAATATTAAATTTGAAAGATAAATTAAATTTGAAGAGAAAAATTTTCGCCTAGACCGGGACTCGAACCCGGGACCCTTGGCTTTCCGGGCCAAGTGCTCTACCAACTGAGCTACCGAGGCGAGTTACGATCTAGACGCAAATTTTTCTCTTATATACGTTGTAATTCCCTATCGCCAAATGCTTTTGAAACCATTGTTTCTATCTTTGCAAATGGCGGCTTCTTAGTTAAGAAGACATTTATTGGAAATTTAACATTACTTTAAAAGCCAGTAAGGCCTCTAATGATGTTTTTATTATTAATTTAACATTTCTCAATGAAAGATAAATTAAATTTGAAGAGAAAAATTTTCGCCTAGACCGGGACTCGAACCCGGGACCCTTGGCTTTCCGGGCCAAGTGCTCTAACAACTGAGCTACCGAGGCGAGTTACGATCTAGACGCAAATTTTTCTCTTATATACGTTGTAATTCCTATCGCCAAATGCTTTTGAAACCATTGTTTCTATCTTTGCAAATGGCGGCTTCTTAGTTAAGAAGACATTTATTGGAAATTTAACATTACTTTAAAAGCCAGTAAGGCCTCTAATGATGTTTTTATTATTAATTTAACATTTCTCAATGAAAGATAAATTAAATTTGAAGAGAAAAATTTTCGCCTAGACCGGGACTCGAACCCGGGACCCTTGGCTTTCCGGGCCAAGTGCTCTACCAACTGAGCTACCGAGGTCTAGGCGAAAATTTTTCTCTTCAAATTTAATTTATCTTTCATTGAGAAATGTTAAATTAATAATAAAAACATCATTAGAGGCCTTACTGGCTTTTAAAGTAATGTTAAATTTCCAATAAATGTCTTCTTAACTAAGAAGCCGCCATTTGCAAAGATAGAAACAATGGTTTCAAAAGCATTTGGCGATAGGGAATTACAACGTATATAAGAGAAAAATTTGCGTCTAGATCGTAACTCGCCTCGGTAGCTCAGTTGGTAGAGCACTTGGCCCGGAAAGCCAAGGGTCCCGGGTTCGAGTCCCGGTCTAGGCGAAAATTTTTCTCTTCAAATTTAATTTATCTTTCATTGAGAAATGTTAAATTAATAATAAAAACATCATTAGAGGCCTTACTGGCTTTTAAAGTAATGTTAAATTTCCAATAAATGTCTTCTTAACTAAGAAGCCGCCATTTGCAAAGATAGAAACAATGGTTTCAAAAGCATTTGGCGATAGGGAATTACAACGTATATAAGAGAAAAATTTGCATCTAGATCGTAACTCGCCTCGGTAGCTCAGTTGGTAGAGCACTTGGCCCGGAAAGCCAAGGGTCCCGGGTTCGAGTCCCGGTCTAGGCGAAAATTTTTCTCTTCAAATTTAATTTATCTTTCATTGAGAAATATTAATTAATTAATAATAAAAACATCATTAGAGGCCTTACTGGCTTTTAAAGTAATGTTAAATTTCCAATAAATGTCTTCTTAACTAAGAAGCCGCCATTTGCAAAGATAGAAACAATGGTTTCAAAAGCATTTGGCGATAGGGAATTACAACGTATATAAGAGAAAAATTTGCGTCTAGATCGTAACTCGCCTCGGTAGCTCAGTTGGTAGAGCACTTGGCCCGGAAAGCCAAGGGTCCCGGGTTCGAGTCCCGGTCTAGGCGAAAATTTTTCTCTTCAAATTTAATTTATCTTTCATTGAGAAATGTTAAATTAATAATAAAAACATCATTTAAAAATATTACTTATTTTAGGAATTCTCACTATGAGGTATATTAAAAAATATTGTCTGAAAAAGAAAAATTCAAATTAAAAATATCAAATCCCAGAAACCCCAACATTCGGTCTTCCTAAAATCCATAAAAAATGGATAGAAAATGAGACCAGTCCGACATACAATATATCAAAATGGTATGTAATCAATTCAAAGGAATGAACAAATTTGAAAATTTGGCTGTGGAAAATTCTTACCAGTTAATAGAATAATTAGAAAATAAACGAGGTGTGTTTTTAAAGTAAGTTCCTAAAGGATGTAGTAATTAAACAGGAGGATATTTACAAACCATTTTTGTTGTATTGTATTCTCCACACTTCAATTACTTTTCAACCTACTGATCTCCACCATTATTGAGGCATTTATAGAGTCAGGGTACAAGTTTTTCTATCCCCTCATTGTAGAATCCGCCTGCCTGCGATGCGAACCACTGCTGTTTTCACTTCGTCACCATAAAAAAGTTGACCACCGTTGAACGTCTTGAGGTGCAGGAGGAGATGAAAGTCACTCGGAGCCAAATCTGGGCTGTAGGAGGAGGATGGTCAATTTGTTCCCAGCAAAATTTCGAGATGAGATTTTGGGTGTCACGAGCTGTGTGTGGCCGAGCTTCGTCATGAAGCTACACAACTCTGTCGGACAGCATCCCACGTCTCTTGTTCTGAATTGTGCAATGGAGCTTCTTCAAGGTCCAACAATAGCTTTCTCTATTAATAAAAAAAAACAGTGCACATGATCTTGTTGACATGGTTTGTTTGAATTTCTTTTTCCTTGGCGGTGCAGTGTGCCTCCATTCCATGGACTGCTGTTTCGATTCAGGTGTCATGTAAGACATCCAAGTCTCCTCATCTGTAATGATATGATCAAGAAACTCATCACCTTGCTCACTGTGAGAAAGCTCAATGCACTGGAAGCTCGTTTGGTTTTGTGTTCCTCGGTGAGCATCTTGGGTACCCATCATGAGCATAATTTTCAATATCGTAATCGATCTGTCACAATTTTGTAGAGAACACTCCATGACAATTGTGCAAAATTCAAGGAAAGCAAAGAAATTGTGAACCTCCTGTCCTCAAGAATCTTTTCATCGACAACACGCACCAAATCGTCATTGATCAAAGATGGCTGACCGGTATGCTGTTCGTCATGCATAGAGACACGGCCCTTGTTGAACTTCCTAAATCCATCTCCTGACCATGCCATCACTAATGGCATCTTCACCATACACCTCACAAAGTTGACAAATGTCAGCAGGTTTGATGTTTCTTGCATTCAAGAAACGGATAACAGACCATATCTCACAGTCGACGGGTGCTCGATCACTTTAAACATTTCAACTGATCACAACTAAACACACACACAGACTGAAGCTCTGAAACTGCATGCCCAGCTTTACTGAGGACTGAAGAAGAAAACACGCATGTGCAAAATTATGATTGCAGTGATGCAATGGCTATAATTGTAAATGAAATTCACTTTAAAAACACACCTCATAGAAATTGAACCTTCAGAAAGATTGGTCTCATTTGATGTCACATCATTGTTCACAAACATTCCAACTGACAAAACTATGGAAATTTTGCAAAAATGACTAAAGGAAAACAAGATAGATGATGAGAGCATAGAAGAATACATGAAATTAACCAGATTATGCATAGATCAAATGTTCTTCACTTTCAGAGGAAAATACTACAGGCAAAGAATGGGACTTGCAATGAGAAATACATTATCACAATTTTTGCAAATATGTTCATGGGAAACTTCAAATGTCAGATTACCAAAGCGTACGCTTTGATTTTTTAATTTTGGAGTAGATATGTGGACGATATCATAGCAAGAGTCAAATAAAAACAATTAGAAGATACCATTAAATTTCTGAATATTCACAATAAAACAATTACATTTTCTATGGAAGTGGATAATAACCAAGAAATATCAGTTATAGACATTAAATTGATCAGGAATGAAGGAAAAAGGAAAATAGAATTTGGAATCTCATATCGCCTTCGTTGACTTCATAAAGGCTTTTGACAAAGTAGACAGAAATATATTACTAATATCTTCAACATCTATAAAGATAATGAAATCTTTGTTAAACAAGATGGCAAATTAACTTCGTGGGAAAAGATCAACACTGGAGTAAGACAGGGATGTGGACTTTCACCCATGCTTTTCATTATATATATGAATAAATTAATAAACGAATGGAGGAAGACCCAACGAGGATATATCCCCAATGATAGGAGCCTCAAATTCGATGCTATTCTTTTTGCAGACAATTTAGCTCTTCTGGCACTTTCCGAAAATGATTTGCAACAATCAATTTATAATTTACAAAAAATAGGTGCCAAATTTAATATGGAAATATCAATTGAGGGGGTCAGTGGAATAAGGGCCCATCCCAACTGCACTAAGTTTGGAGAAAAATTGCATTTTATTAAATTCTACATTGAGTAAAATATATAGAGCGCAAATTGATAATATTTGGTACATGTCTTGTACATAAAATAAGCTTTCTGCCTGCAAATATATATAGATCTCTATATTGTTTCATATGTCTAATCCAAGAAAACGAAAATTGAGAATATAAAAAATACAACATAAATAAACAAATTAAATAACACTTTTTAACTTTAATATTGCATTAATCTATGCATTCTACGTTTGCAGCATTTGTGTCATCATTATCTGATTTAAGGCTGCTGTTAAATATCTGGTGTACAGGTGGTACAAATGTCATGAGAGTCATGATGGCTTCATTATCATCCTACCATTAGGATACTTTGTTGTCAATATTACATCTTGTAATACAGGACACTTTCCTTTCCCTTTTTGTAAGGCTTATTACTTCCTCTAAAGCCAAGTCACCGAAACCTGATTTTATGTGCATTACATTCTGTTTACCACAAAACGAAACTGAGATTCTTTTCTGATGTCTACCTTATGCTCGTCCGGCGTCACATTTCTCTTTGTGAACTTTTATTCAAGGTATTCAAATCTTTAAAATCTTCTGCATTTATCTCAGTTACTGTGAATAGTTCCTTTGTTCGACTCTTTCTTATGAGGTGAGCCCACTGTTCAGGTGTATAAACTACTTACTACTTGTGTTTTTCTTTTAACTTTTTCAGTCACACCAAAGTCAGCACCACAGGGGAGGAAAGTGCGACCTGGTACAAGAAAGTTATGTTCAATTTCTTCAAAACAACCACAATCAATCATGTACAGCCTAAGTCCCATTATTGTAAAATTCTTGTTTTGACCAACACATGAATCACTATATAGACTGTAAATATATTTCTATTAACATCTTTTTCAATCATTGGCATAGCTTTTAATAAATAACTAGCAATTTCGTTCGCACCTCTTGAAGCAACTGATTCAGGCCGATATATATTCCTTTCCACTGTTGGGTTAAACATTCTGCTTCGTTTTATTCCACTCTTGCACATTTCTTTTTCTTTTCTTAGGTTTTATTAGACTATTTCCATTTGCACACGAACCTACATCATGTCATTCTGTATTTTACTGATATTTACCAGCAATGCTCGTCAGTATTACAGCGGATCATAGAGAAGCGGACAATATACAGTCAAGTGTCAGCAGTTGGGATGGGCCCTTATTCCCCGCGCGCGTGAAGAAGTTAGAAATTTTTCTTACACGTAAAGTCTCATTTACCCTCTTTTGAGCAAAGTTAGAATTATGAGCTTCTAAAGATTAACAGAAGATGGCCACAGGATACATAATCTGCAAATAACTAAAAATCCATCATTGGTAGGGATGGGCCCTTATTCCACTGAGCCCCTCAATTAACAAAACTAAAATTATGGCATTTCATGGGAAGGACCCCATACAAGGTAAAATCTGTCTCCAGAATAAAATTTTAGAGAGATCTAATCATATTTGAAGAGAAAAATTATACGCTCAGACCGGGACTTGAACCCGGGACCCTTGGTTTTCTAGTCCAAGTGCTCTACCATTTGAGCTACCTGAGCAAGTACCAATCTAAACGCAAATTTTTCTCTATATACGTTGTAATTCCCGCCCACCAAATGCTTTGAAGCCTTTGCTTCTATCTTTGCAAATGGCGGCTCCTATATTAAGAAGACATATTTGGGAATTATACATTACATTATAAATGCCAGTACAGCTTTTTTTGATGTTCTTGTTATTAATTTCATACATTTCAATGATGGATAAATCATATTTGAAGAGAAAAATTATACGCTCAGACCGGGACTTGAACCCGGGACCCTTGGTTTTCTAGTCCAAGTGCTCTACCATTTGAGCTACCTGAGCAAGTACCAATCTAAACGCAAATTTTTCTCTATATATGTTGTAATTCCCGCCCACCAAATGCTTGAAGCCTTTG
Organism: Diploptera punctata; assembly: GCA_030220185.1. NCBI lineage: Eukaryota > Metazoa > Arthropoda > Insecta > Blattodea > Blaberidae > Diploptera > Diploptera punctata. Next base: position 483,397 of record JASPKZ010008889.1, read on the forward strand.
CTTCTAACTTTGCAAATGGCGGCTCCTATATTAAGAAGACATATTTGGGAATTATACATTACATTATAAATGCCAGTACGGCTTTTTTCGATGTTCTTATTATTAATTTCATACATTTCAATGATGGATAAATCATATTTGAAGAGAAAAATTATAAGCTCAGACCGGGACTTGAACCCGGGACCCTTGGTTTTCTAGTCCAAGTGCTCTACCATTTGAGCTACCTGAGCATGTACCGATCTAAACGCAAATTTTTCTCTATATATGTTGTAATTCCTGCCCACCAAATGCTTTGAAGCCTTTGCTTCTAACTTTGCAAATGGCGGCTTCTATATTAAGAATATGATGGTAGAGCAGTTGGACTAGAAAACCAAGAGTCCCGGGTTCAAGTCCGGGTCTGAGCGTATAATTTTTCTCTTCAAATATGATTTATCCATCATTGAGATGTATGAAATTAATAATAAGAACATCGAAAAAAGCCGTACTGGCATTTATAATGTAATGTATAATTCCCAAATATGTCTTCTTAATATAGGAGCTGCCATTTGCAAAGATAGAAGTAAAGGCTTCAAAACATTTGGTGGGCGGGAATTACAACATATATAGAGAAAAAATTGTGTTTAGATCGGTACTTGCTCAGGTAGCTCAAATGGTAGAGCACTTGGACTAGAAAACCAAGGGTCCCGGGTTCAAGTCCCTGTCTGAGCGTATAATTTTTCTCTTCAAATATGATTTATCCATCATTGAGATGTATGAAATTAATAATAAGAACATCGAAAAAGGCCGTACTGGCATTTATAATGTAATGTATAATTCCCAAACATGTCTTCTTAATATAGGAGCCGCCATTTGAAAAGATAGAAGCAAAGCATTTGGTGGGCGGGAATTACAACATATATAGAGAAAAATTTGCGTTTAGATCGGTACTTGCTCAGGTAGCTCAAATGGTAGAGCACTTGGACTAGAAAACCAAGGGTCCCGGGTTCAAGTCGTGGTCTGAGCGTATAATTTTTCTCTTCAAATATGATTTATCCATCATTGAGATGTATGAAATTAATAATAAGAACACCGAAAAAGGCCGTACTGGCATTTATAATGTAATGTATAATTCCCAAACATGTCTTCTTAATATAGGAGCCGCCATTTGAAAAGATAGAAGCAAAGCATTTGGTGGGCGGGAATTACAACATATATAGAGAAAAATTTGCGTTTAGATCGGTACTTGCTCAAGTAGCTCAAATGGTAGAGCACTTGGACTAGAAAACCAAGGGTCCCGGGTTCAAGTCCCGGTCTGAGCGTATAATTTTTCTCTTCAAATATGATTTATCCATCATTGAGATGTATGAAATTAATAATAAGATCTAATCAATTTAAATATCTTGGATATTATCTCTCTATCTGGGATGAAAAGGATATCCCTGAAAAAGTTACTAGTTATAATAAAAGTTTAGGAATTATTAATCAAGTTATGAAACCATAACAGATGTCGTTTGCAGTAATAGCTCAGTCAGTAGCATGCTTAACATTGAATGTTGTAATGCCGGGTTCGAATCTCTCTTATCGGTGTTTGTATTTTTATTTCCTTTTTTATTTTTATTCAGAGGAGGATATTGCTTATGTAGTTACTTAATTGATTTTCTGATTTTCTATTTAAGCATAAATATTTATTTTGAATTAAACTATTGCGTGATTTGTTTACATGAAATGCACAGGTACAAATTATTTTAAAAATACTCTACATTTAGTCTGTTCATACCGACTGCTCATGCATGTGCCTGTGGTACTAACGACTGATACTAGTCTGTTTCACTATTGCTTTGAATCTTGTAGGAGCAACATTGACATGAACATTATGGCTAATTATAAATCAATGGTAAAGAGAAAAAGTTGTGGAAAAGTGTATATAGGCACCACCAAACACACCATCGCAACCAGACTTAAGGAGCATGAAAGATACAGTCGTCTTAAACAAATGGATAAGTCGGCAGTAGCAGAACACTCTTTACTTGATGGCCACAGGGTACAATACCAGAATACAGACATATTATCTAACTGCACACACTATTTTACCTGTCTACAACGAGAAGCCATCGAAATATTCAAACATAAAAACAGTTTCAATAGAAAAGAAGAATCATTAAAAGTCAACAAAGTATGGATACCGGTTCTAAAAAACGCAAAATGTAAACCTCTACAAGCACAGTCGACTAGACTATCAAACAGCAATCTCAGTGGAACAATTGAAGTCCCTACCGCTGACCAATCAGAAGACAGATATAACGTACAGTCGACTAGACCATCAAACAGCAATCTCATTGGAGCAATGGAAGTCCCTACCGCTGACCAATCCGAAGGCAGATACAACTTACGAACACATCGCGGTGAACGTATAAATAAGACAGACAGCGGACAGAATTGCCAGTCTCAAGACAACCCTTGAGGATGTCAGACGCAGCCTCTGGCGAAACGTCGGGGAACTACAAGCCTCACGACCACGGCCTACAGCCCGAAAATCTTCTTCAAGATCATCAAAGAGAAAAATGTTTGCCTGAACCGGGAATCGAACCCTGAACCTTTAGCTTTCCATGCTAATGCTTTGTCCACTGAGCTAATCCAGGCTTCATTCCCATCCAAGCAGAAATCCTTCCTTTACCTTACTCTATTGGTCCCACATTCAATTGCAATGAATCATCATTCACAAATGCACAATGAATGGCTTCTACATTGAGAAGACATGAAGAGACTCCACACAGCTATAGCATTATTTATGAAGTTAATATTAAGAAGCTAAAGCTATTATTATGATAGAAATAAGTAAATTAATGTACACAAATTATTATAAATCAATGATAAAGAGAAAAATTTTTAGCTCAGTGGACAGAGCATTAGCACGGAAAGCTAAAGGTTCGGGGTTCGATTCCCGGTTCAGGCAAAGATTTTTCTCTTTACCATTGATTTATAATAATTTAATTGTGTTCATTAATTTACTTATTTCTATCATAATAATAGCTTTAGCTTCTTAATATTAATTTAATAAGTTATGGCTAATGTTTATGCATTCAATGATTTTAGAAGATACGCATTATGATTATGGCGAGGCAAGAGGAAATATGCATGTAGCTGCACAAATGTACAGAGAAAGATATTCTGGCAGACAACATCCTCATCATTCAACTTCCCAAACCATCCATTGGTGTCTATGGAAAACTGGAACGCCAGTATGTGTAACCGGATTCCGACGCAAGATGAACTCGTACCCTGGATTTCGAAGAAGAGGTGCTCGACAGGATTCAAAGGAATCCTTCTACCAGTACACGAGCAATTGCACCTGCCATGGGTACAAACCACGTCAACATGTGGCAGATCTTGCAGGAAGAAGGATCCACCCCTTCCATTTTTTGAAGGTAGGGTGATTGACACCATCCGACTTTGGACCTCACTTGCAGTTTTGTAACTGGGTCTCTGAGCGGCTGGTTGAACAGCCTGATTTCTTTTCAAAAGTGCTTTTCACTGACGAGGCTTATTTTACAAGGGAGGGGGTTGTTTTAAACCAGAGGAATGACCATATTTGGGAACATGAACATCCATTTTCCATTGTAGAGAGAGACTATCAACACAGGTTCGCCATTAACATATGGGCTGGTATAATTTCCAATTACATCATTGGACCCTATCTTCTGCGCCCACAGTTAAATGGTCATATGCACAAACAGTTTTTGGTATACGTACTTCCTGCATTCCTGGAAGAAGTCCATTGTGATATCTGACGTCAGATGTGGATCCAGCACAACAGAGCTCCTTCTCACTTTGACAGAAATGTAAGGAACCATCTGGATAATGTCTTCCCTGGACGTTGGATTGGTCGTGGTGGTCCTGTAGCGTGGCCTCCAGATTTCTTCCTATGAGGACACCTTAAGAGCCTCATGTATCAGACTCCTGTTGACTCAGATGAGGAGTTACTGGCAAGAATTTTGGCTGCCTGTGACAAATTTAGAAATACTCCAAGAATCTTCGAAGGAATGCGAGCATTATATCTGTCCAGATGCAATTACTGCTTACTCCATCAAGGGCAACATTTTGAACAGTACCTATGATCTGTTTTTGAAGCAAACATGAATAAAGAGATTTTATTTTTCTGTCTCTTTGAATCATGCCTCCTTTATAAGTGTACTGTAATATAATATAACAAGCTGTTTCATTTAAATTAAATTATTTTCAGTGTGATCATCTTACCTCAATATAAATGTTGATTTGTTCTTGGACATGTTTCAAAACAATTCTGTTTTATCGTCAGCTTGTCCAGACTGGTTAGATATATGTTGCACACCCTGGATGTCGATGTCAGCTCCATCCTGTGGTTGGCCAAAGAACCTCCAAACAAGGTCACGCTCCATCGGTATTTCAAAATTCATAACTCTGTTTTTATTCTTCCCAAATAGTCAACGCTTTTGTATTTTCTAACTGTTTTAATAATTTAGTGTCCAAATTTATATTATGTTTTTCAGACCAAACATGAGCAGCAACTGCAGATTTTTCTATTTCCCCATTTTTAATATTTCTTATGTGTTCTTTGGTTCTAATTTTTAGGTTTCTTTTTGTTTATATATACCGGGCTTCCAATATAAACCCGGATCGGCCTCACGGGGTTTCACCCGTCAGGCAGCACTCTCTCCTCGTCCGCATTTCACTCTGCCAGCCGCTCGTCCTTGAACTAGTCAGTTTACTATTGTTCGACAAGATGAGACGTCAGCTGACATTAGAGCAGCGCATTTATGTGTGTAAATGTTATTATAAATACGAATCAGCTCATCGCATTCGCGAGGAATTTATTCGGAACTTCCCTGGACAATTACCTCCTTCCAGATCGACATTCCACGATCCTGTGACTAAATTTGAGACCACTGGTTCAGTACAAAATAAGAAACACACGCGAAGGTGTACGGTTCTCACCGAAGAAAAATTAGACGAAATTGGCGAAAATTTGGAACGTTCACCACAAAAATCATTACCGAAATTAGCACAACAAGTTGGGATTTCAGTATCTTCTGCACATACAGCAACAAAATTGTTAAAACTCAAACCTTACAAGTGTACACGTGTTCATTGTCTAAACCAAGGTGATCCCATAGCACGTGTGCGGGAGGACAATATTTCCAGCATTTTCTATAAGGTAAGAAACAGTTCAAGGATGGGTGGCAGGCAGGGTGAATTGCGGGAGGAAGAGACAGCACTGCGTGCCGGGTGAAACTCCGTGAGGCCGGTCCAGTTTTATATTGGAAGCCCGTTATATATATATATCTTTTCACAACCCGTGCATTCAATTTTATATATTCCTGATTTTTTATTTTTGTCAGTTTTTCATTTTTCTTGGTTTTTATTAGTTTATATAAACTGTAGTTATTTTTTGGAGCTAATTTAATACTAAACTTCTCAAATATCTTTTGGAATTTATTGTGTATCCAAGGGTGATATGTGAATTTCCTATATTTCTTCATTTATTATTATTATTATTATTATTATTATTATTATTATTATTATTATTATTATTATTATTATTATTATATCTTTACTATAAAATGAGGTATGAATAATAAATTTGATTTCCTTTATTATTCTTCCATTGTCAGGTCAAACATAAGTGGGTCTTAATTTAGTTATTAATTTTGTTATGCCTTTCCTTCATGTTTGTACTAAGTTTCTCATCATAAGACTTGGTGCTACATCCATACAGTATTATTTTAACCTGAAGTAATGGTTACTTGCATTAATAGCCTTGTTATTTCGTCTGTCTGAACCATGTGATTTTCACTTACGAATACTTACTGTAGTTATCTAGTGTGCTATACAGTATTCCTTCTTTTACACTAGTACAGAATTTGCTGATGATGTTGTAATATGGGTCTCCAAACCGAAAAACCAAAGTCAACAATTAATAACCATAGCCCAACAATCACTAATACAGTTAGAGAATTGGACATCCCAGAACTTAATGAAGATAAATATACAGAAGACAAATTATCAACTATTTACATTAAGAAAGAAACCACTACCCATCACTCTGAAATTGGAGGGTGAATTATTAATTCAAACACATGAAGCAAAATATTTAGGAATAACTCTGGACACAAAATTAACATGGAAGAAACACATAGAGAATATATGTACAAAGATAGAAACAAGGTTACCATTATTAAAACGATTAGCAGTTAAAAGTGGGGTTGCAACACACAAACCCTAAACACCTTCTACCAAATGTACATAAAACCTGTACTTAAATATTGTGAAGAAATCCTAGTAACTACTAAAGTGGAAAAACTTAATAAATTTGCAGAACCAAATCCTCCGCCTGATAACAGGAGCCGTTAAAACAACACCAATCACTGCCATGCAAATCTTAACAAATAATCCAAACATAGCATTTGAAATTGAGAAAACAGCAATCACACAGTATGAAAAATTTTTAAGGCTACCCCATAATAACTGGACCCAAAGAAAACCACAAGTATGTTTAAAATCTCAGCAAAGCTTCTTAAGCATAGTACAAGAAATCAAACAGAAATTACAACTTCCACATTCAAAAGAAAATATGCAGATGAGAAACAACCCTTTAGAATTTTTGGAAATTGAATATAACCTTCATTTAACAGAAGACATCAAGAAATCTGAAACTCCTCCATATATTTTAAAACAAATGTCACTGGAAATAATAAATCTAAGATACCCAGCTCCTGAATGGATACATATTTTTACAGATGGCTCCAGCCTACCAAATGACGGTGGCACTGGTGCTGGTGCAGTATGTCCACTTTTTTCCTTTTATCATAAACTAAACACAAATTCAACAAACTTTGATGGCAAAATTCTAGCAATTTTCTTAAGTTTACAAAATCTTTTATATCACATCCAAAAATTTACAAAAGTTGTAATTCTATGTGACTCCAAAGCAGCCATTCTTGCTATAACACGAGACACGACACCCAAAAGCATCAAAATTTGAATGTCACAAAATGATAAAACAGTTATCCCGTCTACATAAAAAAGTTGTACTTCAATGGATTCTGGCCCATTGTGGAGTGACAGGCAATGAAATAGCCAATTTTCTGGCCAAGAAGGGTAGCAAAATTGTTTCAAACCCAACTTTTACTCCAGTTTCCTTTCACTCTATCAAAAGAATTATCTCAAATAAATATATCAATAAACTTAAAGAAGAATACACCACCAAAACATCTGGAAAGGAATGGGAAAATCTACAAGCTTATGACATTACTACATTACAAAGAAAATCTGCAGTAGCAACATTCAGACTGCTAACAGGACATGACTGCTTGAATAAACACCTACACAGAATTGGCATAACAGATTCACCTAAATGCCCTTTTTGCAATTTAAATGAAGATATGGAAAGAAACCATCTTCTCCGTTGTCCAGCTTTTGTAGAAGAGACCAGCCTTTCTGCTAAATATTGGAGTGCAAGAGAGCGAATGATTTCATTATCAAGTGCTCGACATTAGATACCAACCAACCAACCAACCAACACTAGTACAAAATATTGTTTTTTATTACTTTCGTGCATCATACTAAAAGAAATTCTACAGTATTTTGTACTAAATTTCCAAACATCTTACACAAGAAAGAAAGAACATAAAAAATATATAAAAATAAAGGTCAGCATGTCTGAGGTTTGAATCTTGAATTTCACTTTCCAAACGAACGATATTTCATACCTCACAAGTTACCACTGAGCTAAATGGTCACAGGAAGTCAACTCACAAAAGAAGACTACACTATGTGACAGCTTATCAACGAAATCTTTGAAATATTGCCTGTGGCGTACTGGCACCTAAGACATTTTATATTATGACATGCAAATTTGAACTTATAGACTACAAGTTGCATATCTCAAATTGTTTATCTACGACTCCTCTACAATACCTGAAAGTTTGTTAGTGTTATTCATTAATACCTGTATATATTCATTGTAATGTTTTTTTTAAAGGAGTTGGGGCATCAAGAGTCACTGTATTGCACAATAGAATGAATTTCCAGAATTGATGGTAAAATCAATCTTCTAAGTAGATCGCGATTTCGAGAATTGAGCCTATGTTTAATTTCTTTGTGCATCTCATTCCTATTTGTGATTATTGTTCCTAGGTATTTGAATTCAGCCACTTCCTCAAATTTTCCCTCATTTGTCATTAACTGTCCATTTCCATTATCAGGGTTTAACAGGACCTCATCAACAAAATGATAGGGATGATAGGCCATGCAGAGAGGATCATTTTTTTGAAGGAACATATAGTCCCAAACATGTCATTTATGAGTTATGTGCAGATGAAGGTGTTCACTCGTAAGAGTCAGGATTGAATACAAACAATTCTACACACAGTACTTTATTGAAAAAGGCATGTTTTCACAATAAGTGTTCAAACAGTTGACTCTGTGCCTCATTGTATGTTTGATATCGTCACAGCAACAATCGGTCAGCATGGCCAAGTGTGTCAGGATTCTGTCTCATGTTATGAAATGCAGAATTTAGTCTGTCAATCAGTTGAGTTTTGGTGGCCACTGGAGTTATGTAGACCATATTCTTGACATGCCCCCAAAGAAAAAATCAAGAGGCGTTAAATCAGGCAAACACACTGGCCACGCAACAGATCCTCCTAGTCCAAACCACCGGTCCCCATAATTGACTGTCAGTTGTGCTCGTGCATCAACATTGAAGTGTGCTGGGGCTCCATCATGCTGAAACCAGAGATTGCAGCACACTGCAAGCGGTATACTGTCTAGCAGGTCAGGAAGGGTTGTAGATAAGCTGCCTCAGTTAACCTTACTGGCAGAATTACAGGTCCCAGCACCTACAATTCCAGCCCAAATGTTGACAGAAATCCTCTGCTGGTGATTGCAAACAGCAATTGCATGTGGGTTAGTGTAATCCCAGATGTGGCTATTCCTACTATTGTAGTATCCATCACGCATAAAATAGGCCTCATCTGAGAATAACACCTGTGTAGGAAAGGCAGTATTGTGAACAGTCTGATGTAGAAACCACTGTACAAAGTTCATACGAGGCACAAAATCTTGTGGTCCTGTAGCCTGCACCTACTGAAGGTGGTATGCGTGTAGGTTGTACTCTCTCAATACTCTCCAAATGGACTGGTGACTTGCGTTCATAGCACAATCCACAGCACACAGATTCGACAGTCACTCACTTGACCACAGAGTCCTCACATCATGCCTCCCGCCACGAACGGCCTGAGGACAAAGATTCTCCATTTCTCCAAGGTGTCCATGAATTGCAGGAAATGTAGTTTGGTGTGGATGTCTCCTGTTGGGATACCGCTGATCTTACATGCGATGAGCCTCTCTTCCATTTCCTCTCGCCTCACTGTAACACAAAATCATGTCTCCGAGTTCAGTCAATTCGTACTGCATGTTGATTAAGTTCTCAAAAAAAAAAACCAAACCTAAAAGTATCTATTGCTACGACAGAGTGAGGGCTGACAGCACAGATTAACAACGAATAGGTTGGTTCCAGTGCATGACGCATGCACTTTGATACATGCTCATAACTCATAAACGACATGTTTGCGACTATATGTTCCTTGTGGAAAGCAACGGGAAGCTATCACACCTATAATTCCCTAGTAAAGCTGCAAAGCATAGCATGAAAATGCTGCGATTGCAGTAAAAGACCTGTCCTCGGGCAGAATTATGATGGATGGATATGTTCCTTCACAAAAAAATTATCCTCTCTGCATGGCCTACCATTCCTATCATTTTGTCAGTGAGGTCCTGTTACTCCCTGTATAATGTATTACTATGTGTGACCATATATCTAGTTTTATTGATATTTACTTGCGGTCCCAATTTTTTAGTGATACTCAATAATGTGTGTGCATGTGTTGGCCTTTAGTATCCCCTCATACACACTATTGAGTAACACTAAGAAATTGGGACTGGAATTAAATATCAATAAAACTAAATATATGGTTACACATAGAAATACATTATATAATAAGAAAATAAATAAATTCAAGAAACAAAAAATGATAAATGAAATTACTCTTCAGACAGATAAAGAAACTGGTAAAAATTCATGAAATTTACGTACCATCCTTTAGTATTTAATAAGTTTCAAAAAATTTTCAGCAAATTTAACATTAAATTAGCACCGAAAAATTATTGCAGTTTGAATTAATTAATCAAAACCAACAAAAAATGAAAAGATTGAAGACGGAATTAAATCACGGATTTATCAAATTGATTGTAAAGATTCTAAAAAAATATACATGGGAACAACAAAAAAGAACTTAAATACAAGATTAAAAGAGCACCTTAGAAATGTTAAAGATGAAGAAATAGAAAAATTGCAATAGCTGCACATGCATGGTCAGAAAAACACAGAATTGAAACTAAGGCCAAATTACTAAAACAGTTACAAAATTCTAATGAACTCACAATTTGGGAAAAAATTTCCGCAAGAATAAAAAGAAAACCATGAATTTTGAAATTCCCAGAGAAAAAGAAAAAAAAAATCATTTGGAAGTTCATCAGTCAGCCGGCAGAGGCAGCATAAATCAACCTACAGGATGGACAACCACAAAACAACAGTTGGAATGCATCGACAATATCGCACAAAAGCGATGAAACCTGGTCTTTATAAAAATCAAGAAATATAAGGTGAGTTCACATCGACAATATTGTGCAAAAGCGACGAAACCTGGTCTGCATAAAAATTGAGAAATTTAATAATCAGTTCATATGTTGACTAAGTAAAAATTTTCAAGAATTTATATATTTTTTTCACTTGCTAAAATTGAGTTATAAACTTTTAATTAAAATTCTAATTAAAGAATCGGCAAATTGATATCTCACCTCATAATTTGTAGATTCTTGAGAACAAGTTTTAGAAGGATTCCCTTCCACTTCAGCTCATATCCGACTGTTGAATTGGTGTTTAGCGATCTTGTAGATTGCTTCCTCTTCCTTCTTTAGGTTGACTAATGAACTTCCAGATTAAATCCTTTTTTCCAGAAATTTCAAAATTCATATCTTTATCCTTGTACTTCTGGATGTAGATCTTCTCCCAAACTGTGAATTCTTTGGATTTATTCAATTGTTTGCTTTTGACTAATCAATTGTCCAAATATTCTATTGTTTTTTTTTGGAATGTTTAGAAACATGAGGTTTGGAAACATCAAATGAAACAAATCTTTCTGAGGGCTCAGTATCTATATTTTCTAATTTTTCTATCAATTGAAAAGAATTTTATACTGCTAGATTTTCAAAATTTGGCTTCTCCTTGAATTTCTTACTTAGCCATTTTGATATTTGAGAAGTAGGAGAACCAATATTGTTAATAATTGGCCTCATTTTCTGCCTACTTCATGAATTTTAGATAGATCATGAATGTTGGGGTTTTTTGAAATTGTTACTTTAATAATTTGAATTTTCCTTTATATATGTATATATATATATATATAATATTTGTAATTGATTTTAACACATTGATGACGGGCTATGGAATGACCAACTACAGAAATTTTTGTTTTACATGGGATTTGATTTTCTGTCTCTTCGCTTTTGAAAGAGGCATGGAATTTTGTTTCTTCTCACTGTACAATACAATTTTAATTGTCATTGTACCCCTCTCTTTCCTTTAAAATTTCCTAATGACAGAAAAAAGTAGTTTAAAGTTAGTTAGTATTAGTTTTATAGTAAGCTGGAATTTCATGGATTTGCATTTTATTGAACGATATTTGAATCTATAGATCTATTTATATTTAATAATAGCAGACCTACGTGTATTCATTATCTATACGAATCAACATAGTTCATGTTTGTCAAATATAGTTTTGAATTGCATTATAACTAACTAATAACTCACTGGCACTATCGAAACCAGAAGTTCATGGCCCACGTTTATAAGTTCCCCATACATTGCAATCTAGAATTAATATTTTCCAATTGTCCCCTGTATAATTTATCTCCCTCAAATCATTTCATCATCATCATGATGAAATTTTAGTAGGATCTGTTGCCTGTAGTTTACTCAAGGTGATCTTGGTGAATCCATCTACATCTTGGCCTTCCCAAATCTCTCTTTCCATTTGGTTGATATTGTAGGGACAGTATGGGTAATCTTCCCCTTTCCATCCTCAAAACATGTTGTTTCCAATTTTGTTGATATTTGATTATATCATTTAATATATTTTTTGACTTTCAATTTTTTCTGATGTCAATATTTCTTTGATGATCTAACCTTGTGAATCCAAGAAGTGGTCTCAAAAATCTCATATGTGCTGCTTCCAATTTCTTTTTATCTCTCTTATTCAGGACCCATATTTCACAACTGCTGGTTTTGAAATACAGTATTATCCCTCTTTTACACTTTTCAAGGGACTATGGGAAAAAATTGTGTAAAATAGGGGAAAATGAAAATTGAGGGAAATTAAGATGAGCAGCTCAAAAATGTTGACCCCCTTACTCTGCATCTATTTCAGAACATAAAAAAAAAATATAGGGATAATACACTATAGTATTCCCTATCTTTTACACTTTTCAAGGGACCAGAGGGAAAGTGGTATAATATGAGGGAAAGCGTAAATTATGGGAAACAAGGAGGAGCTAAAATATGTTGACCCTCATATTCAGCAACCATTCTAGAACATGCAAAAAAGCACTTACTGGGATAATATACAGTATTTGCTAAATAATGTAATGTAAAATAAAATTCTTTACACCTGTCTTTTATTTATTTAGAAGACAAGATATCAGGTGAGGTGTAAAGAATTTTATTTTAAATTAAACATCATAGTGATATTCCTATAACAGTTCAATGTAATGTGTGTTTTGAACTGCTGTATACATAAAATTACTTTATTTCTTTTACTTTCACCATTTAAAAAATAAATAAGAAGTTCAGCAAGCAGTAGTATGAATCTTTATTGACAGATTCCTTTTTTTTTTCATTGTAGTGCACGGGTTGAATTTTTCAAAAAAATGTTATATAAGCACCTAGCTTTGTTGGTTCATTGAACTTGCCCTGCTATATATCAATTGTACAGAAGCGAGATAATCAATTTAATGCTGATGATCGGTGTGATGTGATGTAAATTGCGGGGAAACAAAATATAATTTACATAAAATTGAGGTTTTTAATACATTGTGAGTATAAACAATGTTGTAAAAGACAGGGAAACGTAAAAGCGTGGTAATACTGTAATATTATGTAATCTTAATTTGGTTTCTGTTGACATTGATTTTCCAAAATTTATTTTTATTATGTCATTTAATTTATTATGTTTTTGTAATTTTATAACTATATCCCTTTTATTTCCTGAAATTATGTTTCCAAGATTGGTAAAATTAGATATTTGGTATATTATATACCTATTTATTTCTATTTTAACCCTTTTTATATTTATACCCAAAATTCCCACTGGTTTCTGTAATTCATCTTCATATGTTGCTAAGATGATTTGGTCATCAGCATATAGAATTGTTTTAATTACGTGATTTCTAGTCAATTTGATACCATTATTTAAGATTTATATATATATATATATATATATATATATATACATATATATATATATATATATATATATATATATTATATATATATATATATATATATATATACACACTGAATCATAAAGGAGCCTTGTCTTACTCCTTTGTTTGTGGACATAAGTTGTGCAATTTTTCCATTTTGATACTGAAAACGTATTTTTGAATTTTGATGAATATTTACTTCTTGAAGAATTTTCCATAAATATGATCTATTAACTTTATCATAGGCCTTTCAAAATATATAAATAAAATATAGGTTGGAAGATTAAATTCTTGTCTCTTCTCTAATATCTGTTGTATAATGAATAAAGCATCTGTTGTATTTCTACCATTTCGAAAACCGTATTGTTGTTCTTATAAAAAAGCTTCACTATATGCATTTAACTTATTCTTAAGTATGTTGGCATAAAGATTAGAGGCAGAAGATAATAATGTAATTCCTCTATAATTAATTCATTTATTTTTGTCCCCATTTTTATGTATGCTGACTACTAAATCCAGTATTCCAATCTTCTGGAATTTCATGTTGTTTCCAAATATTATTAAAAAGAGATAGTACATTTTGTTTTGAATATTGGACATCAAAATTTAAATAGTTCCACATTATTATTATTATCAAGACCTGGATATTTTCTGCTTTTGGAATTTTTAATACTATATTTAATTCTTCCATTGTAATATTTTCATTTGTGTCATCAAAAGTAGTTAAGATATCATCTATATCATTATCAATTGCTGAAATACAATTATCAAACTATAGTTCATTATAATATTTAATCCATTCTTGTTCAGATATAGAACTTATTTTTAATTTATCATTTGTTTGTAGTTTTAAATTTCTCAATATTTTGAGCTTCAGTAATATCCCATTCCAAGGACTTAACAAACTTGTCCCAATCATTTTTCTTTTAACTTCTCTAGATTTTTTATGGACTTGAGAGCAAAGTTTTTTTATATTCAATAAAATGTTCTTCTTTATTAGATTGTAAATATATTTAGAATTTCTTTTTCTTTTCTGTAATTAAATTCTTTAAAACCTCATTCAATGTTGTCAGATATTTCTTTGGTTTTTTTATTTATAGCCTTTCTTGTGCTGTTTGTAAAATATTTTGTTTAATTATATTATTTTTAGTCTGGACATCTTACCTCAATATTAATGTTGATTTGTTCTTGGACATGTTTCAAAACAATTCTGTTTTATCGTCAGCTTTCCCAGACGATAAAACAGAATTGTTTTGAAACATGTCCAAGAACAAATCAACATTAATTTTGAGGTAAGATGTCCAGACTAAAAATAATATAATTAAAATAACCTCAAAATATAACTTCCTAAAATTAAATATTATTTTGTTTAATGTCTATCCAGAATTAATTGACATTAGGATTTTCTGAAAAATGATTTTTTTTTTCAGTCTATTTTGGTATAGAGATTTTATGCTTTCTTCTTCCAGGAGATGTATGTTTAATAATTTATTTTCTTTTGAAATTGAAGAATGTTTTGTCTTTTTATGGAAATTTAATAAATTGAAGTGAAAAGTACTTTGTAATAGGAAGTGGTCAGTATCCAATTCATTCCTCTAAAAACTCTAGTATCTCTAATTATTTATATAATAATTAATTGAGTATTATGGAATCTATAATAGATTTAGTTTCTCTGGCTGCCCATGTATACTTCTGAATATCTGTAGGTCTAAAAAAGACATTTCTGATCTTTAAATTGTTAAAAATAGTCCACTGCTGTGGTCTCGGGGTAGCGTGCTGCCTTGTCACGCAGCAGGCCTGGGTTCGATCCCCGGTCGGGACAGTTTTTCTGGGTGAGGTTTTTATCGGGATTTTTCCTCACCTGTAAGACAAATGTCAGGAAAACTTTAAGGCCCAAACGGTCCCCGAAATCATATGGCCATTGCAATCATCATCATTCATATTCATCTTAGGTTAAGCTTAGGATTAGGGACTCTCCTGGTGCACCATTATCATCATCACCCATCATATCATCAGGGCAATGTAACCCCGCCTTCCAGGCGCCCCAACCTCAGAAGTGGGTTACAAGTATGCCATGCCAGGAGAGAAACCAGGAATGTCGAAAGACAAAACCTGGGGCATTGACAAAAAAAATTTAAAACGCAAAAATCTATTAACATCTCTCCATTATTGTTGCATATAAGTTCTCCTTTTGATCCCTGAACAGGTTGATTTCCAATATGGTCATTAAAATCTCCTGCTAAAATTATCTGTTTGTTGTTGTGAATTTTATCAAAAGTTATTTGTAAGTTGTCATAAAATTCTGTGATTCAGAAATCCTGCCTTCTACTGGTACTTAAATGCCAATAATAGTTGAAGTCTTTCTTAAGGAATTTTAGGTCTAATTTTAATATTCTATCCGAAACGCATTCATACCCTATAATTTTCTTTCTCCAATCCTTTCTGATGAGAATAGCCATACCTGATGATGGCCAAATTTCAGCTGGTAATCCTGAATATATCATTACATAGTTACTTAAATCTTTTTAGCCTTTCATTTTTTTTTTGTTTCTGTAATAATTGCAATATATATTTTGTTCTTCAATAATTCCTGATCAAGTTCGTCCTCTTTATACGTTATTCCTTAAACATTCCATGTTGCAATTGTCAAATTCATAGTCTGGTCGTCAACTTTAAGATCCAACTGAGTATTTCCCTTAAGTAGTTTTTGAGTAAGGAAAAATTTCCTATTATGGTCTACCAATCCATAGCTAGATAGCTTGGTGCTGCGGCTGCCAACTGAGCTTCCAAGCAAGCTTGTAGAAAGAGTTAGTAGGAAAAAGGAAATGATACCCTAGGCCTCGGATACCCTAATACCATCGGGTTTGAAAAAACAAAAGGTGGTCAAGAGAGACCTAAAAGTAAAGGATACAGATAGGGATCTAGTATAAGTAAGTGGAAGAAATACCGTTAGTTCATCGTGCTGACCATTGCAATTTGGAGAGCAATCCATTCTGAATTTATGTTTCCTATCATGTTTCATTGAACTTGGTTATCACAAGATTTGGACTTAAGTCCAGTTTTATAGGACTAGAGTTATTAGTTCTCGAACTGGTTCTCTGCCATTGGGATAATATCCTCCTCCACCATTGAAGGTGTTGACCTTCTCAGTAGAATATTATTTTGGAAATTATATATGTGAGAGTTATTTGGTTCAGATTATTTATTTTCATAAGAAGTTTTTGCCAATACTATTTTTAAGTTACATTGGATTTGCGATAATTTTAGCGATGGACACATATTATGTGGATTTTAACTCCATGTTTTCCATGATAAAATTTGCCACAATATGACAAGATTCATATCATAAATAGTCTGCACAACTAGTTTCAGAACTACAAGAATTTGATGTTATATTAGAATCAGGGAATGATTGGAAAACATTAGCTCAGGATAGGGATATATGGAGAGCTTATGTCTGCACGGCCATGAACATATGGGTTCGATAGTGCCAGTGAGTTAGTTAGTTACCATATAAACTTGAGGTAGAAGTTGGTTTTATAGTTGACCCATTTGAATTAGCACAAAATCATCTATGAGAATATAGTTGTAATGTTAAAATAAAGTTATGTATATTTCGATGAATAAATTTTAACAGTTTCATATATGTTATGTACGTTGTCATGTAAACATAACAACAAACATATGGAAGAAGTCAACATTTAATTAAATTTAATAAATTTAGTTATTTATCCTTCAGATACACTTCCATTAATAATAGCAATCATTTGTAGGTTTAACCATAGTACTCTCTTAATTTTATAGTTACTCATCTGATAAATTAATGAAAAGAATAGCTGAAATCCAGGAGCTCTGGCACACGATACTATTTCAGTCATGATCCACCATTTAAAATTAGAATAAACAATAATTTTCCTTTATTTAAGTAAACTTTTACCACACACCTCATATTTTTTTTCTATTTAAACTAGTTTTGGAACTTTCTACTTCAGTTCCATCTTCAGTAATTTCGTGACCGTTGTTCTGTCGTCTTGAAGAGCTGCCTCTTGCTCCCTCTGTTGGTAGACTGAAAAACCTCGAAATCATGTAGTTTTCCCTGGGAATTTCGAAGTTCATTAATTTCTCCATTTTTTTTGTAGATTTTTTTCCCCAAACAGTGAGTTCTTTGAGTTTTTCTATTTGTTTTAATAATTTAGCCTTCTTTTCGATAAGATGTTTTTCCGAGTATGCATGGGTAGCCACTGCAGATTTTTCTACTTCCCCTTTCCTGACATTCCTGATGGTTTTCAAATTTCTCTTAGTTTTTCCTTCCTCTGTAGATATTAAGTTTGTTAGTGATAGGATATCATACATAATTCTAAAGGGTAAACGACATGATTTTATAATTGTAAATGTACATGCCCCCACAGAAGATAAAGATGACAAGATCAAGGATGAGTTCTATGAAGAATTAGAATGCTTATTTGATAGCCTTTCACGATATCATATGAAAATTGTCTTAGGAGATTTTAATGCAAAAGTGGGACGGGAAGACATATTCCAACCAACAATAGGCAAATTCAGTCTTCATGAAGATAGAAACGACAACGGGGTAAGATTAGTCACATTTGCCACATCAAAGAATCTCATTGTTAAGAGCACAACATTTCAGCATAAGGATATTCATAAATACACCTGGACGTCCCCAGATGGAGATACTCGGAACCAGATAGATCATGTATTAGTGGATAAACGCTGGCACAGTAGCATCATCGATGTTAAATCAGATAGAGGGACAGACTGCAATTCGGATCATCATCTGGCCAGAGTGAAAATCAGACGACGGCTATCGCTTATGAAAGGAACAAACGCTACAGATGATTCTGTAAAATTTGAATTAAAAAAACTTGAAAAAATGATGAAATGCGGCAAGAATACCAAATCAAAATTGCTAATAGATTTGAAGTACTGGAATCTTCAGATGACAAAGTGGCAAACGACGAAGAAACTGATATAAATAAAGAATGGGAGGCTATAAGATATACTATTAAATTGTCAGCATCAGAAAGCATTGGTTGTTTAAAAAAGAGGCAAAACTAGAAATGGTTTGATGAGGAATGTGCCGACAACTTAAAGAAAAGAAAGCTAGCAAAAATGAAATGGTTACATGAGCCAAATGAGGTAAATTTAGAGCAAATGGGTAGTATTAAACGGGAAACCACCAAACTACTAAAGAGTAAAAAGAGGGAATATTTGAGAGAGAAGATTAATGATCTTGAAATTAATGCAAAAAATAGGAACAATAGCGAATTATATCAGCGAATTAGCATAGAGAAGAAAGGGTTTCAGGTTAGAACAAACATAATTCGCAATGAAAATGGGGATATGTTTGCACATTCCAGGAGTATATTAAATAGATGGAAAAGTTACTATAATCAGCTATTAAATGTACATACAGAACAGGACATTGAGGAGGATAATTTACAGACAGCAGAAATGCTAGTCGCAGAGCCAAGTGTATTAGAGGTTGAAATGGCGATTGAAAAATTGAAGATGTATAAAGCATCAGGTTCAGATGAGATCCCAGCAGAACTGATAAAACCAGGGGGAGAAAAATTGATGGACAAGATACGCTGGTTGCTTAGTATGATTTGGGAAAAAGAAGCTCTTCCAGATGAATGGAAGGAATCAATTATCGTACCAATTTATAAGAAAGGAGATAAAACTGATTGCAACAACTACAGGGGCATCTCATTACTTTCAACTTCGTACAAAATTCTAACAAATATAATAGTAAGCAGACTTACTCCATATATTGATGACATTCTAGGAGATCATCAATGTGCATTTGGAAGAAACAGGTCTACAACAGATTAGATTTTTAGTATAAGACAGATTTTAGAAAAGAAATGGGAATATAATGGTACTGTACATCAACTGTATGTAGACTTCAAAAAAGCATATGATTCAATTAAGAGGGAGAAGTTATATAGTATCCTGCTGGAGTTCGGAATTCCTAAAAAGTTAGCTAGACTTATACGAATGTGTCTAAATCGCACAAAGAGTAGGGTGCGTGTAGACAAACAGTTTTCGGACACTTTTGAAGTCATGAATGGGTTGAAGCAAGGAGGTTAACTATCTCCTCTACTATTTAATTTTGTAGTAGAGCATGCCATTAAATCTTTAGAGAATGAGGAAGGCTTACAACTCAATGGTATTAATAAGCTGTTAGTTTATGCTGATGATATAGTATTGTTGGCAAATAGCGAGGACATACTAAAGGACAACACGCACACACTATTGAGTAACACTAAGAAATTAGGACTGGAAGTAAATATTAATAAAACTAAATATATGGTCACACGTAGAAATTCATTAAATAATGGAAATGGGCAGCTAATGACAAATGAGGGAAATTTTAAGGAATTGGCTGAATTCAAATACCTAGGAACAATAATCACAAATAGAAATGAGATGCACAAAGAAATTAAACATAGGCTCAATTCTGGAAATGCATGCTATTATGCATTGCAGAGACTTTTGATGTCCCAACTCCTTTCAGAAAACGTTAAACTGAAAATATATAAAACTATTATTCTACCAGTTATATTATATGGATACGAAACATGGACTATCTCTTTAAGAGAGGAAAGGAGATTACAAGTATTTGAGAATAAAGTACTTAGGAAGATTTTTGGACCAAAGAGAGATGAACAAACAGGTGAATGGAGAAGACTACATAACAATGAACTACATGGTCTTTATAGGAAGCCAGATATAATAAGAACAGTTAAGTCTCGTAGATTGCGATGGGCAGGACATGTTGCACGTATGGGGAATGAAAGACTTGCATGGAAGCTTCTTGTAGGAAAGCCAGAGGGAAAACGCCCAGTTGGTAGACCAAGAATGAGATGGGAGAATAACATTAACAATGATTTGAGGGAAGTAGATTATACAGGGAATGATTGGAAAGCATTAGCTCAGGATAGGGATGTATGGAGAGCTTATGTCCGTGCGGCCATGAACCTACGGGTTCGATAGTGCCAGTGAGTAAGTAAGTAAGTTTTCCTCTGTAGACTTCCTTACATTCTTCACATTTAATCTATTAAATCTCTGATTTGTTTTCTTCTTCTGTTTTCTCATTTTTGTTAGATCTAATTAATCTATTGTTGCTATAGTCGTTTTTCAGTGCCAATCTTATGTTGAAATTTTAAAAACAAATTTGAAACTTATGGTGCTTCATTGGGTGATATATGAATTTCTTGAAATTTTCATTTTCTTCTTTTTCTTTTATAAGAGTGCTTTGATTGATAAAATTTTGTCTTTTGAACTTGTTTGTTTTCTTGTGTATCATTCTTTCCTCAAATCCATTTTTTTGTAGCCACGTTGATTATGTGTTTTTTTTATAATTTTCTTTGTTCATGGGTATGTTCACTAATCTATGTTGAAAACTGCTTCTTTGTGAGCTATGTGATTGAAACCTGAAGTTTTTATATAGTTATCCATGTATGTCTTTTTTCTGTACATTCCAGATTCTATCTTATTTTCTTCATTCCTTCTTAAGTTTAGATCTAAAAATGGTATTTCTCTAACAATTTCTGTTTCCATAGTGAACTTTATAGTTTGACTTTGAATTTAACTTTTATAGGAAAAAATCACTATGAGGTTTAATTTAAGATTAAATTAAAATACTTCATACTTCACCTCATATCCAGTCTTCTAATTATACTGCAGTTTCAAAGCCTTGGCAGCTTCATCTTCAGTAATATCCCATCGACTGATGTTATGTCAGTAACAAGAACTACTTCTTCCCTCTGTTGGTGGACCGTTAAACCTCTGGATCCATTCACAATCCACGGGAATTTCAAAATTCATAAGTTTTTCTTGTTTTTTTGAATATGGATTTTTTTCCAAACCGTGAGTTCTTTTTGTTTTTATGTTTGTTTAATTGGACTGGCTTTTGATTCAGTTAGATGTTTTTCAGACCAAAAATGAGCAGCTACTGCTGAATTTTCTACTTCAATTTTTAACGTTTCTAAGATGTTCTTGCACCCTTGTTTTAAAATGTCTTTTTTGTTTTTCCTATGTAAATTTTGTCACAATCCCTGCATTTGATCTGATAAATTCCTGATTTGTTTTCTTCTTCAATTTTTTTAATTTTTATTGGTTTTTATTATCCCTATTTAGGCTGTAATTGTTCTTCGGTGCCAATCTTATATTCAATTTTTTGAATTTTTTTTTAAACTTGTGTTTCAAATTGATGGTAAGTGAATTTCTTGAATTTTTTTTCTTCTGTTTGTTTTATAAGTGTGCCTTCATTAATTAATTTTTGTCATTTAAATTTATTTATTTTCTTGTATACCATATTTTCTTCAAAGCCCTTTTCTTTTGCAACATTAATTATGTATTCTTTTTGTTTTTCATAATTTTAGGGATATAATGGCGTTAATTTGATGAATGTAAATTTGCACTTCTTCTGCCAGTTCCAATTTTGCATAAATTACCAAACAATTTTTGAGTGAAATACTAGGTAGAAATATACTTGTACTTAAATAACAACATTACTGCACAGTACAGCTATTAAGGGCCGCATGCAAATACATTAGTCTCTATTCAACCAATCACTGGTGAGCTGACTCACCGTGAGCAAGTGCAATGATCGAATTAGCTACCCACTAACTGGTCATGCATGAAAGTCGTCGTTTTCATAATATTGACAAGAAATTACCCAGAATTCTCAGCGATAAAACCACTTCCGTTATTTTCGTCTGCTAGAGAAATGCATTTACGCTTACGTCCCGCAAATAATACCGTATACGACGACGTCTGCATCGCGCAATATTATGCCGATTCTCCTGTTCTTCCAGTTGAATTCTTTGGTAGACTATCAAATTCTTCTTCTTCGCGTATACCGAAAACATGATCGAAGTCTTCAAGGTCCGACATCTTGGATAAAGTAGCAAGGTACGCGGCAAGGTTTCAAACTACATCGGTTCCCTTCGGGATTATCGCGATTCGTTTCTCTCTTAAGTTACCTCGTCAGGTAGCTTACAAATTTCAACAATTGTTATCGCATGGACAGATTTCTGAGTAAGCAAAATCGTATTAGGATACAACTTTCTCAGCAGAGAACGCCTTTTTGCAGTCTATTGCGTTCATAGATTTGACCCTAAGACCATAATCCAATGCAAGCCAATGGACGGAGATGTACAAGTACTTTTTTTCATGAAATTTCAATCAATCAAGTGGGGGGTCTTACAGCCTTTGCTGCATCCCTCATTTAAATCACCATATCTTTCTGTCATTCATTCATTTTCTCCAATTGCCCATCGAGCATAGCCATTCTAATTTCTTCTCTCCATTTCATTGCAGGTCTTCTTCTCCTTCTGTTCCCTGGATTGTAATTCAAAGCTCTTTCTTGGCCATCTATCAATGCTACCCTTTTTACATGACCATACCACAATAACTGACTAGTTTCTATCCTTCCAGTTCATCTTCGAGTTATTGCATATAGAAAATGTTGCAATTTAGCGATCCTGCATGCTGTCCTTAGAAAATCCATTTCCACTGTCTCAATTATCTTTTTATTTTTCCACGATAGTTACCAACAGTCAGACCCATATGGTTTCACCACATCACTATAATATATCCTCATTTTTGTATTAATGTTCATTCTATTACTGGCCGATAGCGAGGAGATACTAAAGGCCAACACGCACACACTACTGAGTAACACTAAGAAATTGGGACTGGAAGTAAATATCAATAAATCTAAATATATGGTCACACATAGAAATACATTATCTAATGGAAATGGACAGCTAATGACAAATGAGGGAAATTTTGAGGAAGAGGCTGAATTCAAATACCTAGGAACAGTAATCACAAACAGGAATAAGATGCACAAGGAAATTAAACATAGGCTCAATTCTGGAAATGCATGTTATTGTGCATTACAGAGACTCTTGACTTCCCAACTCCTTTCAAAAAATGTTAAACTGAAAATATATAAAACTATTATTCTACCAGTTGTATTATATGGATGCGAAACATGGACTCTTACTTTAAGGCAGGAAAGGAGATTACGAGTATTTGAGAATAAAGTTCCTAGGAACACTTTTGGACCAAAGAGAGATGAACAGACAGGTGAATGGAGAAGACTGCATAACAGTGAATTACATGGTCTTTGTAGGAAGCCAGATATAATGAGAATAGCTAAGTCTCGTAGACTGCGGTGGGCAGGACATGTGGCACAAATGGGGAATGAAAGACGTGCATGGAGGATTCTTGTAGGAAAACCAGAGGGAAAGCGCCCAGAAGACCAAGAATGAGATGGGAGAATAACATTAACTATGATTTGAGGGAAGTAGATTATACAGGGGATGATTGGAAAACATTTGCTCAGGATAGGGATATATGGAGAGCTTTATGTTCGCGCGGCCATGAACCTATGGGTTTGATAGTGCCAGTGTGTTAGTTTATTTGACCATAACACCTTCCTTTTTTATACTCAATTATGTATGCCCTTCTGGGTTGTTCCCTCTGCTGATATGATGCTTCCCAGATATTTATTCTCTTCTTCATCCATACAAGTCTTAGGCCTATAGCCCTGTTACGATCTCACTGATGAATTTTGTATCCAGCGCTTCCTTGGACGGCCCAGAGATCTACTTCCCAGATATTTAAATTCATTATATTTCTAGATATTCCAAATATACAATTATAAGTATATGAAATGCATATTAAATAAGTAACAGTTTAAAAAAACTAAAACAACACGCTTTATTAGAAAACTGAACTAAAAAATTAAAAATAATTTTAATTTCCAACACGCTTGTGATAAAATTAAAAGTAGTCAACAAAAAAAAAATATTTCCAACACATTTAGAATAAAACTATAGTTATCTACAAAAAGAAATAATTTTACCATCAAAAGCGTGGGGTGCTCTATATCAATTTATATATTTGATAATAAACAGATATTGGTAGAAGTAAAGTCTCTAAGAAGAAAATGTAAAAACCATAAAAAGCACGCCACGCTTTTGATGGTAAAATTATTATTTTTTTAGATAACTAATTTTATTCTAAATTATTTGGAAATGGTTTTTTTGTTGACTACTTCAATTTTATCACAAGCGTGTTGTTTTAGTTTTTTTAAACTATTATTTATTTTTTAGTTTTAATATTTTACAGAATAAGATAAAAATGTAAATATCTTTAAATTCGATACTATTGTATTTTTAGCTAAAAGTAATACTCTTCTAAAAAAATCCTCCGGGCCGGATTTGAACCAGCGACCTATGGATTACTGAAATTATATACCACTACAGTGTACTGCTCTACCAACGATTGACTAAAAAGTAGATAAGTCCGCAACCTATTATTTCTTTGACTTTCTGATGATTCTGACCAGGATTTTAGAAAACATTTATGAAATTATTGTATTGTCATTGGTCCTTTACAAGTATACAAAAGTTTCAAGACGATCCAATGATTAAGTAGGGGATGGTGAAAATCGTGTTGAAAAGCATTCCCGTTAACACCCCCCTTAATTACATAGACACTTTTTTTGATTTTCTGATGATTCTGGCCATGATTTTAGAAAAATATTATGAAATTATTATATTGTCATTGGTCCTTTACAAGTATGCTAAGTTTCAAGTCGATCCAATGATTTTAAGAGGGTGAAAATCATGTTGAAAAATTCCGTTACAGACACTTTTTTTGATTTTCTGACGATTCTGGCCAGGATTTTAGAAACAAGTTATGAAATTATTGTATTGTCATTGGTCCTTTACAAGTATACAAAGTTTCAAGTCGATCCAATGATTTTAAATGGGTGAAAATCGTGTTGAAAATTCCGTTACATAGATAGATACAGGTCAAGCGTGTAAAAAAAAAAGATGTCATTAAGAAATCACAGAAAAAAATTAAACTAAATATAATAAAGTCAGGTAAACAAATTTGGCTAATTCTTGAAAAAGAAAATATGAATTTCTGCTTTCCATAATCATAAATGTTAACTTATTATTTATCCTTTATACAATGTATGGCTTACTAGTTGAAATGAGACTTATTTTCTTCTTTTAACTTTTTTTTTTTTTAATTAATCACAGACAGAAAATTGGATAATAAACACACAAATAATCAAGAGTGTGCTGTATATTTCTAAGCACAGAATAATACAAAATCATAAAGTTTGTAAATAGGCAAGATAGTATAAAATCACACCAGATGATGGTTTGATAGATGAAGATGTATTTAAACGCTAAAAAGAAAAAATATAAGCTGTCTTGTACTTTCCCACATTCTTCACTTAGAAAAGTTACTGCACAGGAGCGCGGTTTGGCGTACTTAAACATGACCTGTTCCTTCCCTTCTGTGCGTCATTTAAAAGCCCATGCAGTCCCCTGTGCAGTAGTATTTTTAAATTCTACTCACCCAGTAACTTATTTTAGATAACTAACTAACTCACTGGCACTATCGAATCCGTAGTTCATGGTCGCGCGGACATAAGCTCTACATACATCTCTATCCTGAGCTAATGTTTTCCAATCATCCCCTGTATAATCCACTTCCCTCAATTCATATTTAATGTTATTCTCCCATTCATTCTTGGTCTACCAACTGGGTTTTTTCCCTCTGGTTTTCCTACAAGAAGCTTCCAAGCACATCTTTCATTCCCCATTCGTGCCATATGTCCTGCCCATCGCAGTCTATGAGACTTAATTGTTCTCATTATATCTTCCTATAAAGATCATGTAGCTCACTGTTATGTAGAGCTTATTTTAGATATATGTTATGAATACATAGAGTCGTTTATATAGATATTTAATTGTTTTATAGATTATTTTAATTATTCAAGCAAAGTCTGTTGAAATAGAGTTTAGACATTATATAGTTCAGAAAAGTTCCTTGGCCTAACTGTAAATCTCTACTTTTAGAGTGAAGGACTACTGTTAGGGCAGTGGTATGTGAGTACAGTTAGTCAGTGGAAAAATTTAGTCAAGTCGAGTATATAACCCTGGGGTAGTGAGGGTCTCGGTCTGTTGGTGTGTGACAACCAGAGGTGCTGATGGGTGAGTAAGCTAACATTTTTCTTAATATGTGTCCGGGACTTTTTGAAAGGGAATCAATTACCTTAACTATTTTAAAATTATGTTTTCAAGGGATATTAGAACTTTAACAATGTGGACTGTTTTAATACTATATTTTCAAGGGAAAATCGAATTCTAAACAATGTAGATTAGGGTAGATTTATTATCCCAAATCTCCCGTTCTCAAACACCAAGGAAGTTAGGTATAAGGTTTCATATATAAGCTTAGAGTAGTTATTTAGGGCTAGAATTCTTAGGGATTGTAATTATTATACTTTAGTAATAAAATAGTTTAAAACAAGACTCCATTTGTTTATTTCAAAACATGTATAACTGTACATCCTCATACTAACGCTCGGCTAGATAAACACACTACCAGATTTTCCAAGTCCCGAAGGTCCTTTAAGCCTAAGAAAACCAGAGAGCCATAACATTGGTTTGCAGCGGTGGTATATCGTGTAAATAATATATTTTTTTTTCTGATAGTGAAACGAACCCTTACAAATTTCTGGACCGTTTGGAATACAATAAATATTAAATTTTGTGATACGTACATTTTTTTTAGGTTAAAATCAGCAGTGTAGATTTATGTAGAACATAGGAAATTTATTATTTAATAGAAATTAAATAAACGAAAAAGATATTCATTCTGGATTGGTATTTAAATTAATCAGATCTTGTAAGAGAGAGGGAGATGTGTGGAAGAAAAAATAAAAAAATTGATGTATGTTGGTTTGAGCAACCATTGTTTTCTTTTTCAGAGTGTGTATTCTATTTTTTGTCTCGACAAATATTTGTGATTGGCAAAACTCATGCTGAAACGTGGCCCTACTAACGGGATATGTCGACGTAGCGTATCAATTTATGTTGCTTGAGGTGCAGATAAAATACGGGGTGTTCACGTATTTGGGTGCACTTGATAATTATCGGAAATATTCAGGCGGAATTAGCATTGTACTTAGTATAGAATTTAGGTTAAAACATGGCATGGATATTGAACATTGCCAGGACCGTGGATGACGTATGCGAACCGAACTCGTGGCTCGTGGACGGGGGTGACACGCCATCATACTAACATGAATATTTTTCCCTATGGTGATTGTGACCAAAATAATTTCTCTGCAATAATAAGTACGAATAAAATAGCATGAACTAATTACCATCGTGGAAAATTATTTCCATATAATACTGAAATCCCAATTGTTTAAATTTCTCGGGTTATTAATTACCTCAGGGCAACTCAAGCGATACCAACGTACGAAGCTATGAACGAAATGTTGAATTAACTGAGAAAACTTAGAAACGTTATATAGGGAGGATAGGAATTATTTTTAGATCTTTTCCTGCGAACAGATCGTTTCTGCATGCGTTGGGAAATATATAAATATAGAGATTAAATAAATAAACGGACTGTGTGTCACTCTTAAGTTGGCAATATATAATGTCAAGTCGAAATCATACCGACTTTGTTTAAATAAGTGAAAAATGACAGTTCGTATTTATATGTATGTATATATATATATATATATATATATGCATATATATATGTATGTATGTAGCCTATATATAATAATTTACGGGGTAACTACAGGGTATTGTTGAGGAAAGATTTAGCGAAAGGAGTCTCGGGTTCGAACCCCTGGTGACTAGCTTTACAAGATGGCGGCTGGAGTGAAGGCTCAGAAATTCAGTAAAATAAGTTAATAAGTTTCACATACGGTGTCCACCAGGTGTTTTTTTTATTAGATTTCTTGTCCGAGAACGGTAAGCCAGGAGTGTTCTAAATTAGCTATAATACAAGTTTATTCCTAGCAGGAATGTTAAGATATGTCGGAGGGATATTTAGTTTGAAAATATGTCCCCGTATGCGAGGCTATCTAACGGGTTTTTGATAAAGATTCTGAAAATTTTCCAACTTGAATGAAGGAGTTACACTTCAAATAAATCGCTCTACACTATACATTTTACCGAAACATCAGATCAAATATCCAAAATCATGAAGAGTATCAATTTTTTTTTTACAGATTGATCTAGCAACACATGTAATGTGTTGGTTAGGATGTTTTTCAATAGAAGTCTTGGATTCGAACTCGGGGATAATGATTTCAGTAATGGGTTAATCTCTCCATGATAGCGCAAGATGGCCGTAGTGTAAAATTGATTCAAGGTTTTTGGAACTTGAACTAGTAAATTATTTTCCATTTTTATACAAGTCAGGAATATTTAGCATTTGTCGGGAGTAAATTGGAAATTTTCCACAACTCGTATAACTAATTTATCTAGGGAAAATATGGAAGTATGGAACTTAGCTTCTTTTACAGATTAAATAACAAAAAAAAAATAAAATTAAATAAAAGTGGCTCATGGAACTCGGCTTCCTTTACAAAATAAAATTTTGTTTTCAAGGGAGTTTATTTAAAGTGTAACTTATAATAGACCTAATTATACTTGGATGGGAAACCGGTAATGGGCACTATATCAGATTAGATCTCGTAACGGTGGATTGAAAATAGATTCTGAAAATTTTCCACAACTGGTAGAAGGTATGTCAGCTGATGGTTCGAACTGGGACACATATTTGTCGCATAACGTCCTTATAATTTAGAAACAAAAAGAACATAATTGAGGGATGTAGAATTTTAATCTATCTTATCGAATCGGTCGATGAACGTTAAGCGGTGAATTTATTAAATAATGGGTTGGATACAGGATAGGATAGCATCTAGTTGATGGATTATAATGATTTAAATGATGTTGATTCATAAGACGAGAGATAGTACTGCTGAGGGAACATTGATGCTGACCATTCTTATAATTCTCTGTCCGAGTAAACGACCTTGCCCACATTATACAACCATTTAATTAGATAATAATAAAACTTTATGATTGGCAAATTAAATACATTGATATGCTCGAAGACGTTTAAATAAT
Source organism: Diploptera punctata (assembly GCA_030220185.1). NCBI lineage: Eukaryota > Metazoa > Arthropoda > Insecta > Blattodea > Blaberidae > Diploptera > Diploptera punctata. The sequence continues at coordinate 512,961 of JASPKZ010008889.1, forward strand.
TACTAGGAATCATAAATATTCTATACTTTAACGATCGCAATGAAATTAATGATAGGAAATAGCTAAAGTATATCACATACAGTAACGTGTCTATATATGCTAAAGGAAAGTAGGAGCGCGAGAGTCATAAACTTTTTTCTCAAAAAAAAAAACATTAGGAAACTTAAATAGTCCTTTATATAAGTGCGGCGATAGTTGCGTCTAATTATGAATATGGTTAAATCTCAATTCAGAAGGAAATAATATTAAAAAGATAATATCCGCAAAAAATAAATGAATAAATACATGGTATTGTCTATTAATCCTAACCCCAAGTGATATGATACTACATAACCAGCGATTTTTTAGTTCTGTTGTGAATTATAAGTCTGATGTTTTATCTACATTATTTAAAAAAAATTGAATTTTCAACCGACTTTATACATTACTTAGGACCTTTGAGTAATTATTTGAATACCCATATGGTGAATGGTGACTTGCAGTTCTCCAGAGAGTATTTTATGCAGTGAAGAGTTTGGATTAAATCAAGAGTGTCCAGTTGTTTTAGGCATTATCTTTTAATGCGACTACATACTTAAAACAATATAATTTAGATTTAATTGTGGCAGCATTTTTGTAAAATTGTGAACTGTTCCGATAAATTTTATAATATTATTGGATCATTTAATTCCATAGTGAGGTGAGCCAATCTAGTCGTAGATCTTTTTGGCATTTTATTGTAGCAAGCGAAGTTGATAATTGAAACGTGCTGATAATGCCGGCGCACTGTAGGACCCTAGGACACACAATGTAAGAAAATGCTGTAAAACAAAAATCAGACTGTAGAACTGACATTGTTGTGATTGCTGAGTTTTAAAAGTTGTGCAGCATGATCTATGGTTCAACTTTTAATTACCTTTAACAGACACACAATGTAAGAAAACGCTGCAAAACAAAAATCAGTCTGTAGAACTGACATTGTTGTGAGTGCTGAGTTTTAAAAGTCGTGCAGCATGATCCATGGTTCAACTTTTAATTACATTTAACAGACACACAATGTAAGAAAATGCTGTAAAACAAAAATCAGACTGTAGAACTGACATTGTTGTGATTGCTGAGTTTTAAAAGTCGTGCAGCATGATCCATGGTTCAACTTTTAATTACATTTAACAGACACACAATGTAAGAAAATGCTGCAAAACAAAAATCAGGCTGTAGAACAGGCTTTGTTGTGAGTGCTGATTTTTAAATTTTACGATTAACTATGTTCCATTTATAACAATACTTTTTTTTCCAACCGGGTCGCAGGGGTTTAGTGGGTAAATATGAGTTAGAATAATATATGAAGAGGAAAATATACACTGAGACTGGGATTTGAACCCAGGACTTTCGCTTTCTATGCGAAAGGTTCTGGGTTCAAACTCCAGTCTGAGCATATATTTTTCTCTTCAAATATAATTTATCCATCATTGAAATGTGAAATGAATAATATAAACATCAAGGAGTTAGAATATTCATGACTCATCTCATATTTGTAGATTTATTGAAAACCAAGGTTTCAATACGTTACATATCATTATCAGTTCTTTATAAAAATAATTTATAATGATGCATAACGTATCAAAACCTTGGTCTTCAAAAATTCTACAAATATAAGTTGATCATGAATATTCCAACTCCTATTAATTAAAATAATCCTCATAGTGTCACTTGCTTTAAATATTAAATTTAAAAAATCTAATCAGTCTGGACAAGCTGACGATAAAACATAATTGTTTTGAAACATGTTCAAGAACAAATCAACATTAATATTGAGGTAAGATGATCAGACCAAAAATAATATAAATAAATAAATCTACCTCGTTTTCAAATATCATAACATAAAAAGTTAAATTATGACAATGCATCACAACCAATAACGTTATGGTGGTGAAGCTAAACTAATGCTTATCCTTTTCACTATTTAAAAATTTATATTGGAAGCTATTCGCAATAATTAATACATAACATTAAATATATCTTCAGAAAATTTCAACTGCTCTGGAATTTGAATCACAGATCTGCTTTAAATGATAGTATTTTTCCCATAGAGCTACAATACAAATCACTCAAACCAAACTTTTTCCCCCCCTTTATCTATTTTGTTCCAAGGTCCACATAAAAGATAAATTTACCTATTCTACTGTTCAATTCCTGATTAAGGTTTAATATTTTCTCTTAAAATTTAACTACACCCTTACAGTTTGTCTGGAAACAATATTATCAGTATAAAGTATCTTTACCTTGTCGTGGTGGAGTGGCTTGCGTGCTTAAATGATCCTGAGAGCTATGCCGGCAGTAGCATTGCTGCCGATAGGGTTACCCATGCCGGACTGGTCGAAGGTGATAAGCCAGACGAAAAAAGTATCTTGGTCGAAAGAGTGACAATCTTTCACCGTAAAAATACAACCGTCAAGAAATGCGGACATGGGTTCAACTGGGGTAAAATTTTCCGGAGGTCAAATAGTCCCCCATTCGGTTCTCCGGGCAGGGACTACTTCAGGAAACCCATGCCAAAGGCTCAAACACAGGGACATATTGCTAGGAATATGAAATGTTAGGACTATATACAATAGCGGGGCACTAAAGATATTAACGTGGGAATTGGATAAATCACCCTTGGATATATACAGGAAGTTAGGTGGCCAGGAGAAGGTAGTCAGGAATCAGGAAGCTTTGCATTATACTACGGGGGAGCAGAAAGACCTGAATTTGGAACGGGTTTTTAACACAGTTAGGCCTAAATAGGAAAACATGTTCATATTTTTATTTGTGATTGTTGTATTATTAGATTTCAATGGGATACAGGATTTAAATAACTACTATTCTACCCCTCTGGCACACAGTGACAAGAATATAGCCTTCATTAGATTTATTACATAATATGAGCAATTACAGGGAATAAGACATTTATAAACTTAACAAAAGCATCGGCGTTGGTTGGGAAGAGAGAGATAGTCATCTTACAGAGGATCAGAATATAGAGTCATAGGAATAATATTCCTTTCCAAGTAATTGTGATTGGTTTCAAAGAGTAGTTGTGAGTAGAAATTTCACTATATTATAATACAGTAAAGAGATCTGAACACAGAGAGGACAAAAACTTGATAAAGCGACTTCATGTTGGAAAAAATGCAATATTACAAAAAAACATTACTAACTTAAAATTAATAGTAATTCGCACTGAGGTATTTATATGCAGCATTATTTCTTAATGTGCCTACAGGTAAAAAAAAAATGAGATTCTTATAATTGGTCAATTTCCAACAAAATACACATTGATTACATAGAAAAAAAATCAAAATAACCAAATATGTTTACATATAACATAAGACAATTTACTTGCCTTCAGTCATCTAATGACTGTCTTTAAATTAAAAATTCAGTTAATCAAAAACAAATCTTGGTATTATAATAGGGGGCCTGCTGTAGACCTACCTGTTTATAACAAGTATGGGGAAGTTTGAATTTAATATAATTAAACAGCATCACATTTCTTTTTAAATGTTGGTGTGTGTACGTAGATTATACTGTACATATGTCACAAAACTATTAAAACTACGTGTAGGCCTAATTATTGTGAATTGTTATAATATTAAACAAACTTGAAAGAATATAAAAATAATCTTAAAATGAATAACACGAAAATGGAAGCTAATCCTATTTATTTCAAACTACGTACATCTACACTAATTTATAATATTGAAAATAAACGAAAATATAGTATAAAAATTAATTACATCAGAATTTAAAACATTGATGCAGTATGTATAAATAATGAAAGCACACGAATTTTTGCAATGGAAAATAAGAAAACATAAGAAAAATGACGCACGGATACACAATTCAGCCAACATAATAAGGAGGGAATTTATTACCAACATAACTGATATAATGAGTTACACTCGGTGTAACCAACTAGCTGTTAAAAGTAGTTGGTACAACGCATATTGACACTACACTTCTGGTAGCCTTAAGCGTCAGACAGCTGCCTGGAGATTTAACATGAAGTTCGTACAACCGGCCCTTAGTCAGAAGGAGGATCCTATCCGCTATCCGAGATGTTTATTAGTGATCGGATATCATACATAATTCTAAAAGCGGTAAACTCCATGAGTTTATAATTTTTTTGTAATGTCCCTGCCCCCACATAAGAAACAGATGACAAAATCAAGGATGAGTTCTATGAAGAATTAGAAATGCTTATTTGATAGCCTTCCAATTCACGATTTCATATGAAAAGTGGTTTAGGATATTTTACTGCAAGATTGGGGCATGAAGATATATTCAAACCAACAATAGGCAAATTCAGTCTTCATGAAGATGGTAACGACAGACGGGGTTTAATTTTTCATATTTTGCCACATCGAACAATCTCATTGTTAAGAGCAAAACATTTCAGCATATAAGGATATTCATAAATTCACCTGTACATCCCCCGATGTAGAAACTCGGCACCAGATAGATCATTTAATTGTGGATAACCGCTGGCTACAGTTAGCATCATCGATGTTAGATCAGTTAGAGGGACAGACTGCAATTCGGATCATCATCTGGTCAGAGTGAAAATCAGACAACGGCTATCACTTATGAGAGGAACAAACACTAAAGATGATTCTGTAAAATTTGAATTACAAAAACTTGAAAAATGATGAAATGCGGCAAGAATACCAAATCAAAATTGCTAATAGATTTGAAGTACTGGAATCTTCAGGTGACAATGTGCCAAACGAAGAAGAAACTGATATAAATAAAGAATGGGAGGCTATAAGGGATACTATTAAATTATCAGCATCACAAAACATTGGTTGTTTAAAAAAGAGGCAAAACAAGAAATGGTTTCATGAGGAATGTGCCAACATTGTGAAGAAAAGAAAGCTAGCAAAATTGAAATGGTTACATGAACCAAATGAGGTAAATTTAGAGCAATTGGGTAGTATTAGACGGGAAACCACCAAGTTACTAAAGAGTAAAAGGAGGGAATATTTGAGAGAGAAGATTAATGATCTTGAAATGAATGCAAAAAATAGGAACATTAGAGAATTGTACCAGGGAATTAGTGTAGAGAAGAAAGGGTTTCAGGCTAGAACAAACATAATTCGGAATGAAAATGAGGATATGATTGCAGATTCCAGGAGTATATTAAATAGATGGAAAAGTTACTTTAATCAGCTATTAAATGTACATACAGAACAGGACATTGAAGAGGATAATTTACAGACAACAGAAATGCTAGTCGCAGAACCAAGTGCATTAGAGTTTGAAATGGCAATAGAAAAATTGAAGATGTATAAAGCATCAGGTTTAGATTAGATCCCAGCAGAACTGATAAAATCAGGGGGAGAAAAATTGATGGACAAGATACGCTGGTTGCTGGGAAAATAAACTCTTCCAGATGAATCAATGAAGGAATCAATTATCGTACCAATTTATAAGAAAGGAGATAAAACTGATTGCAACAACTACAGGGGCATCTCATTACTTTCAACTTCGTACAAAATTCTAACAAATATATTAGTAAGCAGACTTACTCCCTATATTGATGACATTCTAGGAGATCATCAATGTGCATTTAGAAGAAACAGGTCTACAACAGATCAGATTTTTAGTATCAGACAGATTTTAGAAAATAATTGGGAATATAATGGTACTGTACTTCAACTATATGTTGACTTCAAAAAAGCATATGATTCAATTAAGAGGGAGAAGTTATATAGTATCCTGCTGGAGATCATAATTTCTAAAAAGTTAGTTAGACTTATATGAATGTGTCTAAATGGCACAAAGAGTAAGGTGCGTGTAGGCAAACAGTTTTCGGACACTTTTGAAATCCAGAATGGGCTGAAGCAAGGAGATGCACTATCTCCTCTACTATTTAATTTTGTACTAGAGCATGCCATTAAATCTTTAGAGAATGAGGAAGGCTTACAACTCAGTGGTATTAATAAGTTGTTAGTTTATGCTGATGATATAGTATTATTGGCCGATAGCGAGGAGATACTAAAGGACAAGACGCACACACTATTGAGTAACACTAAGAAATTAGGACTGGAAGTAAATATATGTATAAAACTGCTTTTGGAACGGGTTTTTAGTCAGAAGGAGGATCCTATCCGCTATCCGAGATATTAAGTTTGTTAGTGATAGGATATCATACATAATTCTAAAGGGTAAACGACATGATTTTATAATTGTAAATGTACATGCCCCCACAGAAGATAAAGATGACAAGATCAAGGATGAGTTCTATGAAGAATTAGAATGCTTATTTGATAGCCTTTCATGATATCACATATGAAAATTGTCTTAGGAGATTTTAATGCAAAAGTGGAGCGGGAAGATATATTCAAACCAACAATAGGCAAATTCAGTCTTCATGAAGATGGTAACGACAACGAGGTTTAGATTAGTCACATTTGCCACATCGAAGAATCTCATTGTTAAGAGCACAACATTTCGGCATAAGGATATTCATAAATACACCTGGATGTCCCCAGATGGAGAAACTCGGAACCAGATAGATCATGTATTAGTGGATAAACGCTGGTACAGTAGCATCATCGATGATAGATCAGTTAGAGGGACAGACTGCAATTCGGATCATCATCTGGTCAGAGTGAAAATCAGAAAATGGCTATCGCTTATGAGAGGAACAAACGCTAAAGATGATTCTGTAAAACATGAATTAAAAAACTTGAAAAATGATGAAATGCGGCAAGAATACCAAATCAAAATTGCTAATAGATTTGAAGTACTAGAATCTTCAGATGGCAATGTGGCAAATGAAGAAGAAACTGATATAAATAAAGAATGTGAGGCTATAAGAGATACTATTAAATTGTCAGCATCAGAAAGCATTGGTTGTTTAAAAAAGAGGCAAAACAAGAAATGGTTTCATGAGGAATGTGCCGACATTGTTAAGAAAAGAAAGCTAGCAAAAAAGAAATGGTTACACAAGCCAGATGAGGTAAATTTAGAGCAATTGGGTAGTATTAGACGGGAAACCACCAAGTTACTAAACAGTAAAAAGAGGGAATATTTGAGAGAGAAGATTAATGATCTTGAAATGAATGCAAAAAATAGGAACATTAGAGAATTATATCAGGGAATTAGTATAGAGAAGAAAGGGTTTCAGGCTAGAACAAACATAATTCGGAATGAAAATGGGGATATGATTGCAGATTCTAGGAGTATATTAAGTAGATGGAAAAGTTACTTTAATCAGCTATTAAATGTACATACAGAACAGGACATTGAGGAGGATAAGTTACAGACAGCAGAAATGCTAGTCCCAGAGCCAAGTGCATTAGAGGTTGAGATGACGATTGAAAAATTGAAGATGTATAAAGCATCAGGTTCAGATGAGATCCCAGCAGAACTGATAAAATCAGGGGGAGAAAAATTGATGGACAAGATACGCTGGTTGCTTAGAATGATTTGGGAAAATGAAGCTCTTCCAGATGAATGGAAGGAATCAATTATCGTACCAATCTATAAGAAAGGAGATAAAACTGATTGCAACAACTACAGGGGCATCTCATTACTTTCAACTTCGTACAAAATTCTAACAAATATGTTAGTAAGCAGACTTACTCCCTATATTATTGACATTCTAGGAGATCATCAATGTGCATTTAGAAGAAACAGGTCTACAACACATCCGATTTTTAGTATAAGACAGATTTTAGAAAAGAAATGGGAATATAATGGTACTGTACATCAACTATATGTAGACTTCAAAAAAGCATATGATTCAATTAAGAGGGAGAAGTTATATAGTATACTGCTGGAGTTCGGAATTCCTAAAAAGTTAGTTAGACTTATACGAATGTGTCTAAATGGCTCAAAGAGTAGGGTGCGTGTAGGCAAACAGTTTTCAGACACTTTTGTAATCCAGAATGGGTTGAAGCAAGGAGATGCACTATCTCCTCTACTATTTAATTTTGTACTAGAGCATGACATTAAATCTTTGGAGAATGAGGGAGGCTTACAACTCAATGGTATCAATAAGCTGTTAGTTTATGCTGATGATGTAGTACTACTGGCCGATAGCGAGGATATACTAAAGGCCAACACGCACACACTATTAAGTAACACTAAGGAATTAGGACTGGAATTAAATATCAGTAAAACTAAATATATGGTCACACGTAGAAATTCAGTATATAATGGAAATGGACAGCTAATGACAAATGAGGGAAATTTTGAGGAAGTGGCTGAATTCAAATACCTAGGAACAATAATCACAAATAGGAATGAGACGCACAAAGAAATTAAACATAGGCTCAATTCAGGAAATGCATGTTATTATGCATTGCAGAGACTTTTGATGTCCCAACTCCTTTCAAAAAACGTTAAGCTGAAAATATATAAAACTATTATTCTACCAGTTATATTGTATGGGTGCGAAACATGGACTCTTACTTTAAGGGAGGAAAGGAGATGACGAGTATTTGAGAATAAAGTACTTAGGAAAATTTTTGGACCAAAGACAGATGAACAGACAGGTGAATGGAGAAGACTACATAACAATGAACTACATGATCTTTATAGGAAGCCAGATATAATAACAGTTAAGTCTCGTAGACTGCGATGGGCAGGACATGTTGCGCATATGAGGAATGAAAGTCTTACATGGAAGCTTCTTGTAGGAAAGCCAGAGGGAAAACACCCAGTTGGTAGACCAAGAATGAGGTGGGAGAACAACATTAACTATGATTTGAGGGAAGTAGATTATACAGGGAATGATTGGCAAGCTTTGGCTTAGGATAGGGATGTATGGAGAGCTTATGTCCGCGCGGCCATGAACCTACGGGTTCGATAGTGCCAGTGAGTAAGTAAGTAAGTAGTATCCTACCAGTTATATTATATGGGTGCGAAACATGGACTCTTACTTTAAGGGAGGAAAGGAGATTACAAGTATTTGAGAATAAAGTATTTTTGGGCCAAAGAGAGATGACTGGCAGGTGAATGGAGAATACTACATAACAATGAACTAAGTGGTCTTTATAGGAAACCAGATATAATAAGAAAAGTTAAGTCTCGTAGACTGCGATGGACAGGACATGTTGCACGTATGTGGAATAAAAGACTTGCATGGAAGCTTCTTGTAGGAAAGCCAGAGGGCAAACGCCCAGTTGGTAGACCAAGAATGAGATGGGAGAATGACATTAACTATGATTTGAAGGAAGTAGATTATACAGGGAATAATTGGAAAGCATTAGCTCAGGATAGGGATGTATGGAGAGCGTATGTCCGCGCGGCCATGAACCTACGGGTTCGATAGTGCCAGTGAGTAAGTAAGTATTTATAGTATCAATGGTTTCTCTGAAAATTGAGTAAAGTACTTGAGAAGGAATTAAAAAAGAAAAATATTCTTTTGTATGAAGTGACATGCGTGTAATGGTTGTATACAAACTACTTACTACAAAGACAATGTGAGTAGTAACTGAAGTGCAAAAATCATTTAAAAGCCCTCCTGACAACAGCGTGGAACCTACTTTTTCTATTTTTGTATCTTTCATGTATAATCTCTACATGTCAAATTTTCGGCATAGTTCAAACAAGAAATTGTTTATATTTTGTATACTTACTTACTCACTGACACTATCGAACCCGTAGGTTAATGGCCGCGCGGACATAAGCTCTCCATACATCCCTATCCTGAGCTAATGCTTTCCAATCATTCCCTGTATAATCTACTTCCCTCAAATCGTAGTTAATGTCGTTCTCCCACCTCATTCTTGGTCTACCAATTGGGCGTTTTCCTTCTGGCTTTCCTACAAGAAGTTTCCATGCACGTCTTTCATTCTCCATACGCGCAACATGTCCTGCCCATCGCAGTCTACGAGACTTAACTGTTCTTATTATATCTGGCTTCCTATAAAGACCATGTAGTTCATTGTTATGTAGTCTTCTCCATTCACCTGTCTGTTCATCTCTTTTTGGTCCAAAAATTTTCCTAAGAACTTTATTCTCAAATACTCGTAATCTCCTTTCCTCCCTTAAAGTAAGAGTCCATGTTTCGCATCCATATAATATAACTGGTAGAATAATAGTTTTACATATTTACAGCTTAAATTTTTTTGAAACGAGTTGGGACATCAAAAGTCTCTGCAATGCATAATAGCATCCATTTCCAGAATTGAGCCTATGTTTAATTTCTTTGTGCATCTCATTCCTATTTGTGATTATAGTTCCTTGGTATTTGAATTCAACCACTTCCTCAAAACTTCCCTCATTTGTCATTTGCTGTCCATTTCCATTATATACTTACATTCTACGTGTGACCATGTATTTAGTTTTACTGATATTTACTTCCAGTCCTAATTTCTTAGTGTTACTCAATAGTGTGAGCGTGTTGGCCTTTAGTATCTCCTCGCTTACCATTATATTTCCATTTCTTTTCTAAAATCTGTCTTATACTAAAAATCTGATCTGTTGTAGACCTGTTTCTTTTAAATTCACACTGATGATCACCTAGAATATCATCAATATAGGGAGTTAGTCTGCTTACTAATATATTTGTTAGAATTTTGTACAAAGTTGAAAGTAATGAGATGCCCCTGTAGTTGTTGCAATCAGTTTTATCTCCTTTCTTATAAATTGGTACGATAATTGATTCCTTCCATTCATCTGGAAGAGCTTCTTTTTCCCAAATCATACTAAGCAACCAGCGTATCTTGTCCATTAATGTTTCTCCCCCTGATTTTATCAGTTCTGCTGGGATCTCATGTGAACCTGATGCTTTATACAACTTCAATTTTTCAATCGCCATTTCAACTTCTAATGCACTTGGTTCTGCGACTAGCATTTCTGCTGTCTGTAAATCATCATCCTCAATGTCCTGTTCTGTATGAACATTTAATAGCTGATTAAAGTAACTTTTCCATCTATTTAATATACTCCTGGAATCTGCAACCATATCCCTATTTTCATTCCGAATTATGTTTGTTCTAGCCTGAAACCCTTTCTTCTCTATACTGATTCCCTGATATAATTCTCTAATGTTCCTATTTTTTGCGTTCATTTGAAGATCATTAATCTTCTCTCTCAAATATTCCCTCTTTTTACTCTTTAGTAACTTGGTGGTTTCCCGTCTAATACTACCCAATTGCTCTAAATTTACCTCATTTGGCTCGTGTAACCATTTCATTTTTGTAGCTTTCTTTTCTTTACAATGTCGGCACATTCCTCATCAAACCATTTCTTGTTTTGCCTCTTTTTTAAACAACCAATGTTTTCTGATGCTGATAATTTAATAGTATCTCTTATAGCCTCCCATTCTTTATTTATATCAGTTTCTTCTTCGTTTGGCACATTGTTATCTGAAGATTCCAGTACTTCAAATCTATTAGCAATTTTGATTTGGTATTCTTGCCGCATTTTATCATTATTCAATTTTTTAAATTCAAATTTAAAGAATCATCTTTAGCGTTTGTTCCTCTCATAAGCGATAGCCGTTGTCTGATTTTCACCCTGACCAGATGATGATCCGAATTGCAGTCTGTCCCTCTAACTCAGTGGTACTCATTACGCGGCCCGCGGGCCGCATGCGGCTCTTAAGGATATTTATTAAGGCTCTTGGAATAATTTTACCTTCAATACATTACATTTAAATTTTAAATTCTAAGTAGAAAATAATATTATCTTTATTGAAATTCTACAAAACTCTGGATATCCCTGTGCTATTCCGAGCAGTACAGTACCGCACGTGTTCAACAATGCAATGCAATATCCTGTCTAGTGTTATTGGTTTTGAATATGTGTACGTTTGTTTTTAAAACCGTTTGAACTTCTACATTGTCGTCCGAATCTTTCACAATGAAATATTATACAATTTAGTTTCTATGAACAAGCGACTGGATTCTGTGTGTTACCTAATCAGTTGAAGTGAAGTGAAGTGAATTTCAGTGTTTAGTAGTAGTAGGACTTTATTAGACAAAAAAGTAAGATATTTACAATATTATTTACAAATATGCGTCGCACGGGTAGTAAGCCGTACGTGCTGTTGACAGTCCGTTACAATAAAGTAATAATTGGTACTAGTGTAAAGAAAAATAAACAAAAACAGCAATAACATTACAATTACATAAAGAAAACACAATAAAAATATTACAATTAATTAATAACACAATAGCATTATACACTAAAAACATTAACATTACAATTACATAAAGAAAACACAATAATATTACAATTAAGTAATAACACAATAGCAATAACATTACAATTACATAAAGAAAACACAATAATAATATTACAATTAAATAATAACACAATAGCATTATACACTAAAAACATTAACATTACAATTACATAAAGAAAACACAATAATATTACAATTAGGTAATAACACAATAGCATTATACACTAAAAAAACATTAACATTACAATTACATAAAGAAAACACATTAATATTACAATTAAATAATAACACAACAGCATTATACACTAATTAATTTATATATAATTGTTAATAATTAATGGTATTGCATTTTGATAACATATATTTATTCATGAATGAGTGTTGTCCTTATTTTTCACGTTTTGTCCAGAAATTTACCGAGGTTTATCCAATTTTCTGGATTTACCAATAACTCGTAGCATGCCAATCTTTCCCGATTTGAATTTAGAAATCTTTCCGGTAATAACTGACGTCTCCAATATTCTAAATCATTACATTTTCCTAATATATGTATCTCATCTTCAAAGTTCCCGCACATTGGACATATTCGCATATCGCGATCGTCGCTAATTTTTAGAAATTTCCATGCCCCTAGCCTAAACCAAGCAAGCCCTGATCTCTCCTTAAATCCTAGATTGAGTATATACGATTCTTTTCCCCAGACGTGTTTTAGGTCTCTTTGTAAACACAGTGAGCGTTTTCCTGTACATTCGGCGAAGGTATCTTGTTGGTTTACATCTAAGTACCTCCTCCTTATTTTTCTCCACACGTTCTTGCGATTTTCAGTCCCTTTTTCCCATATCCAGCCCATCCCAATCTTTTGGAGTTCTCTCCTAACCTCGTCTGCCCAAAATTTAACATCTATGTTTGTAATTTGGTGGTCGTAACAAATTGCTCTAAGCATTGTTTGTTCACCTTGGATTACTCGCAACCAGCATTTGAGTACACGAATTTTACAGTTAATGTCGTCCTGGAATGACCCGAATTCATATAAAATTCCACAGTTAGAAACGGCCTTACTAAGTCCTGTAATATACTTTAGAAAATGCGTATATACCTTATTTAGTATTTCCGTTCTTTGGAAACCCCAAATCTCACTACTATAGTGCATTACTGGCCTGACCATCGCTGCATACATTTTTTCTAATGTACTGACTGGAATATCAGGCACTCGACCCAGAATACCGAGTACACTGTTAAGTTGTCCCCTCCCTTTAAATAATGCTATATCAATGTGTTTTTTCCACTTTCCGTTCATTTTCAACGTCGTACCAAGATATTCAAAATGTTTCACGTTTTGAAGAACTTGATCTCTGTATTTCCATTCCTCTGTTCTACCATAAACCGTCCCATTTTTAAAGGTCATTGTTTTTGTCTTACTAACATTTACAGTCAATCCCCAATTCCTACAGTATATTTCCAGTAGGTCAAGACCTCTTTGCAATCCCTTGATTGTCTTGGAACAGATAATTAAATCATCTGCATACAACAGGACTGGGATTCTAACATTTCCTATCTCCGGAGCCTCAATTTCTCCTTCTAGCATTACGTCTACAATATCATCAACGAATAGATTAAATAGCATTGGTGATAAAATGCAACCTTGTCTCACTCCCCGATTGGCTTCGCTGCTCTCTGTAAAGTGCCCTTGGTCTACTTTTATACAAAATTTAACATATTTATAAATTGACATTAAAGCATGTATCATTTTATGAGACAATCCTTTCCGATTTAATTTTTCCCAAAGTGCGCTTCGGTCCACAGTATCAAATGCCATCTTAAAATCAATGAATGCACAAAATAATTTACCCCCCTTCATTTTCAGATTGTCATCAATTAATATTCTCAGAACAAATAGGTTGTCCACCGTGGAGTACCCTTCTCTAAAACCTGCCTGATATTTTGAGAGCCTATTGTTCTCTTTAGCCCATTGTCTGATTCGTTCGTAAAGTACTTTACAATATATTTTTCCGAACACTGACAAGAGACAAATTCCCCTATAACTTTCTGGTATCTGTGCCCCACCTTTCCCTTTGTATAGCGGTTGGATGACACCTGTCGCCCAGGCTTCCGGATAATCTCCTCCATTAAAAAGTTTGTTGAACGCAGTTTTCAAAACGTCTAATAATTTATTGGATGATATCATATTTTTCAAGAATTCCCCTGGTATTCCATCAATTCCAGGTGCTTTACCATTCTTTAAACATTTAATGGAAGAAACCACTTCATTTTTCGAAATATCCTGATCCAGTAGTTGAATATGAATTGGGTCAGGGATCTCAACTATATTTTCCTTGATCATATCTTAACCTCTCATTTCCCAGCACCCTATCAAAGTAACTTCTCTCCATTCCCCGGGCGTTATTCTTGTCCGATTTATGGACTTTACTTTGAGTTCCCTTAACGCTCTCCATATGTCTGCAATGTTCCCACTTTCAGTCGCGACTCTCATTTCTTCGGATTTCTTATTTTGCCATGCTAGTTTTGTTTCTGCCAAAAATTCTTTATATTCCTTTCTCTGTTGCGCATAATTTTTTCTGCTTTCATCTGTGCTTTCTTTTCTAAACTTTAAAAGACTACTTTCGACAAATTTCTTCTTCTTTCTACATGCATTATTGTAATGGCTGGTGTATTTTCGAAAGGGAAAAAGAGAAAACTCGAAGATGAAGGAAGAGTTTTTCAAGATACTTGGAGGCATGAATTTTTCTTCATACCTGCTAAAAAGGAAGGCAGTGCGATGTGTTTATTATGTCGAGACGTAGTTCTAGGTTATAAACGATTTAATCTTAATAGGCATTATAAAACGGTACATTCAGATTTTGAGTGCAAATATCCTAAAGATTCTAAATTGAGAGCAGAAAAACTAAAAACATTAAAAATGTCAATAGTGTCTGAACGGAAAATGATGTTGGATACCGTAAGTGAAAATAAATTGATAACAAAAGCATCATATGAAGTAGCAGAAATTTAGCACGCAAAATAAAACCGTTTGCCGATGCAGAGATTTTTAAGGAGTGTTTTCTAGTCGTTTTTGACACATTATTTTCTAAATTCCCAAATGCAAAACAGATAAAAAGTGACATACAAAAGTTACAACTTTCCGATTCTACTTGTGTTAGGAGAGTTCACGAAATGTCTGTAGACATGCTGCTTTGTACTCTCGATGAAATTCGTGAATATGACTATTTCAGCCTTGCTCTGGATTCGCCCCACCTCTCAGTTGCTTTTATTTTTTAAATATCGTAATAAGATAGGGATTATAAAGGAAGAATTTTTAACTGTAATATCTATGACAGGTCAGACACGGGGAATAGATTTTTTTGAAGCAGTTAAGTCTTTTTTTGACAATTACAAAATTGACCTAAACAAACTTTTATCAGTGTGCACTGACGGTTGTCCCTCAATGGTAGGTTGTCATACAGGATTCATTTCTCTGTTAAAAAACATTTAAATAGAGACCACTTATTAACATACCATTGCATTTTACATCAAGAAAATCTTGCTGCTAAATTTGAAGAAACTTTCAGATCTGTGATGAAGAAAGTAATTAACATTGTTAATTTCATTAGATCACGTGAACTAAATCATAGGCAATTCATAGAATTTCTCAAAGAGCTTAATTCACAGTATGATGATGTTATTTATCACAGTAAGGTCAGGTAAAGGAAGAGTTTTGGAACAATTTTTTAATCTTCGCCATGAAATAAAACTCTTTTTAAGTGAACGAGATAAAGAATACCTTCAACTAGACTCTTCTTCATGGTGGTTAAAAGTTGGCTTCCTGATGTCAAAATTAAAATGCAAGGTACAAATAAACTTATTACTCAGCTCACAAGTGCAATTTTTTCTTTAGAAGAAAAATTAAAAATGTATACAGAAGAAATTAGTAATAATGATTTCACTAGTTTCCCATGTTTCCAACATCTTATTGAAGAATATTCAGAGGAAGAAATAAACTTGCAACCTTTCATAGAATTGCTCACTGTACTACACCATGATTTCAGCGCGAGATTTAATGATTTTAGAAAGTTTCGAAACCGATTTCGATTAGTTGAAAATCCCTGGTCAATAACGACAACAGATGTAACTGGGTTGTCAATTTTTCGTCCTGAGATTAGAAATGTAAAAAATTAACTTATTCATCTCCAGCAGGATTCAGAACTGGAAGGCATTTTTCAAGAGAAACGAAAAACGAATTCAATTTTAGAGTTTTGGAATACAGTTCCAGAAAAACAGTTCGAAAACTTGGTGTCGTGTGCATATAACATTCTGTGTCTTTTTGGATCAACGTACGTTTGTGAAATGACTTTCTGTAAGATAAAGTTCATCAAGAGTAAACATAGATCTCGTCTCACCAATGTGAACTTGGAAAACCTGCTGCGGATATGTGTGGCAAATCAACCAGCTCGTATTGACAAAATTGTGCAAGAGAGTAGCAGAGTTCGACCATCAACTTCACTGCAGTAATCTACACAACTGTAAGTTGCCTTAAAATTATGTACAGTACCGTAATAATAATAATAATAATAATAATAATAATAATAATAATAATAATAATAATAATAATAATAATAATAATAATAATAATAATAATAATAATAATAATAGTATTAATAATAAACAGTTAATTATTAACAAATATTAAATGACAGTAACCAGTAATTGTGTTTTGTCCATACATGTAAAAAAAAAAAAGCTGCGTGTTACCAAGACTGAGAACTGTGAAATTTGGTGCGGCTCTCGAACAGATATGGTTTCTTATATTTGGCTCTCTTGTAATTTCTAGTGAGTACCACTGCTCTAACTGATCTAACATCGATGATGCTACTGTGCCAGCGTTTATCCACTAATACATGATCTATCTGGTTCAGAGTTTCTCCATCTAGGGACGTCCAGGGGTATTTATGAATATCCTTATGCTGAAATGTTGTGCTCTTAACAATGAGATTCTTTGATGTCGCAAATGTGACTAATCTCACCCCGTTGTCGTTACTATCTTCATGATATTGTTGGTTTGAATATATCTTCCCGCCCCACTTTTGCATTAAAATCTCCTAAGACAATTTTCATATGAAATCGTGAAAGGCTATCAAATAAGCATTCTATTTCTTGATAGAACTCATCCTTGATCTTGTCATCTTTATCTTCTGTATACTATAACAAATTCAATATATTACTGTAACCAATGATAAAGAGTAAAACAATTGTCTGAACCGGGAATCGGGGTTACAAAAGAGTAGTGAAGTGCATTCAATAACCTCTCCTACTTAAATCCCAACCTCTCCTTCACGTGGTGCAACCTGCTTATAACAAACGAGGCTCTGGGGACCGAGTCACAGCGGTATAACTGTTACATCAGGAGTAGAGTAAATGCTAATCCTCCTTCATGCCTGTCCAGAGGCTTTAGGTGGCAGCCCCACCACTGGACTTACTACTTTTCGGCTAGCAATCGACTGGTAGGAAATTAACTTGCTTTCAAGTCTCCATAGATTCAAAACCGGAAGGATATACACGTTGACAACCAAGCAATACTCAAGGACAAGAAATGGTAAAAGGAAAACATATTTAAACTCGCAACATGGAATGTTCAAGGAATAGGACATAAAGACTTAGAACTGGATGAAATTCTTAATCAAATGTCAATAAAGATAGCCGCCATAACAGAAACTAAAAAGAAATTAAGAGGGACCCGAATGATTAATAATTATTTACAAATCTATTGTGGTGTACCTAGTAATGAAAGAGCAAAAGAGAGAGTAGCCCTAATGGTACATAAATCTCTTGAACGTAAGATTGATAACTAAACTTTCTGGAATGGAAGAATTATTCAAATTAGATTAATTAAAAATTAAATCGTGGATATTTGACAGTAATTGCCGAGTTTATGCCAGCAGTAAATGGTTGAAGAGACAGAAAGTGATAATTTTTACTCAATGCTACAGGATGTCACAGACAAAGTTAATCCAAATGATTTTATAGCTTTGATGGGAGATCTCAACGCTAGAGTAGGTACAACTAACATACATTCTATTGTTAGTACTTATGGTGAACATACCATCAATCAAAATGGTAGAAGATTAATTGACTTTGCTACCTATAATAACTTTCCAATTACAAACACATTTTTTCAATATAAAGACTGCCATAAATATACATGGTCTGCTCGGAATTCTCAGTCAATTATAGATTATGTACTAACTAATCGTAAACTTTTTAATTATGTTCTGGATACCAGAATTTTCAGGAGTCTTGAACTGGAAACAGATCATTTTCTGCTTGTCTCAACCTGTCGCTTCTCTCCATGTTATATAAAACATTCAAAATGTAAACCACGTTATCAGGAAAAAACACATTTTTAAAGTTAGCCTTTTACAGCAAGATAGTATTCGATGGTTATACCAACAAAGAACAAAATCACACACAATTAATTCTGATACTTCAAATTCCGTAGAAGAAGAATGGAATAACATCTGTAACATATTACAAAAAGCAGCTCAAGAAAGTTTAGGGACAAAACTAAAATGGCACAGGAAAAGAGGTCTCAGAAAATTGGATGATGATATAGCAAAAATTATTGCTGAAAAAAGACAAGCATTTAAACAATATATAGCAACTGGGCTGTTGAATGACAAAATTGATTATTATCATAAAGGAGCTATTGCAAAACGTAATCAGAAGAATACACAGAGAAAATTGGGACACTTTCGTCTCTAACCTAGAGAGAGGTCTCACCAAACTTAACCCAAAAACTTACAAAGTTTTAAATAATCATAGCCAAGAGTGTAAAGAGAGTGTAAAATTAAATTTGATTGATAAAACGACTTGGATTACATATTTTCAAAATTTATGATCCATCTCCCAGACCAATTTTGATTTACCCATATCTCAGAACGACGAATTTCTATATATCACTGAAGCAGAACTTGACACAGCTTTAGAGTCCTGTAAAAATAATAAAGCACCTGGTGAGGATGGACTTCATATAGAATTTTTTTAATATTCTGACAAAACTCTTAAACAAAAATTTCTTCACTTACTAAACAAAATAATCTTGGGAGAAGACCTACCTTCATCTTGGCAGAAAGCCATTATCATACCAATTTTTAAAAAAAGGTAACCTCAAAGATTGCAATAATTATCGAGGCATTAGCCTTCTCAACAGTGGATATAAAGTTTTTACAAAAATTCTAGCATCTAAATTACAAAAACACTATGAAAACTTATTAGGGGAAGAACAAAATGATTTTGGTAAGGGAAGATCCTGTGCCGATGGTTATTTCACCTTAAAAGTTCTTATCGAAAAGCACAAAGAATTCAATAAAGAACTACATATAGCGTTTATAGATTTTATTAAAGTATTTGATCGAGTTGACAGACGAAAACTTTTAGATATATTAACTGATGATGGAACACCAAATCAACTGATCCAAACAATTTTTAATCTGTATAAAAATAACATCATAACAGTACAAATAGGAACAGAATTGTCAGATTGGAAACATAATAAATTGCGGAGTCAGACAAGGATGCCCTCTCTATCACCACTTATATTTAATGTATACATTAATGCTATCATCAGACACTGGATTGACAGTTCATGGTAATATTCCTCTCTCAAGACACACAATTTTAGACACACTCTTATATGCAGATGATCAGGCTCTTTTCGGCAATAATGAAGATGAATTACAATATTCCACTCATCATCTTAATATAATAGCCCAACGATTTAACATGGAAATATCAACAACAAAATCTAAAGTTATAGCCTTTCAAGGGAAATTCCCAGTAAGAAGTAAAATTTGTATTCAGAATTCAATATTAGAGCAAGTAAATTCATTTAAATACTTAGGATATAATCTAACTTATAATGAGGAATGTGATATATCCTTTAAAATACAAAACTATAATAAAGCTTTAAGAATTATCAACCAAGTTTTTAAACCATTAAAGTGCAGAGGCACACAAGAATGAAAATCTATAAAGTTCTCGCTAGACCCATAATCTGTTATGGCAGCGAAGCTTGGACCATCAGAACCCAGGATGAGCGACATATTACAGCCACGGAGATGAAATTTCTGCGACGAACTGCAGGTTATAGCCTTCTTGACCACCAAAGAAATTCAACAATAGCCAGAGAGTTAAACATCGTACCTATATCTGAATACCTCCAAGAATATAGAAACAATTAGCTAGCCCATATTCAGCGCATGGATCGTCACACAATACCAAAACAAATTCTTCACTACATTCCTCGAGGCAGAAGATCTGTGGGTTGACCTTTTCGGAGATGGCGGGAGACCGTAACGGGCCACTGGGCCTTATACTTGAAAGGCAGATGATGATGAGATGATGACCGGGAATCGAACCTTTAGCTTTCCGCTCTAACACACAGGCCACTGATCTAATTCAGGCTTCATTCCCATACAAGCATAAATCCTTCCTTTACCTTGCTCTATTGGTCCCACTCTACTGGACAGAGTGTTAGCACAGAAAACTAAAGGTTCGGGGTTCGATTCCCGGTTCAGGCAAAAAAATCTCTTTATCATTGATTACAATAATTTAATTGTTTATTAATTTACTTATTTCTATCATAGTAATAGCTTTAGCTTCTCAATATTAGTTTAATCAATATATTACATTTAAATTTCACTAAAATCTTATATATAAAAATTAATATTTGTTTATATGTTTGTTTGTTCGTTTGTACTTTATGTGCCGCCATACCGTTGATCCGATTGTGATGAGGATTTTTGCAAAATGTTCAGAAGATTCCCGGGAAGAACTCCTACACCCTTAAAAATCGTCTTTTGTAGTGGAAAACGTGAAAGAAGTGGCTCTTTGGACTCTTAAATGGCTTACGCCGCCTAAGCCATAATAAATACACAAAATGAATGTACACAGAATTGAATATCTCAAAAGGCTCTACAAAAAAGTTCGCGGCAGCATGTGTTTATCTCTTATGGATAACTCACAATAACCATTTTTGTCTTTCATTGATACCAGGAGAATAATGCCCATTCGGGTGAAGCTTTCATTTTTATTATTCATACCAAGAGACCCGCACCGTAGCCAAGTGGTTAAGGCAACAAGTATTGGCGTATAACTACGGGGATTTTTTTTTTCTCGTGGAATTTCGGCCAGTATTGGACCGGTGCCCCTCCATGGTATCTTTACCTTGTCGTGGTGGAGTGGCTTGCGTGCTTAAATTATCATGAGAGCTAGGCCGGCGGTAGCATTGCTGCCGATAGGGTTACCCATGCCGGACTGGTCGAAGGAGATAAGCCAGACGAAAAAAGTACCTTGGTCGAAAGAGTGACGATCTTTCACCGTAAAAATACAACCGTCAAGAAATGCGGACATGGGTTCAACTGGGGTAAAATATTCCGGAGGTCAAATAGTCCCCCATTCGGTTCTCCGGGCGGGACTACTTCAGTGAACCCACGCCAAAGGCTCAATCACAGGGACATGTTCCTAGGAACATGGAATGTTAGGACGTTATAAAATAGCGGGGCGCTAGAGATATTAACGCGGGAATTAGATAAATCGCCCTTGGATATAGTCGCTTTACAGGAAGTTAGGTGGCCAGGAGAAGGTAGTCAGGAATCAGGAAGCTTTGCATTATACTACGGGGGTGCAGAAAGACCTGCATTTGGAACGGGGTTTTTAGTCAGAAGGAGGATCCTATCCGCTATCCGAGATATTAAGTTTGTTAGTGATAGAATATCATACATAATTCTAAAGGGTAAACGACATGATTTTTATAATTGTAAATTTACCTGCCCCCACAGAAGATAAAGATGACAAAATCAAGGATGAGTTTTATGAAGAATTAGAATACTTATTTGATAGCCTTTCCCGATATCATATGAAAATTGTATTAGGAAATTTTAAAGCAAAAGTGGGACGGGAAGATATATACAAACCAACAATAGGCAAATTCAGTCTTCATGAAGATAGTAACGACAACGGGGTTTAGATTAGTCACATTTGCCACATCGAAGAATCTCATTGTTAAGAGATAAGGATATTCATAAATACACCTGGACATCCCCAGATGGAGAAACTCGGAACCAGATAAACGCTGGCACAGTAGCATCATCGATGTTAGATCAGTTAGAGGGACAGATTGCAGTTCGGATCATCATCTGGTCAGAGTGAAAATCAGACAATGGCTATCACTTATGAGAGGAACAAACACTAAAGATGATTCTGTAAAATTTGATTTAAAAAAAACTTGAAAAATGATGAAATGTGGCAAGAATACCAAATCAAAATTGCTAATAGATTTGAAGTACTGGATTCATCAGATGACAGTGTTACAAACGAAGAAGAAACTGATATAAATAAAGAATAGGAGGCTATAAGAGATACTATTAAATTGTCAGCATCAGAAAGCATTGGTTGTTTAAAGAAGAGGCAAAACAAGAAATGGTTTGATGAGGAATGTGCCGACATTGTAAAGAAAAGAAAGCTAGAAAAATGAAATGGTTACACGAGCCAAATGTTGTAAATTTAGAGCAATTGGGTAGTATTAGACGGGAAACCACCAAGTTACTAAAGAGTAAAAAGGAGGAATATTTGAGAGAGAAGATTAATGATCTTGAAATGAACGCAAAAAATAAGAACATTAGAGAATTATATCAGAGAATTAGTATAGAGAAGAAAGGGGTTCAGGCTAGAACAAACATAATTCGGAATGAAAATGGGGATATGATTGCAGATTCCAGGAGTATATTAAATAGATGGAAAAGTTACTTTAATCAGCTATTAAATGTACATGCAGAGCAGGACATTAAGGAGGATAATTTACAGACAACAGAAATGCTAGTCGCAGAACCAAATGCATTAGAGGTTGAAATGGCGATTGAAAAATTGAAGATGTATAAAGCATCAGGTTCAGATGAGATCCCAGCAGAACTGATAAAATCAGGGGGAGAAAAATTGATGGACAAGATACGCTGGTTGCTTAGTATGATTTGGGAAAAAGAAGCTCTTCCAGATGAATGGAAGGAATCAATTATCGTACCAATTTATAAGAAAGGAGATAAAACTGATTGCAACAACTACAGGGGCATCTCATTATTTTCAACTTCGTACAAAATTCTTACAAATATATTAGTAAGCAGACTTACTCCCTATATTGATGACATTTTAGGAGATCACCAATGTGCATTTAGAAGAAACAGATCAGATTTTTAGCTTAAGACAGATTTTAGAAAAGAAATGGGAATACAGTGGTACTGTACATCAACTATATGTAGACTTCAAAAAAGCATATGATTCAATTAAGAGGGAGAAGTTATGTAGTATCCTGCTGGAGTTCGGAATTCCTAAAAAGTTAGTTAGACTTATACGAATGTGTCTAAATGACACAAAGAGTAGGGTGCGTGTAGGTAAAGAGTTTTCGGACAGTTTTAAAATCCAGAATGGGTTGAAGCAAAGATATGCGCTATCTCCTCTACTACTTAATTTTGTACTAGAACATGCCATTAAATCTTTAGAAGGACAACACGCACACACTATTGAGTAACACTAAGAAATTAAGACTGGAAGTAAATATCAATAAAACTAAATATATGGTCACACGTAGGAATTCATTACATAAATTAAATGGACAGCTAATCACAAATGAGGGAAATTTTGAGGAAGTGGCTGAATTCAAATACCTAGGAACTATATTCACAAATAGGAATGAGATGCACAAAGAAATTAAACATAGGCTGAATTCTGCAAATGCGTGCTATTATGCATTGCATGTACTCTTGAAGTCCCAACTCCTTTCAAAAAACGTTAAACTGAAAATATATTAAACGATTATTCTACCAGTTATATTATATGGATGCGAAACATGGACTTTTACTTTAAGGGAGGAAAGGAGATTACAAGTATTTGAGAATAAAGTGCTTAAGAAAATTTTTGGACCAAAGAGAAATGAACAGACAGGTGAATGGAGAAGACTTCATAACAATGAACTACATGGTCTTTATAGGAAGCCAGATATAATAAGAACAGTTAAGTCTCGTAGAGTGCGATGGGCAGAACATGTTGCACGTACGGGGGGTGAAAGACTTGCATGGAAGCTTCTTGTAGGAAAGCTAGAGGGGAAAACGCCCAGTTGGTAGACAAAGAATGAGGTGGGAGAATAACATTAACTATGATTTGGGGGAAGTAGATTATACAGGGAATGATTGGAAAGCATTATCTCAGGATAGGGATGTATGGAAAGCTTATGTCCGCGCGGCCATGAACCTACGGGTTCGGTAGTGTCAGTGAGTATGTAAGTATTGGACCGGTGCACAGTGGGCCAAAAATGAAATCTAGCTGAAAAAGTACTATTTTCACTCACCGTTGTCAATTTATCTTTTTTTTTTCCGCTCTAATATAATTGTTATATGACGGTTCTTAACTTATCTACAAAGAAGGGTACAATTCTAATGTGAAAAAGAAGTAGCTCTTTGGACGCTTAAATGGCTTACGCTACCTAAACCATAAGAAATATACAAAATGAATGCATACAGAATTGAATTTCTCAAAAAGCTCTACAAAAATGTCCACTACAGCATATGTTTATCTCTTACGGATAACTCACAATAATAAGCATTTTTATCTTTCGTTGATACCAAGAGTCCCGCGCCGTAGCAGAGTGGTTAAGGCAAGAAGTCTTGGCGCAGAACTACGGGACTTCCGCTGGTTCGAGTCTCCATGGGGGATAAATGTTTCTCGAGGAATTTTGGCCAGTATGGGACCGCTGTACACTGGGCGAAATGAAATCTAACTGGAAAAAACAAATCTTTTTTTTTTTTTCACTCTAATATAATTATTATATGACGGTTCTTAACTTATCTGCAAACGAGGGTACAATTCTAATGTTTATGGAGACAATATAAACATCGGAATTTGCCGATGGTTAAGAACTCATCTGGTCTGTATCCCAGTTGTGTATTAGCGTTGTGTGTTCAAGTTCAATGAGCTATTCTTCTTATTCTATATGGATACTTCACGGTTTGTAATTTTACTGATATATTTAATGTTTTTCTATATAACCACCACATATGTTAAATGCATGTGGAATCATACCTTCCATGCACTAAAAAATTTACACAATCATCTTATTTTAAATTGAGCTACAAAGAAAACAGTTCTGAACGGTAGTACAAATTTTAGTCATACTATAGAGTGATTTATGGACATTAGTTCCCGCACAATAACATGTGTGCAAATTATTGTGTTTTTTAAATAGCTTTCTCATTACAGGATGTAGCCAGCAACTGAGGCCTACCATTGCGCGCAGAGAATAATTGTTTGATTTAATATGGGGAAAATGTTAGATATAGGCAATAAGTTATCATTTAGTAAACAAATTAGGGGTAGGGGGATGTTAGCAGAATGTTTTAAATTACATTAAAAATCTATATTTTTTTGAAAAGCGATTATCTCAAACGTACGAAGTTGTGCGCGAGAAAAAAAATTCTAATGAAATATTGTGATTGGCTAGGAGTGGATGTTAACTTTCCCGTTATGAAGAATTAATTTAGAACTATGACAGTCTTTGGAAAATTCTGTTCCATCTGCTTATGGAATTGGAAGACCCAAAATAACTTTCGAAGAGCCTGGAATTAAAGAAATGTTCACTTAAGCAGGAATTCTCTAGCGATGAACTTGCTCTTGCAACAGAAATATCACTTTGGTCATATGGTAAACGGGATACTGCTGATATTTTAAAGACATTACTCAAAAAACCACAAAAATAGCTTCAAAATATAATAAACATTACAAATCACCCCGATCAACTCTATGTCGGACGAAGCATTGTCTTTTTTGACAATAAAATATCAATATGTCGATATATTAACATGAGATTAGGTGTCAAAAAGAGAGGTTATATTTTATCCACCTATAATGCTTCTAGGGAAGCAAATTTGTTATGCTACCTTTCCCAAGACATACATTTCAGCAGAAATAAGACTTTCTTTTTTGTTTTTATTCCAGCCTCTTCGAAAGATATTTTGGGTCTTACAATTCCATAAGCAGATGGAACAGGATTTTCCAACGACTATCAGTGTTCTAAATTCTTAATAACGGGAAATTTTACATTTACTTTTAGTCAATCAAAATATTTCAATAGAAATCTAACTTTTTCTCTCGCAGATCTTCCTGTTTTAGAAAATCGCTTTAAAAAAATATTTTTTTTTAACATTCTCCGAACATCCCCATAACTGTAATTTATTAATAGAGGATCACTTTATTGCCTCTATCGATCACTTTTCTTCATATATTAAATCAAACAATTTTCTGCGCGCGATGATAATCCTCAGCTCGCCGGCCGCCTCCTCTAGTAAAAAAGCTAATTACAAAAAACGAAATAATTTGCACACATATTATTGTGTGGGAATTGAAGTCCATAAATCACTCTATATTCTAACTAAAATTTGTACTTCTGTTCAGAACTGTTTTTTTTTCGTAGCTCAATATAAAGTAAAATGATTGTGTAAATTTTTTAGTGTTTCCATGTGTATTTAACACAACATGTTAAATATATCAATGAAAAGTACAAACCTTGAGGTAAAGTATCCATATAGAATAAGAAGAATAACTCACTGAACTTTAATGCAAAACGTATTTATTTCTACAGATCGGTACACAACTGGGATGTGGACCAGATAAGTTCTTAACTATCGGCAACTTCCGATGTTTATATTGTCCACATAAATTTTAGAATTCTACCCTCCTTTGCAGATAAGCGAAGAACAGTCATCTGAGAATAATTTTAGAGTGAAAAAAAGATGAATTGGCCAGGGTTAGTAAAATAATTTTTTCCAGCTAGATTTCGTATCTGGCCCACTGTGCGGTGCCCACCCAGCATCGTGAGGCATTTGGGGAGCTACAATAAGTAGCGACTTCAGGTTGAGAATACCAGCTATTAACGGCTGGATGATCCGACATGCTGACCACATGTCACCCTATACTGGCTAGAGGATCGTCTACATCTGTGATTAACACTTGTGGATGTGAGGCCAACAGCCGGCAGGTCAGCCAAAAGTCTTCTAGGCCTGTCGCACTTTGAGTTTTTTTGATACCAAGAAGGTAGATTCCCGGGCAAGCGTGCTCTGCCATACCGTTCATCCGATTGAGATGGGGCTTTTTGAAAAATGTTCAGAAGATTCCGGGAATGAACATAGACTATAAGATAGTTGTGATACTCAACCACTTCACCCCTAAAAATCACCCTTTGTAGTGAAAAAACATGAAATAAAGTCCCTATTTTGACGCATAAATGGCTTACGCTGCCTAAACCATAACAATTACACAAATTGATGTACACAGAATTGAACACGGCTGGTGGTAAAGACACATTAACATTTATTTAGGAGTAGCAGCGCACGCCGGGTATTAGCTAGTACTTCAATAAAAAGCAGTAACATAAAGAGAGTGTAATAAATTGCCTTTTTTTGATAATAGATATAGAAACTTAACTTTTGTTTTACAATACGAGGAAGTTCCTAGGCCTATATCTACTATTGTATATCTAAAAAAAAACTCTTTTTTATAAATGGGTTAAAGGCATCTCAGCATTACCTTTAAGTGCACTAATTGTGAAATGGATAAACTTTTTGGAAAATCTTGTATGGAAGGTTAAATAAAAATATAAAATAATTGTGGTAATAAAAGATTCCGGGCTATGTGGCCGTGGTCTATAACTGGCGTTTCTTCCAGACGTTTCTCCCTCAACTGCGGAGGGCATCTTCAGTGGCGAGCGCTTACAGCTTTTGTTTCCCTGTCGTAGACGTAGGAAGCTTCTGCTGTTCATTCGCAGTCGAGTCTACGACAGGGAAACAACAGCTGTAAGCGCTCGCCACTGAAGATGCCCTCCGCAGTTGAGGGAGAAACGTCTGGAAGAAACGTCAGTTATAGACCACGGACACATAGCCCGGAATCTTTTATTACCATGATTACCGGCCGTGAAAGCCTGCATTCCACTATATAAAATAATTACTCTTATACAATTCTGACACAATGTGTTTTTATATAAAAATTTAATTCTAAGTACACTTTTTATGGGTAGCTAAGCATTAGTGAGTAAATGTTTCATATTGCACATTTATTTACATAACAACAAGTGAAAATAAAAACAATAACTACGAAATTGGCATATATATATATATATATATATATATGTTATAATTAAATGTTTAACATTGAGCAATGCAAGCTTAATATGGTATGATAAGAAAAATAAATGCCTGGACGGGATTCGAACCCGGATCTCTGAGTCTGTACCTCAGCGTGATATCCATTACACTACCAGGCGAATCCAATTCAAACACTTATTTTTCTTATATATGTATTATATTCTCCATTATTACTAGATGTCGCGAGAACTCGGTCTTTCCAGGCATTTATTTTTCTTATCATACCATATATATATATATATATATATATATATATATATATGAGCTGCTCAGGTGAACGTAATTGTAAGTGCCACTGCCTTCAAACGAGCAATATTTGACTTCCTCGCTTCTTTTGTGTGACAGAGGAGTATGTGATTGGTATTATTTTCTCACTTACACACTAGATAGCAGGTGAAAGACATGGTAATAGCCATCTGTTTCTGGAAGTAGAAACACAGTGGAAAGAGACAGATAGCTTTGTAACATTCCTTTTGGCACTTACCATTATGTTCCCCCAAGCAGTTCATATATAAAATTATATATATAGATTATACAGGGAATGATTGGAAAGCATTAGCTCAGGATAGGGATGTATGGAGGGCTTATGTCCGCGCGGCCATGAACCTACGGGTTCGATAGTGCCAGTGAGTAATTAAGTAAGTATATATGTATTAAGAAGATACAAAGATTTTCTCAGGCCTTAGCCAAGATATATTTGATGGATTTTCTGAGAGAAAAGCAAGAATTTTATGTTCATTTGTAGAAACTAACACATCATATTCATGTTCTCATATCTGTTTCTCATTTACCTGTGAAGATCAATAACAGATTTTTTTGCAATAGAATTTAATAAAGACAAACTTCACCTGTAATATTTATAATGTAAAAATAGAATACCTGAGATCTCAGCTTCCTCAACTTTGGATTTGGGGTGTGGAGTACTTTCGAAGCATATGCTTCATCTTCAGCTTGTAACTCGATACTGGTTATTTGTGAGAATTTTGTCAACCTGCTCTACAAAATTCTCACGAACAACCAGTACCGAGTTGCAAGCTGAAGATGAAGCTTATGCTTTGAAAGTACTCCACACCCCAAATCCAAAGTTGAGGAAGACCGAGATTTCAGGTATTCTATTATTTACATTATAAATATTATATAATAACCTCAACGGAGTTTCGTCATGAATTTTAAAAGTATCGAAACTTCACCAGGAAAAAAAAAATACTTTGTTTATTTTTTTAAAAGTAAATTAATGCTTTAACTGGGAATCGAACCGACCTCTGACTATGCATTAGCATGCAATCCATTATACCATTTAAGACCCGATACAAATGCTAAATTTTCTTTCCTCTTATACAATTCTCTCATGTCTGATGGTAGATAGCTAGAGCTATTAATAACACCATCAGACGACTCCTATTCAAAGAATTTTTAACGAGAATTTTAATTACTTTTAAGCGGTAAAGATTAATGTGTGATGTTATATTTAGTTTAACATATTCCAATCCTGGACACATTTTTTTAACAGAAAAATTAATACTTGAACCGAGAATTGAATCACAGACCTCTGACTCTACACATCAGCAGGCAGTCCATTACACCATTCAAGACCCTGCACAAACACTACATTTTCTTTCCCCTTATATAATTCTCTTATGTCTGATGGCAGATAGCTAGAGCTATTAACAACACCATCAGACGACTCCTATTCAAAGAATTTTTAACGAGAATTTTACATTACTTTTAAGCGGTAAAGATTAATATGTGATGTTATATTTAGTTTAACATATTCCAATCCTGGACAAATTTATTTTTTGAAAAGAAAAAATGCCTGAACCTGGAAGAAAATTATATAAGAAGAAAGAAAATGTAGCATTTGTTTCGGGCCTTGAAATGGTGTAATGGACTGCACACTGACACTAGAGTTAGAGGTCCAGGATTCGATTCCTGGTTCAAGCGTTAATTTTTCTTTTCAAAAAATAAATTTGTCCAGGACTGGAACATCTTAAACTAAATATAACATCAAAAATTACTTCATTTAATTTAAGGAAATAATAGAGAAACAAGTTTTATCAGATATATTATTAATTAAAAGAATGAAGACAAAGTATTGCTTTAGATTTATATGTAATTAAATGCATTACATTATTTTATTTCATTTTATTAATGCCTCTTGAAACTGCAGTACCTTGCTTGAAGATCACGGAGTTATGAGGTGAGATTTCACAACTCACTATTTATTAGTTAGTAACTACTCTATAATGTTAATGTGAACATAAATGAAGAGTGTAACCCAAAAACCTGCTAAGTGCCATTTCCAAAAAAAAAATATTTTTGCATCAAAACCCATCTATATGCCATTGCCAATTCACCCAAGATTCAGCTATGTGCCACAGTATTTAGTGTAGTTCATACATTTGCCACAAGATGGTAGCTCTGCTATGTGTCTCATTTATTTACCCAGAAGTCTGCTAAGTATTAGCAGCTGATTATATCAGAAATGGAGGGAAGTAGTTCAGGAGTTTTGCATGTTCAAAATAGTGCTGAAATGGAGGAGAAAAGAAGAAAGAAAGGTTCAGGATATAAGTTAGATGTGCAGAAGAAACTAAGAATTAGTGGCAAAGAATACACAACATCTACAAATGTGAAAAGCCACCAGTTCCACAGGTAAGAATCATAACCTAGAATCTGAACTCATTTATTTTTCTTGCATAATATTTAATTGAAATTCATGGTGTGAAATAGTTATTCATTTCTTAAAACTGTTTTATACTTATAAGAATTTACATAACCCTGTTCCTCTCTCCTTGTAGGTGGTGTGCAAGTGTAGATACAAATGCAGTACTTTGTCACCTCACCAAAAAGAAAATTTATTTACTACATTTTATAAATGTGATTACTCTACCCAGAACAACTATCTGATGGGGTTAATGGAAATTGTACCAGTACAGCGGCGAAGACATGGTACGTACACAAAACCAGAAAACAGTCAACAACAGTCTACTATCACATACAGTGTTCCAGATGGAGAAGGAAATAGTGTCCAGGTATGCCAGCAGATCCTCATTGATATTTTTGCAATATCTAGAAGCACTCTTCAAACTCTAGCTACGAGAAAAAAGAATGGGGAAATAGTATTTGAAGAAGAGAGAGGAAAGTTCGCTAAGCCAAAAAAGCTTACCAATGAGGTCGTAGAACAGTTTAAAAAAACACATAAACAGCATACCAAGATCAGAGAGTCACTATTCATGTGCTAAATCTACAAAGGAATATCTTAGCCCAGATCTCAACATCCACAGACTTTTCCAAGCTTTCAAATCAGCTAATCCTTCAATCAAAGTTTCATGTAGAGATTATATCAAAGTTTTTAAGAAAAGGTTTCCCCAACTTTCATTCAGGCCACCACTTTCCGACACCTGCCGAACTTGTGATCAGCTTCAGTGCGAAATAAAATCTTGTAAAACTGCTCCTGAATCAAGAATAGCTAAAACTGAACTTGAACTACGCCAGAGGAAATCTGAAAAGGCTATGGGACTCCTTAAAGATGAATCTTTAACATCTCAGATGTCAGGTAGCCATACAAGTGTAGTGTGCATAGATCTGGAGCACGTTTTATTTGTTACGAAACTTGTACATTCTGATATGTTTTACAAGGGACAGTTATCATGCTATAACTTTTGTGTCCATGTATGTGATTTTAATAAAGCCTATATGTGTATGTGGCATGAACTTACTGCAGGCCAGGGAAGCAATGAGATAGTGTCCTGTCTGCTTCACGTGCTAAACAGTACTGACTTAAAAAAACATCTTATATTACGGAGTGACAACTGTGCAGCGAAGAATAAAAACAGGATGATGATGATCTTCCTTTTTTGTTTATCTTGTGTCACTTGGCGCTTTCGACATCATTGAAC
The DNA here is from genome assembly GCA_030220185.1 of Diploptera punctata. Lineage (NCBI taxonomy): Eukaryota > Metazoa > Arthropoda > Insecta > Blattodea > Blaberidae > Diploptera > Diploptera punctata. Next base: position 545,255 of record JASPKZ010008889.1, read on the forward strand.
AAAAATTCTTAGTATTTGGCCATAGCTACTTGCCCTGCGATAGGGATTTTGCCCACATCAAGAAGAGGAAGAGACTGTGCAAGGCATTTGTACCTAAAGAGCTCCATGATGTTGTCAGATCTGCTAAACATGTTAACAAATTTGAAATTATTGACTTGACTGAAAACAAATTAAATGTCAATGTTCAGACTGCTGCTAATTCTTTGATAACAACAAAAAATTTGCAGATCCCAAAGGTAACAATGTTACGCTTTTCAACAGGGAACCCAGGAGTCGTACAAGTGAAATATACGTACAGCGAAGAGGAAACTTGGAAAAGTGTTTGTATTCTAAATAAGGGAGTGAAGGTTTCTGCCATTAGAAATGTAACATTTAATGGAATTGAAGAGCCAAGAGCACTTAACAAAAAAAAAAAAAAGAGAGAGAGAGAGAGACAGAGCTTATTATCAATAATGCCATATTTGGATAAAAAATATAAGCCTTTTTTATGAGAACCTGTGTTGTACTGATGTACACTGAATTTGTGTTGTACTAATGTAGACTGAATTTGTTTGTAAGTTTCTTTCAAATAGCATACGGTACCTGTACCAAGACTGAAATTACCTTTGGCATCTAGCTGATTTTTGGTTCAAAGTGTATAGCCACTTAGTTTAGTATTTCTGACTTTAACAATTCATACTACTTATGTTACATGTAATATCATTAATTAAACATGACAGTGTAATTACTATTGTCCTTCAATTTAGTGTACATTATGTTCATTATTAAAATTTAAAATCAAAATATCTGTAATACTTTTTTGAATATAACTCCTAAAAAACTTTGTTGTCTATGAGCACTGCTTCACACTTCATCTGTTCATGGACTGATGAATTAACTTCCCCATCTTCAACATGATTTGGAGGTTCATTGGTCCACCAGTAAATGGAGTAAGAAGCACTCCTAGACGATACAACAGCGGTCGTGGAATTATTGCAGATGAAACTGATAAGGTTTTGAAACCAGTCTAATTAGAAAACAGGAAATGAGGTGAGGTAATAAAGAATTCATTTACAATTTTAAAATACACCTGTTAGTAATATTTCCTACGTAGTTTAGTAAAAAGTTGTATTGTTTTCCATGGATAATATAACACTGCAATGACTGCATTTCCAATTTTATATTCATTTGCATTATTTTAGGGCATTTACACATAAAAAATAAGATTTCTATGGTCAATAACAGGTGTTACCTTGAGAGATCAAATGAGGATTGATGATATTAGAGCTCAACGGGGTGTTGAAGAAATGACTGCAAAAGTCCAACTTCATCAACATACATGGAGACAGCACGTTCTTTGGATGCCAGAACATTGTTTACCAAAAAAATTATTAAATTATCATCATGCAGGAAACAGAGACTTAGATCGACCTCATCGCTGTTGGACAGATCTGTTCCAGTTGTAGTTCACAGAAGCATTCAGTATTTTAAAAAAAGGAAGGGAAGCATACTCTGGCGCATGACATAACATTCTCCTCTGTGAATTTGGTTCATGTCTAAAGAACCCATTTATAATCTTTCTAATCACACAGGAACTGTGTAAACTAAGCAAATTCCTAAGTAAATCAAATTTATGGTCCAATTTTGCTGCTTTACAGATTGTATATTTCATATGTTAAATTGGAGAATGTTACACTGGAAGTTAAGCCCAGCCGTAACGTAGCGTAAAAAGAATCTTTATGTTTTAAGAGATCTTTGGCCCGAGCGGTTGGCCTTGGTTTTGGTGTTAAATCCTCATGTACAACACAGTAAGCAATAAAATAACATTATTTATTTGAATAAATCAAAACATAAAGAAATATTAAATCAAAACACATAAAAACTTATTAAAGCCAGCTAAAATCGCCATATTGAAAAGCGCCGAAAAGACTAAAAACTTGATAAAACTCAGAGAGAGAAAACAATCAACTTTGGTTATTATTCTAAGTTATTTGACCCTTAGGTCTTCTTAATTTCATGCAATCAAAACTATTTTAAGTTCTCTGGATCATTTGGTCCTTTAATTTTATGTTTGAAAATGACCATTTAAAAAAATATGATAATAAAAGTCGATTCTTACCAATGTAGAGCTGCCTCTCCCACCTGGAGGACCCGTTGGTCCCCCAGCCCGTTCTCCCAGGAGGACCTGAAGCGAATGCTCCGGTCCTCCACACCATCCTGAATTCGTTAGAAAAATCGCGAATATTTATATGATAATTTTTAAGTTTCTAATCGGGGGAAACTCGGGTAGAAAGTTAGCTTTTCCCTTCAATACATGTGGGGTTTTTCATCGTTTTCACTTACAACTTTCACATGATATAGTTCAAAACCTTCATCTATGTCAAAATGGAAAACTCTGTTCCACTTTCACTTCTTGCAGCTCAAATTCACCCTTATCTAATGTGGTCATCTCTGATCTTTCTGACTAAACAATGTTGATATGACCTTACATCCTGGAATGTTGTGACATGGTTTTGATCCAGGATATAAGACATTATAGATTTTTACCCGCTTTTTTTATATTTAAAAGGTCGTTTGAGTATGACTAATTTGCATTTCAATGCGGTTATTTATTTCCTATCTTCTGATATAATAAACATGTATATACACTGTTCAAAACAATTAGAGGAACACTATGAAATATGCAAATAGTTTTTCATTGGATAAAGGTACAAACATGAAATTAAAAAAGTACATTATTTGTGGTTATTTATTTATTTATTTATTTATTGCTCATGTCAGTAAAAACAAATGAATAACGCTGACAATTAACTTTTCAAATAATTCCGCTATGTAAGCAATTGAATCTTGTGCTTATTTTTCAAAGTTAAACACTCGTTATATAGAGTTAGTATCGTGTATGGCCTCCACGACATTCGATGACACTTTGGCACCTTCGTGGCATGCTCCCAATAAGATTCTGGATTTCCTCTTGCGGGATATTCTCCCATTCCTCCTTCAGAGCATCTCCAAGTTGCTGCAGAGTTTGTGGAGCTTGATGTCGGTTCCTGACCTTCCTGTCTAGAAGATCCCACAAGTGTTCAATAGGGTTGAGGTCTGGGCTGACCGCTGGCCACTCCATTACCTCAATTTCATTCCTCCTCAGGAAATTCCTGGTGACAGCCGCAGAATGTGCCCTGGCATTATCCTGCATAAACAGAAATCCAGGGCCTACTCCAATGGCAGCAGGTACTACATGCTCTTCCAGAACGTGATCTCGATATACCGGACAGCATTCAGTCGCTGGGGAACAAGTACAAGGTCCGTACGATTGTTGTACATAACTCCGGCCCACACCATTATGGAACCTCCTCCGAATCTATCAATTTCCTGTACAGCCTCTGCAGAAAATCTTTCTCCTGGCCGTCCCCACACCCTCAATCGACCATCACAACGTGTAAGACGATACCTGGATTCGTCCGAGAAGAGCACAGACTCCCACTGGTTCAGGTTCCAATCACCATGGTTTTCAGCATACGTACGTCTTGCTGCCTTATGCCCATTTGTTAAGCGTGGTTTTTTAACGGGCCTTTTTGGACGAATATTCTCTTTCCTTAATCTGTTCCTTATGGTTTGGTCTGAAACCCGGATTCCGGAAGCCATATGCAGGTCATTCTGCAGGTCTTTTGCAGTTTTTGTACGCTGTCGAAGAGCAGAAAGAACAACGTATCTGTCATCCTGGGGGCTTGTTTTAAATTTACGGCCCTGGCCACGTCTTCTACAATACTGACCTGTCTCTCTGTGCCTGTTGCGTAACCTGGACACCACGGAAGGAGAAACCCCAAGCTCTCTAGCCACTTGTCGCAGAGATTGACCTTGTCGTAAAAGATGTAGAGCATGATACACTTCAAACTCATTTAAATGCCTCATTTTGTCAGAGACTTCAATAAACAAGGCAATAATCAACATTCGTCACTATAGCAACATCAGGAAGCTTACCAATTAGAAGTGGCCAGTGCCTTCCAAAATAAAAAAAATCTCTATATTTGTTATTTGAGGTAATTTTTCTGTATTTAGGCCATGGATCTTTAAAATTTGTATCCAATGATAAAATTAATAATTCAATTTACATTTTGTCCAACTTTCAGCATCACAGCTTTAAAAAACAATTACTTATTCAATTTATTACAAGTGTTCCTCTAATTGTTTTGAGCAGTGTATGTATATCCTTTATCGGTTTTTATAGTATTTTATTATTATGGCAGTTAGGCCCTAGTGTAGGCGTAACAATTCCCCCTAAATTGGACTGTAGGTTTTGAAAAGCCGAAAGTCATATTTTCCTTATAGGATATCTCTCGTCTCCCGGGGGTTTTGTCCCGACAATTCTCTTACTGACTTAACTTTTAGTGGGAGTGGAACTGATGTTATCAAAATGGCGATTTCATCTGTAACCTGGAAGTATTTTGTTCTCATTCTAAGAGGTTAGATCGTCTTTTACTTGTTAATTGCACCGGATACACTTAATTGTGTCGTAATATTGGTAAGATCTGTTTACTTAGTGAGAACACTATACTTCTTCTTAAACTAAAACACTACACCCTCTCGGGCTTTCAGAAACACAAAATATCCAAATGTGGCCTCATGCACTATCAAAAAAAATCTTCCACTAAAATGTTTACTAATCTCCGTCTTTTTTAAAATTTCTCTTGTTGTTTCTTCTTAAACTTTGCACTATTCACATTATTCACATCCGTCGCACTTAACACCAATTTCGTTTTTTTTTCTCTTCCATTGTAGACCTCTTTTAAACTTTTTATTTCCACTGATAAAGTTTTATTTTGGGACTACCACTCATTTTGATTAGAGACTGCTGTGTCTGCTGTTGGTTGTATTTCCTGCTTGTAGGACAGGGTTCGTGTCTGCTTGGCTCCATCGATGATGCGATGTTCTAATGCTCGAGTTCGTGGATCGTGTCCAGCCGCCGTTGGTCCAGGTAGGCCTTCGTTATGCCTAGTTTCATTAACCAACACCCAGTTAGGTCCAAGGAGAACTTTGAAAGGTTTGATGGGAATCATTCTTTATGCTTGCTTATTTCGGCTAGATGTGAATTAGGGTATGAAGGAAGTTAGGTCAAGGTTGACGTTGGAAATAATGTTTTTTTTATAGTTGCCTGGGTTTGTTCTTTACTGCTTGTGAGGCGGTTGCCTCAGGCTGGTTGCGAATGTGGACACTCATCCATCTTATGCTTCCATCACGATATGTACATGGTGGTTTAGCTGGTCCGGGCAGCTCTTATGTTGTTGTTCTTGTCATCAGATGTACAGGGTGTGCCATGAGTCTGGGCTGCGTAATCTTGCTCCCATCATGAAGTGTGCGAGGTGGGCCGCAGGTCCAGGCGAGAAGCTGGTAGATCGTAATTTCTGAAAATCTCATTTTATTTTGTTAAAACCTGGGAGGATAACTTTAAACATCGATTCCTGGGTTGGTGGGTGTATTGCTCTACGTGGTTTGCATCTCCTATTATCACTCCGTGTCATAAGATGGCCATTTTCGGATTGATTTAAACTCATCGCTTAGATGCTTCGAGAAAACTTGTTCTCTGATACTATATTCTGAACCCTGCCTACTAGACGTCCTGGCTTTAGGCCTTATTAATTATTTCGTATCCTTTAATTTTTTTTATTATGTGCACACATGCACCTGTCTGTCTCTTATTGCTAATCTCATGTTGCAGAAAAAAGAAATGCTCTTACGCCTCTGTATTATGATTCTCATTGATCATTTACGCCGTTATTGCAATTCAGGTTTCGCTGGATTCCAAAAAAAAAAAAAAATGTTTTTCCTGTTCAGCATCTTACCGTATATTTACCGCTTGTTTTCAAAACTTTCCATTGCTTGGTTAAAATTACAATTTTGCTTTTCCCTCTATAAAGTCCTGGGTTCGATCGAGTGCGCTCGTCTACATATAAATCGATAGGACTTTAAGATGTAAATACTACTTGGTACAATCACACCTTACTGTCATGCAACCTGAATTCCGGATATCATTCCCTCGTGAGGTCCTGATTTTTGAGAGCATTCCTTTCCTTCTGTCATTCTTCATCCCTGGTGCTTCTTTGCATCTTAAATTCCCTCGTTTCTAAACTATCTGACAATTTCCGTGCTACGGCCTACAATAGATAACTTCACAAAAAAAAAATTCCAAATGGTGTTGTTCCCTTAAGTCCTTCCTAATTCGTTAGGCAATATCTCATAACTGTCCCCTTGAATTCCTTTAGATAACATTTTACATTACTTCTTGCTATACGTGGACTTATTCCTTGTCTTGGGTCCCTATCTTACCTACGGGTTTAACCTCTCCCTTTTGTCATCTCCTACTTCTGTACTTCCCTCTTAATTTCCATTTACGTTTTTGGGTCAGTTCCTGGTTTCATACGTGTAGACTTATTCCTTGTTTTCCTATCTTACCTGAGGATGTAACCTCTCATTGCGAGTACTCCCTTTAGTGTTTAACCTCTCATTATACTACCTTATGTGTTTACCCTCTAATTTCATGTAATACACTATGTGTTTAACCTTTAATTTCATGTAATACCATATGTGTTTAACCTCTAATTTCGTGTACTCCTTATGTGTTTAACCTCTCATTTTCTGAGATCTCCCTACCTAGGCCAATCTGTCTTTCTTGGCTCTACTTGTCGATCGCACAATCGTATGTATGTGTGTTTCCCTTAGAATTGTTCCTCTAGTGCCCTAACGTTTCTGATGTTCCTTGCTAGTATCCGTTGTCTCTTCGTTATGACCATATTCTGTGTGTGCGTACGGCTTTCTCTTCGTGGTTTCCCTTTCCGCTTTGCTGTAACCACCGGCGGCTTTCTTTTTCTGGCATCATTATCGACTCCGGATGGTCCCAGACCATAGCTCCTTGTATTCCTGACTTCTTGGGGGTTTTCGACCGGCGTTCGGGCATTCGCCAAAATTGACAGTGTTCGGTCCGATCCTCGTCTTCGTGTCCCGACTTTCGAGGGGCATCTGCCTTAAGACGAAGGTAGGAGAAATCCCAACCTTATCAGCAGGGTCCCTAGTTCCGTCAACCTCTCTCCTTGTCTTGCAGACTTCGTTAATCCTCCTTGGCAAGCGGGAGGGGCAGGCATCTGCCAAAATTTATAGAGATTGGGTTCCTAATCTCGCCCTCGGGTCCCGTCTTTCGACGAGCATCTGCCCCAAGACGAGAGCAAGAGAAATCCCAATCTTATCAACAGGGTCCTTATTCCCCTGTACCCGCTTCCATCATGATTCTCTAATTCTGCTGTCTCAGAATTTTTTATCTCGATGTTAATCTTAGGGAGAGCCTTTTGAGCTCATGGACGACGCCACATCGGAAGAGTGGATTTTATCCTAATCTCTTTGATGGTGATCCCCTATTGCCATCATCGCTCCCTAAACCCCGGCAACACTGCTATTTCTGTGGGTCTCTCTGCCCGTGATTGCTTCTGTGTTTCCTGTGGGTCTCTCTGCCCGTCATTGCTTTGTGTTTTCGTTTGTCTCTAGTTTCTCGGATGTCTATCTCTCTCTAAACGATGTTGTTCCGTATGGTCCATAATGTCACCTAGCTTTCTTCCTAGCACGTTGGCGAAGTGTTCAGGCAACTCGCCAAATTGTCGAGGGCAAACCTCTCCAAAAGGGTCCTTAGTCCTTCCCAACTTGCATCTCTTTGTGCGACTGTGTGAATGTTTATCTCTCTGTGTGTGTGTGTGTGTGTCTAACGTTACCTAGCCAAGATTGACCTAAGTTGCAGCCTATCCTCTTATATCTCCTCGTATGCCTAAATATGGAGAGTCTTAAGCGATCTAGTTTCATCTATTATCTTAATATTTCATATTCCATATGTGTGTGTGTGTGTGTGTGTGTGTGTGTCTACAGATCGGATAAAACATCTCACTGATTGTCAAGTATCCTGAAATAAAAATTTTATGGGAATAAGTCTATCTTTTTGATCATTTCTGAATGCATCTTGTGTATTCCTCCCTAGTTAAGTTCCCCTTTCATTGCGCTAAATCTCCATTTCCCTTTTTTTTTGTTTGAGTCCTCTTTAATTTATTTCAAGTTTCTATGCCCCTTTTTCGTTCTCTCCGTTTCCAAACCTATAATCCGTCTTTCTCACTACTGGAGTTCCCCTTAAATTGCGCTAAGTCTCTATTACTTTACTCATGATTTAAAAATGCCTCATACTGTAGTTGAGTCCTACCATACATTGTGCGCTCGCCTGCACTTTGCTGCAAAACTCAACACCGAATGAAGTGTTAACCAAAAAAAAAAATTAAGCTATTACTCAACCTGAAGTCCGGTCGTCTTCCCTCCTTTGAGTTTGAAATTCCTTAGTAATGTTATTTCCCTTAGATAGGTGGGTGGTGTCTGCTTTGTATTTCTGCGCTAAATCTCCATTCCCCTTTTTGTTCGAGTTTATTCTAAGTTTCCATGCCCTTGTTCCATTCTCTCTGTTTCCAAAACTAGAATCTGGATTTCTCATTGTGTGAGTTCCGTTTTGATTTAGCTAAGTCTCTATTCCCCTCTTTGTTCGATGTCCCTCTAATTTATGCCCCTTTTTCGTTCTCTCCGTTTCCAAACCTATAATCCGTCATTCTCACTACTAGAGTTCATCTTTTGATTGGGCTAATTCTCTATTCCCCTCTTTTGTTCGAGTTCTCTTTAATTTATTTTAAGTTTCCATACCCCCTTTCCTTTCTCTGTTTTACTAAAGTGCCACTTTTCCCTAATTGCTAATCCCTTAAGTTGTTAATAATATCTATCATTTATTTATTTATTTATTTTTTCCATTACGTTTCCTTATGACCGAAAAAATAATAGTATTTATTGTATGTATGTGTATGGTGTTCATTTCAATTGCCTGCTAACGAGATTACTAGATGCTTGGATAATTGAATATTACCCCGAAGGAGGTCAAAACTTTCACTTCCCAAAAATAAACGCAAGCCAGTGTCATGGCCGATATTTTCCGTTATCTGACATCCTCACTCCAGTGCATGTTATTTACATGTTAAACGAGTTCCTCCTTGAAGGTGTTTAAGTGCCTAACCAAATGTTTTCAATATGGCGTCTTCGCGGGGGGTGAGTACATCTTTCATTTTCCCTGAGAGAAAAAAAATTATTCTCTGCATCGCTAGTGTATACCTAGGTTGGCCTTACCACTTCGCTTCCCCAATTGTTTTCTATGGTTATTATTTATATTATTGTGATTATTATTATTATTATTATTATTATTTTTAGTCATCAAGTTATTTACCTAAGTTCCATCGTGTTTATTATTATTATTATTATTTATTTATTATTATTATTATTATTATTATTATTAATTTTTATCCACTCAGTTATTAGATTTTTATTTCTAACTCTCGATTTTTAACTGAAAAATGTTCCTACATATGATAAGGTGCTCGCCTTACCATAACATGTCAGAAAAAAAAAATCGTAGCGTTCCTCAGTTAATCACCTCATGTCCTGTCTTGTCATCGAGACACGGTTGTTTACTTAATTCTAATAGTGTTTAAAATTATTTTGATATTATTAGTATTTATTATTTATCCCAACTAGCGTAACGGTTAAGGCACTGCGCTACAAGCCGGAAGGTCGAGGGTTCAAGTCCCGGTGTGGTTAGGATTTTTAAACTGGCCCAAACCCTCTGGCGGCAATATGGCCCTGAAGTCGACTCAGCCTCTAACTGAAATGAGTACCAGGCGCTTGTTGTGGGGTAAAGGCGGCCATCACGCATGGCTGATAACCCGGCTGACATCTAGTGCCGATTGTCTAGAAATAGTGGGAGCCTTAACGTCCCATTACCTCAAGGGCCTCCTGTAGTGGGAATAATTTACTTTACCACTGTTATTACTTTATTACGAAATTGTTCCTGTTTTCCAAATCCTTTGATTTTTATGTATTCCATTTCCCTAACTCTTTTCCCTGCTAGTCTTCGGTTATTATTTTTTATAATTAAATTATTCATAGTCTTATTATTAGATATATTTTAACTTGATTATTTTCCCACTATCAATTACTCATTACTTTGCAAGTCATCATGTGGTTCCGTGAACCATACGTGGGCAAGATCAATTACCTAACTAGTATTAGCGGAAAGGTCGCAGATGTAGTAGTGGAAGTAATGGTTAATGTAGCTTCCGGTAGATGGCTCGGCAGTCACCGTTTCCAACTTGGCACAAAGAGAAGAATGAATGTAAGCCAACGTCCCATTGCCTAACAAAACAATTTACATAGTTACTGAACCATAAATTAATTTTACGTACTCTACATATGGTTAAGCAGGTTATCCTAGATCATGTTTTACGTAAATAAATATATATAAAAAATGAACATCGTTGCAAATTGTTTACATAGTAAAAAACGTGTTACAATGTTTAGTGTATTAGTGGCATAAGTGTAAGATGTGTCCGCCATCCTGTTTGCTCAAAAAAATTTTCCTTTTCGTAATACGATAAACAATTTCAATCTAATGGCGTGTAAAGCAACCTATGATCCCTTGGGCTTATCTCTCGTGGTGATGCTTTCTGAAATGATTTCACGCCTTCCTGATAGATGAAAAAGTATAAACAGGTGATAGTTGAATTATTAAAAGTAAATGAGATATTGCCTTAATTAACACAAAAAAATTAAATCAATTTCCTTACTAAAACAAACTTCCTGCAATTCAAACACTACAACCCTACAAATGCTCTGAAAGAGAGAGAAAAAAAACATACAACATAACCTAGAAGAAAAAAAAAATCTGACTGAAAGTAAAACATTTCTATGAAAAACATCAACATCACCAAAATTATTGAATATAACCTAAAAAACAGCGGTATAGTTACATATCCAAAAATACCCATTGACAATACTAAAACATTGAATTATACCCAAAAATAGATCCTAAAAAATAAAATAACCACAAAAAAATACACGACAGTCCTAAAGCCAGTTATTAATAATATCCCAAAGTTGAAATTTTTCTGGTTTCTCCTCTGTTTTAAAAATACATAGTTTATTCATTAGTACCCATGTGATTTCTATCTTCCCGATAAAAAAAACATAGATTATTACTGTATACGAATTGAAGGTTAATTTTTGCGGTCTAGGGTTCGTTTCCTTATCCGTGAATATAATAGAATATTATGTTCACGAATATCTCACCTCTGCCACCAGAAATGTTACACTCGAAGTTAAGACCAGCCGTAACGTAGCGTAAAAAGAATCTTTATGTTTTAAGAGATCTTTGGCCCGAGCGGTTGGCCTTGGTTTTGGTGTTAAATCCTCATATGTAAAACACAGTAAACAATAAAATAACATTATTTATTTGAATAAATCAAAACATAAAGAAATATTAAATCAAAAACATATAAAACAACTTATTAAAGCCAGCTAAAATCGCCATATTGAAAATCGCCGAAAATACTAAAAACTTGATAAAACTCAGAGAGAGAAAACAATCAACTTTGGTTATTATTCTAGGTTATTTGACCCTTAGGTCTTCTTAATTTCATGCAATCAAAACTATTTTAAGTTCTCTGGATCATTTGGTCCTTTAATTAAATTTATGTTTGAAAATTACCATTTAAAAAAATATGATAATAAAAGTCGATTCTTACCAATGTAGAGCTGCCTCTCCCACCTGGAGGACCCGTTGGTCCCCCAGCCCGTTCTCCCAGGAGGACCTGAAGCGAATGCTCCGGTCCTCCACACCATCCTGAATTCGTTAGAAAAATCGCGAATATTTATATGATAATCTTTAAGTTTCTAATCGGGGGAAACTCGGGTGGAAAGTTAGCTTTTCCCTTCAACATATGTGGGTTTTTTCATCGGTTTTCACTTACAACTTTCACATGATATAGTTCAAAACCTTCATCTATGTCAAAATGGAAAACTCTGTTCCACTTTCACTTCTTGCAGCTCAAATTCACCCTTATTTAATGTGGTCATCTCTGATCTTTCTGACTAAACAATGTTGATATGACTTTACATCCTGGAATGTTGTGACATGGTTTTGATCCAGGATATAAAACATTATAGATTTTTACTCGCTTTTTTATATTTAAAAGGTCCTTTGAGTATGACTAATTTGTATTTCAATGCGGTTATTTATTTCCTATCTTCTGATATAATAAACAAGTATATATGTATATCCTTTATCGGTTTTTTATAGTATTTTATTATTATGACAGTTAGGCCCTAGTGTAAGCGTAACAGAGGAACTCAATTTTTGATGCCAACATATTTACAAGTGTCAAACTGCAGTAAAAAAAAAAGCTTTTTTTAATTTTGGCTTTTAGATAAACATCCATTTCTAATGATCAGATTTCGCTGACTTTTTGGAAAATATCTTCCTTGTTTTAGTTTAATAGCATACACTGTGTTTCATCGCAAATCATCGAAAATTGCTACCATTGGTTTTTAAATTTTTGTTTCAGTTAAACTATATACTTAATGGTTCGATTTTGCTGGTAATATATATCGTTGGCCGACAATAAAAACATAACTCCATAATTGAACAAATTTGAGGATAAAGAAGGTACTTTATTGCTGAGAATGCGGGAAGTGTGAGGTTTTGAGTGTGAGATTAAAGTAGATGAAACCTCCTGCCAGGGATGAGAGTTCTTGGGTCTGAGATTACAGGAGACAAAACCTCACTATTCCTCTCCTCTGGAGATGCGAGTTTTTGAGGAGATGATTGTTTTTTTAATCGATGGCAGTAAAATGATCTTAGAGTTACAAGGGTTTAACAGCATGAAGACGATGCCTTTGCTTATTGAATCATGCAAAAAGCCAGATTTTACTCTTGAATGTAGTTGAGAGATTCTGATCGCTGGCCAACGAGAGATATATAGATATGTGTATATTAATTTTGGTCATGGTCATTTTTGGTGTCTATTACATAGGATCAGTGAAGATCTGTAAAAATGAAATAAAAAATCTTTTCATGAGAACAGCCTTAACAGTTTCATTTCTTTAAAATTTGCTAAGAAGTCATTATTATAGTATTTTTTATCCTACTGTTTTTAATCTTCTGAGTAGTATTTCATTATCCAAGGGCCCTCTAGGAGTTTTTTTATTCATACATAAGGATGGGAAAGATTATTTTTAGTAATGAACAAGTTATTTTTTATCCATCACACAATGGCAATCCCCTGACCCCTAATAAAAGAACATCACAGTGCGAACAAGAGGGATTGCCAACTATTTGATATAAGATATAAATTAAAACATTTACCTAACAAATATAATATAATTACAATAGTACTGATACTTGAGTATTCTAATACTTCTTAGGCTTACCACTTAATGTCATGTTGGAATATCTGATACTTCTATATATATATATATATATATATATATATATTATCAATTTTAAGAAGAAACCTCACATCATTCTGCTGCCGCCGCTCTGAGCAGTATGATCGCCGCGTGGGAGACAAGTTGTACACAACTTCCTAGAGGTTAGTTGCTTCAGTGTGTTGTAGTAGTACGCATGTCGCTTGTTGTCGTGTGTTACATAAGAAAGTAATCGAAATGAAGTATACGGTTTTAACAGCGAATTTATTTGGTGGAATGTTACTTATTGAGAAATAACCATAGAAGGCGCATTTGGAGACTTTCTCAAAAATATTCTGATTGTACGATTCCTACAAAATCATGCCTTTCGAAGTTGATGTAAAAGTGTCAGACAACAGGTTCAGGTTGTGACATACCGAAGAAGCGTGAAAGGCACATTTTAACAGTAGAGAAACTTGAGGATATTCGGGTGTGATTAGAAGTAAGTCCTAGAAAATCACTAAAACGTTTGGCGCAGAAAACTAACATATCCAAGGGGCCAGCCCACGAAGCAACCAGATTGCTGAAATTTCGACCTTATAAACAAAGGTTTGTGCAGGAACTTAAACAGGCAGATTTCACCGCAAGAAAAAGGTTCTGTAATTGGTTTCTTGGAAGTGTGTATAACGGAATTTTGGATCCACAGCTAATGTTTATGTCTGACGAGGCATGGTTCAATATTTCGGGGCATGTAAATTCCCAAAATGTGCGAATGTGGAGTACTGAGAACCCGCATTATTACACAGGAAGTGCCTTTGCATCCCATTAAAATAGGAGGTTTGGTGTGCGCTAAGCGCACGGTGGATAATTGCGGCCTATATTTATTTAAAACCGTGTAAACTCAGATGTTTATGTGACAACAATGTTTCGTGCACTTCTTAATCAATTGTCACAGGAAGAAGAGGATTATGGATATTTTCAATAGGATGGTGCCACAGCGCAAACCGCTCATAATTTTATAGAAACTGTATGTGAAGTTTTCGATAACAGGAAAATTAGCACAGGTTTATGGCCCCCCTAGATCAGCGGACCTAACTTACTGTGATTATTATTATCTTTGGGGATACCTAAAGGGAAACGTTTACCGAAATAATTCTCATACCTTAGAATAACTTAAGGTCGAAATAAAACGTGCAATGCAGACTATTGTCGAAGCGGAATTACAGTAAGTGGCAGATAATTTGTTGTTTAAGCGATGTGAGTCGTGTCCTACTGCGGACGAGGGTCATTTTCAACAGTATCTCAAACAAATGGTGAGTAATAAGCCTCTATGTGTAGGCCTATTTTTTATAATAATCTAAATTAGTTGAGTTTCTTTTTTTAACTTTGTAGCTTCTATCTGTCTTCATTTTCCGGTAGTAATGGAACACGCTTCCCGCCGGTGCAAGCACAACAGCGGGCAAAGTGAGAGTCGCTGCAACGCTGTGAAAAAGGGTTTCCGCTTAAAATGGATTCTCTGTATTTACTGTATATTCATTAATTTATTTACATATTAATACACTGTTTTCTTAAATTTCATATACAACATTATTAGCAATCCTTTCACTTTTCAAACATCCAATTAAATAAATTGAATATAATCTCCATTTAATGTAAATATTGGTAATGTATCAGAAGTGAAAGTGTTACCAACTTCAAAAACTTTCAATCTTTTTAGTGCTCACATATTTTAAAAAGTTATTGTATATAACATTTCTATCATTCTATTTTCTAGATCATAAATATCTAGCATCATTTGCTTGCACAGTTTAAAAGCAGTCATCTATATGACCTTTCTTTTGTCAGTGCAAAATTATTTTATCTCATTTCAGTAATCACTACTGAACCCTACAGTTAACTATAGCTCAAGATACTATACATATAAAATTCAGTAAAATGTATACATACAATACACGCACTTAACAACTACGTTTCACTGATCTTACTTTGCAAGATATGGCTAACTCCACAATTGTACACACAAATTCAATTTACCAACATGGCATCTTGCAGGGAGCCCCTAAAAACCTTGCAACTCTTGAAACAAAGCTGCTATGGATGGATAGGTATGTGAATGTTAAATACCTATGGCACTAGAGCAGATTTGGATAGGGCACATAGTGATTATTTTCACATCTCACAAAACTGTTGATACAACAGATCAATTCATAGAAGCAGAAAAAAAAAACAATCACTCTATTAACTTGATGATCATTTTGCCATTTTGCTTTTAAATGTAAGATTGATAATTTTTATTTAAAATTATTTTAGCTGTTAAAAGTTTTATCATAATTTCTATATTAAATTTCAATTAATATCTTTGAACAAGATCTTTGATGAGCTCTGGATAATACAAAATGTTATTTGATACTTTAATTACCATCTTCAGAGTAATACTGAAATATAATAATATATTAATTCAATGGTCCAGATTAGAGAATTTTAAAATTCCAAAATCCAAGTGAAGGATTTTAAAATGTCAAAATATTTTAAAGATTCAGATTTACAAAAAAATTACAGACATTAAAAAAAAAATCAAATCAAACATCTTTGATTAACTTGTTGAATTCCCTATTTTTTTAAAATTTCAAATTATTATGAAGATGATACAAATAAAATATTTTGATTAACACTTTCTGTTACCATATACTTATTTATCAAAATTATAGCAGGATAAAAGTTTTGAGGAAGGATGCTAGAATAGATTAAATTCCCTGTTAATTGAATTGCAATATTAAATACCTTCACAATGCCAAAAAATAGTAAAATTAAATAATTCTTGCTTCTAGTCATGAATTAAATTTTTTAATATTGTAAAAAATTGGCGAATAAATTATTTAAGATGCTTTGCTAGTTATTTTGAACACCTTCTGGAGACTCTAAATAAAACAATATTCAGAGGTTTCTGGATAAAAGTGTAATATTCAAATAAAGGTAAGGTAAAAATACCTTTTAACATGGAGGCTTAGGTACAAGGATCCACAATTGTTAGCCAGCTACACAAAGAGAAAATAGTGTGACTAGTTCTTTGCTATGGACAATGCCACCCCAGAAAGGATCCTGGAACTCATTTTATGTCTGGAGTCCAAAGCCACTTTGAAAACATTTTTACTGCCTGGAAATGAACATGTATGATTCATCTTATAATTAAAATGATTCATATATCATCTCACCTCATGCACTCTGTGTTTTTAACAGCACAGGACCGCAGTTTCAGGAACAGTTGTTCCTATCTTCAGCCATTTAATTTCAATATATTTTCGACTGTTGAATTTTTACCTTCACCACCATCTTTTAAACTGCCATCTAGTGTTGATTTGATGAACTTTGTGATTAAATCTTGCTCACTGGAAATTTAAAAATTTGTGGATCTAAATTTGTTTTTCTGATTGTATATCTTTTCCCAAACTGTTAATTCCAAGGGCTTTGCCAAATGTTTCAAAAGTTTAGTTTCTCTTTTACTTTAATTTTTCATATTTTCTACACAAATTGAAGTCAATTTGATAAGTTGACTATAATAGCACAAAAGATAATAATTTGTATAGCTGCAATTAAAATACTCTACAAAAGTATTAGATCACCAAGCTATGAGTAGTATCTGAGATTAATAAAAAAATAATAAATGACTAGTTATTTAATTAGCACTAACAGCATGTTTTGTAAACACTAAACAAACACAAGCATTCTTTCCAACATAAATACCATCATTAAATTGCAAAAAAAAAATATTACTTTCAAATATTCACATACAGTCTTGGCATTTTGCAGAGACTAATTTGTTATATAATGATTGCCACATTAAATCAATCACAAAATCTTGGCACAATTTTTCTTTAAATGCATAACGAAATAAAACAAAAAAATTGGAACACACAAATAAGAGAAACCTTGAATCTAGGTACAGTACAGGATAAAATAGTTGTACAGGTGTCTCTAAAATCACTATCCATTTCCATGAAAACACTACTATATTTTAAAATTTTCTTTACAGACACAGGTAGCTTAGTGAAAGATGTTTAGCATGGAAGAACAGATTGCCATTGTGTATGGTTACACAGATTGTCGTATGAAGATGCCAGAGTGGAATTTACCCACAAATTCCATAAACCAGCCACAACAAGGGCACACATTCGTCTGCTTGTAAATAAATTTGTGTACCAGCAGTGTGTGTGTGTGTGAGATGAGATATGTCATGGACAACCATGTGTATTGGCACAAACAATGCAGCTGGTTCAAATTGCCAGTTATAGGAATCAGAAGGCATCAAGTCAACCCCTCAATAGGGAGTTGAATGTCTCTTGCAATATAGTGTGAAAAATTCTACATTTCACTCTACAAAAACACCCTTATTACATCCAAGTTCTGTACCGTCTTGAGGACTAGAATTTTGCCTGTCAGGCTGTGTAGAGCGAGAATTTAATGGACAAATTGACAAATTTATTCTCCAACAAAGCCTCTTTTCATGTTTACCAAAAGTACACAGAAGCAATAGCTAAATATATGCATATGAAGAACCATATGAGGTATGATAAAATCAAGACTGTATGCCCATTTTTCTTTACTGAGAAGTCAACAATAGGTAACATCTACTTCGACAAGTCAACAAAAGTTAACATCTACTTCAACATGTTAAAACTGTTATTGGAACCGCAGCTTGAAGATACTGGATACATTTGTGTTTCAGCAAGATGGTGCACCTCCACATTTTGCACACATTGCCTGTGATTACCTGAACAGTACCTTTCCAGGGGGATGAATAGGTAGAGGGTCATCTCGGCTGTGGGCTATCTGTTCACCGGACCTGACTCCTTAGACTTTATTGCATGGGGTCAAGTCCAAAGTGTACACTAGTAAAGTGAATGGTCTGCCTGATTTATGGAATCTTAACAGAGAAGCAGTAGGCCTTATTATGGTTCAAATGTTAAGGTGTACATTTTGTTCCACTACCGAAAGATGGAGTATGTGTTTTGACCTAAGTAGTGGTCATATTAGAAAGGCAGAAGAATATATGTAAAACTTCACATCATCATTGATTTTTCAATCGCTGCCTGTCTTCATTTAAATGGATAGTGACTTTAGAGACACCCCATATAATAGAGTAAGATGGTATGGCTGTTTCAAAAGGATGAGTATTTACCATGACAGGCACTAGAATATAAAGGAAGAGATAAGAGGTCTGCTGAGATATAAATGAACAAGTTATGAAGGATATTGAGCCAAGAAAAGGTTTGAATAAATAAAGGAGGGGAAAAAGTGGAATAATGAAGATAGGCAGAAGCTTTTATTCCAAACTTGTCCTCCCCCCACCAAAAGGGGGTATGAGGAAAAAAGAAGAATATAACATAATATCATTTACTGAAGTTTATTTACCATTGTGTGTATTTGTGAATAATATACATTTATTTATGTAGATGACACAGTGATGGAGAGAAAGTGATAAAATATTATAAATTATTACGCGGGGCGGACAGTTAAGCCCCAGCGTATTGATAGCGTGAAGACCACTATTGTTTAAGTGGTCTTTGGCCCGAGCGGCTGGCCTTGGTTTTGGAGGAAGAGTTCTACCTTTAAACATGTTAAAAACACAGTAAACGAAAAATAACCTTATTTATTAAAATAAAACCAAACATAAAGAAATATTAGATCAACAACATATAAAACAAGTTATTTAAAACAGCTGAAATCGCCACATTGTCAAACGTAAAAATATTCAAAATATTAAAATTCAGAGAGAGAGAAAACAATCATTTTAAAATATTCAACTTTGTTCCTTGGACCATTTGGTCCCTTATTTAATTCTAAGTCTGAAAATGACCAAAGAATGATAAAAAGGTTTCATATTACCAATGTAGCTGCCACCGTCCCCCAGCCGGGGGGGCCGCGTTCGGTCCGCCGCCCTTCTGCCTTCGGTAAAAAAATCGCGAATATTTATATGATAAATTTTAAGTTTCTAATTGGGGAAATTTGGGTGTGGAAAGTTGAAGAACTAGTTGAAACCTTCATCTATGTCAAAATGGAAAGCTTGTTCCACTTTCACTTCGCGCAACTTACTTTATCTTTATCTAATGTGGTCATCTTTCTTGACCAAATAATTCTGGAATCTTTTGACATGGTTTTGATCCAGGATATAGAGATATGCCTTTTTATTAGCATTTTTTATATTATATGCGTATGAATTAATATGTTTTTCGGTGTGGTTAATTATCCCCTATTTTCTGATATAATACACATGTATATGTGTCTATCCTTTATCGGCTTTTTATAGTATTTTCTTATTATGGCAGTTAGGCCCTAGTGTTGGCTTAACATAAATAAACTGAGTGAAACAATGTGTTTAATGAACTTGGACCAAAACCTAATAAGAAAGAAACAGTAGTAATATGAATAACAAGAGTAATAAATTTAAGTAATTTCATCATTTCACCTCTTATTCTTCTTCTTCTTGATAGTTTCGTTCGGATCTTTCTTCAGTTCCATCATTTCATAGTGTTAATTCTGGAAAAAGTTCAGAATAATAAAAGTTAATATATATTTATATAATTTTAAATTAGTCATTTAAATTAAGACAGAGAAAAATTTACTCCTAAACTGGAATTTGAACCCAAAATATCAGGTTTTCCATATCAGTGCTCTAAACCACAGAGCTATTTAGACATCTAAATTTAACTAGAAGTTTTTTTTTCTCTTATACAATCCCATGCGCTCAAATCCAAGAACCATCATTCTAGTGGAATTTTAACACTATTTTTATAGCTAATAAAGTATATATTTTCAAAAATATATGCTTTACTAAAACCGAATAATAAATATTGAAAATAAAAGTTAAACTTACTTTTAACTTCAAGAATAAAAATTGACTTTTATTTCTTTCAACATTGGATGCTATTAAGAATCAAATGAATTGTGAATTCTTCTTACTTCATACATCTATGTTTTTTTAACACAAAACTGCAATATCGGGAAACATCATTCCCATCATCAGCTGTTTCACAACTGTCAATTTTTCCTTCTGCCGGTAATTTTCTAAACTGCCATTTGGTGCTGATTTGAAGAACTTTGAAATCAAATTTGGTTTGTCCGGAAACTCATAATTCATGGTTCTAGTATTTTTTTTTAATGTATATCTTTTCCCCAACTGTTAATTCCAAAGGTTTAGATGTTTCAAAAGTTTTGCTTCTTTTTCAATTCTATGATTCTCTAATAAACTATGTGCTGCTATTGTTGATTTTCTAATTTCACCACTTTTTATATTTCTAAAGTGTTCTTTTTTGTGAGTGTCTAAATTCCTTTTGGTTTTTCCTATATGTCTTTATTGCAATCTTTGCAATTAATTTGATAAATTCCAGATTTTTTTATTGTATGGGATGTTAGCTTTTTTATTAGTTAACAGAAGATTACCCAGGCTGAATTTGTTAATCAGAGCTAATGTTATATATATTTTTTTATTAATTAAATAAAAATAAAACATAGTTTTATTTGATTTTCATATTTATTATATAATTCAGTGACAGCTGTTTCGGTACACTGTACCTTCTTCAGACATGTTAACAAATTATGAATTGTGTTCCAACTGATCTAAGCAACAATACAACAATATTTATTTAAATTTTTTAATTTAACAAAGGGGATTCATTCAAATCAAGTTGAGAATTTAACAGTTTTTTACTACTTTTAAATTTATTTATATTTCTACAGCCTCCAAAAGATCTAACTTCTTACCCTTATCACAAATATGTAAAATTTCAAAATTTGGATCAAAACAATGATTAAATTGGAATAGGTGGTTAGCATATTTTGAATTTTCTAAATTTCTGTTATATGCTCTCATGTGTTCCTTTATCCGAGAGATAAAAGGTCTACCAGTTTGTCCTATATAGACATTGTCACATGTGGCCACACTTCAATTTATATACACCTGATAATTTTTTCTTTTTTGTTTTGGTTTTATTGTTTTTTATTATATTTGTAGAGTTTTATTAGTTTTAAATGCCACATTAATGTTCAACTTTTTAAAGTGTTTAGATATTTTATTTGAAAGTGGGCCTATGTATGACATTACGACATATTTCTTTATGTTTTCTTTGGGTAAAGGAAAAACTTTGTTAATTGTTTTTTTTTGTAATGAACTTTCTTAATTAAACATTCTATAATTTCAGGGTCGTAGCCATTATTAACAGCCAATTGTTAATAATATTCAATTCATTATTATATTCCAAGGGTGAAAGAGGGATATTTAAAAGTCTATGAATGAACTATTAAAGGCTGCCATCTTATGAGTATATGGGTGAAGAGAAGAACTATGGATAGTGGTATCAGTATGAGATGGTTTGTGAAAGATACCAAACTCAAACTTATTATCAATGTGTTTTATTGATAAATCCAAGAAATTTATACTATTATTTGTTTCTAATTCCATTGTGAAATTAATACTTCTGTGAATGTTATTAATAAAATTTAAAATGGAATTCAATTGTCTTTTGGTTCCTGTGAAGCCTGCTATGACATCATCTACATAACGATACCAAAATAGAACATTTCTAGCAAATACATTCTTATGTATGGTTTGTTCTAAGTCATCCATAAAAATCTCTGCCAAAAGAGGGCTCAACGGATCACCCATAATCAAACCATCTTTAGCTATGTACAATTTGTTATTAAATTCAAAGTAATTTTGATGTAAGCATGTTTTAAGAGTATGTAATATTTCTTCAAATACAAAACCATTCACTTTATTAGTTAGTAACATTCTATTAATAATCTCTATTACATCAATAGTAGGTATACTGGGAAACAGATTTTTTTATATCTTTAGCTATCTGATTTACCAAGGCATATATTCTATAATCAGATAGCTAAAGATATAAAAAAGAAAACTTTAAATGATGATATTGTTATTGCACGAGCAGATAAAGGACAAACTTTATTAGCTTTAAATAAGGATGATTATATCTCTAAAACTGTAGATTTTCTAAATTCAGATAATTTTCAAATTATTGATAAAGACCCAACAGAGAAATATCAAAAAGAAATTATAAATATTTATAAAAATAGTATAATTTTTAATAACTTTTTGAATACTCTATAATACAAATGAATCCCCAACCACCCAAACTGCACTCCCTAGTTAAATTACATAAGGAAAATTATCCTATTAGACCAGTAGTATCCTTTATAAGTTCTCCATCATATAAAATGTCTAAAAAGCTAATAAATATAATTTCATCTAATACCAAGTTCAATCCAATTTACAGTATAAAAAACTCTATTGAATTAATTGACAATATAAAGAACATTGATTTGCCTAATAACTTAATTTTAGTTTCTTTTGATGTAAAGAATCTGTTTCCCAGTATACCTACTGTTGATGTGATGGAGATTATTAATAGAATGTTACTAACTAATAAAGTGAATGGTTTTGTAGTTGAAGAAATATTACACACTCTTAAAACATGCTTACATCAAAATTACTTTGAATTTAATAACAAATTGTACATAGCTAAAGATGGTTTGATTATGGGCGATCCGTTGAGCCCTCTTTTGGCAGAGATTTTTATGGATGACTTAGAACAAACCATACATAAGAATGTATTAGCTAGAAATGTTCTATTTTGGTATCGGTATGTAGATGATGTCATAGCATGCTTCACAGGAACCAAAAGACAATTGAATTCCTTTTTAAATTTTATTAATAACATTCACAGAAGTATTAATTCCACAATGGAATTAGAAACAAATAATAGTATAAATTTCTTGGATTTATCAATAAAACACATTGATAATAAGTTTGAGTTTGGTATCTTTCACAAACCATCTCATACTGATACCATAGTTCTTCTCTTCACCCATATACTCATAAGATGGCAGCCTTTAATAGTTACATTCATAGACTTTTAAATATTCCTCTTTCACCCTCGGAATATAATAATGAATTGAATATTATTAAACAATTGGCTGTTAATAATGGATACGACCCTGAAATTATAGAATGTTTAATTAAGAAGATTAATTACAAAAAAGCAATTAACAAAGTTTTTCCTGTACCCAAAGAAAAAAATAAGAAATATGTCGTAATGTCATACTTAGGCCCACTTTCAAATAAAATATCTAAACACTTTAAAAAGTTGAACATTAATGTGGCATTTAAAACTAATAAAACTCTACAAAATATAATAAAAAACAATAAAACCAAAACAAAAAAAGAAAAATTTTCAGGTGTATATAAATTGAAGTGTGGCACATGTGACAATGTCTATATAGGACAAACTGGTAGACCTTTTATCTCTCGGATAAAGAAACACATGAGAGCATATAACAGAAATTTAGAAAATTCAAAATATGCTAACCACCTATTCCAATTTAATGTTTCGATCCAAATTTTGAAATTTTACATATTTGTGATAAGGGTAAGAAGTTAGATCTTTTGGAGGCTGTAGAAATTAATAAATTTAAAAGTAGTAAAAAACTGTTAAATTCTCAACTTGATTTGAATGAATCCCCTTTGTTAAATTAAAAAATTTAAATAAATATTGTTGTATTGTTGCTTAGATCAGTTGGAACACAATTCATAATTTGTTAACATGTCTGAAGAAGGTACAGTGTACCGAAACAGCTGTCACTGAATTATATAATAAATATGAAAATCAAATAAAACTATGTTTTATTTTTATTTAATTAATAAATATGGATTTTCATCAAGTAAACACCAACTCACTTGATTATATATTTTTTAATCTTTTGAAATTTGTTATGAACTTCTGGATGGTAAGTAAATTTCTTGAATTTTTCATCTTTCTTGGAATTATGTTGCAGAGTGTAACCGTTTTTGCTTTTTAATTTTTTAAAATTTCTTCTTTATTATGTCTTCATCAAAACCATTTAAGTTAGCTATTTGTACAACATGATTATATTCGATCTCAAAATCCTCTACATTTAGTGGAATATTTATCAACCTGTGTAATAGGCTGTTGAAAATTGCATGTTTATGTGAAACATGATTAAGGGCAGCATGCAAATACATTAGTCTCTACTCAAATTACTTCCAATCACTGGTGAGCTGACTTTCCGTGAGCAAGTGCAAAGATCGAATTAGCTACCTACTAAGTCGTCATGCATGAAAGTCGTCGTTTCCGTAATATTGGCAAGAAATTACCCAGAATTCTGAGCGATAAAACCACTTCCGTTATTTTCGTCTGCTAGAGAAACGCATTTACGCTTGGTCCAGCAAATAATACCGTATACGACGACGTCTGCGTCGTGCAATATTACGCCGATTCTCCTGTTCTTCCAGTTGAATTGTTTGGTAGACTATCATATTCCTCTTCTCCGCGTATACCGAAAACATGATCGAAGTCTTCAAGGTCCGACATCTTGGATAAAGCAGCAAGGTACGCGGCAAGGTTTCAAACTACATCGGTTGCCTTCGGGATTCTCACGATTCGTTTCTCTCCTAAGTCACCTCGCCAGGTAGCTTAGGAATTTCAACAATTATTATCGCATGAACAGATTTTTGAGTATGCAAAAACGTATTTGGATAAAACTTTCTCAGCAGAGTACCGGCAGAGAACGACTTTTACGGTCATAGATTCGAGCCTAAAACCTGAAGATTTTATGTAGTTATCAGAATGAGTGTCTTTCCTGTAAACATTAAATTCAGTTCTTTGTAGTTGCTCATTTCTTATTAGGTACAACTCTAAAAATGGGATCTTGTTATCTTCTATTTCAATAATGAATTTCACTGATTTGTCTTGAAGATTAAGCAATTTTAATGCATCTTGAATGTGTTTCAAATCTATTACAGAGAAAATATCATCTACACATTATACCAACACTTAAAAATCCAAAGGTATGCATTGGTGATATGTGACTCAAGATAATCCATAAATAAATTGGGCAAATTTCCCATTCAACTTTTATAAGATTCATGATGTGTTCCGTTGAGGTTTATTCAAAATTAATATAAAATTATGAAATATTCACCTGAAAGGTCCGTCTCCTCAACTTAATTAATCATTTAACTGTAGCGTTTTCGGGACTTGTCCCATCATCGGCAGGATTCAAAGTTTTGAATCCTGCCGATGATGGGACAAGTCCCGAAAGCGCTACAGTTAAATGATTAATTAAGTTGAGGAGACGGACCTTTCAGGTGTATATTCCATAATTTTATATAAATTTCCCATTGCCAATCCTGAAATCTGTTTATAAAATTTACCATTAAAAGTGAAAAAATTATTGTCAATACAAAGTTTAGTTAGCATTAAATATTCTTCAATAACTTCTGTTTTTAATTCCAGTGAATTTAACCATCTTAAAAACGAGAGCATCTTATAAATAGAAATACTAGGGAATAAAGACATAATGTCAAATGAAACCAGTCTATCATTCAGAACCAATGTAATGTTATTTAATTCTTCTAAATCTTATTGAATTTTCGATGCTCTTATTTCCAAAATGAGGTAGTTCACTAAATTTTTTGGCAAGCCATTTTGACAAATTGTAGCATGGGAGGCAATATTATTGACAATAGGTATAATTTTTTTTACCATTTTTGTGAACTTTTGGTAGACCATATAATTTTAGAATAGAAGGGTTTTAAACTATTAATTTAAATTTATCCTGTTACTTGATCGTATGCTTTATGTGTATGTTTCAATGTGTTTTCCATAGCACTAATTGATTTTGGGATAGGATTAGATTTTATTTCCTCATGAGTCTTAAGAGAACTTCAAAAAAATAAAGTTGCAGTGAAAAATATGAAAATTTTGAAGAATATCAAAGAAAATAATGTTACAATTACAAAAGCTGATAAAGGAAACAAAATTGTCATTCATCAAGTTGATTATTTAAAAAGAATGAACCATCTTTTATAATGTCTCCTAAAACTTTTTCACATTCTTTCCTAATTATAGTTTTATCTTCATTTTTTAGGTCCTCCAAATTATTTGAAAAATTAATACAAGTCTTTAAACCATTATTAAGCGGTTTTGTTTCTTTCTTAGTTAACAACTCTTTTGAAAAATTAACTATAGTCCACAGACGAAGTGTATGAAAGCAGTAGGTATTTCATATCAGCACTTTATATCATGCAGGATTGTACTATAACTTAACTTCATTTAGACGCTGAGCGGGCGTGTTAATTCCGAGTCTGATGGACACACTTCAAAATTTTAATCATCACCCTTACCTCATAGTGAACTACGAAACATTGAATAATAAAGTAACTAAACTGAATAAGAAGAGTAAATTTAATCAACGTAAAACACAACATATAAAACATAAAATTGAATATGCCTGAAATAAACTACAGATATGAGTGACATCATGACTGTTCCTATTTTCTCAGGTAGTAAGCCATTGTATCGCTTAAAATTCCCCGTGCCCCCCTTCGTCCCTTGCTTTCATTCTTCTCGTCTGTGGACTATACATCAGTGTTCACTTGTGTTCCTAATTCTTGAGTTTTATTTTGTATTTTACAATTATGTGTGTAGTAATTTTTCAGAGAATAATCTTTTTACACGCTTTATATTAGCTTGACCTGTATCTATCTATCTATTTATCTATGTAACGGAATATTTCAATGCGATTTTCACCCACTTAAAATCATTGGATCGACTTGAAACTTTGTATACTTGTAGAGGACCCGTGACAATACAATCATTTCATATTTATTTTCTAAAATCCTGGCCATAATCATCAGAAAATCAAAAAAAGTGTTTTTGTATCAATGTAACGGAATCTTTCAACGCGATTTTCACCCACTTAGAAACATTGGATCGACTTGAAACTTTGTATACTTGTAGAGGACCCGTGACAATACAATAATTTCATATTTATTTTCTAAAATCCTGGCCATAATCATCAGAAAATAAAAAAATGTGTTTTTGTATCAATGTAACGGAATCTTTCAACGCGATTTTCACCCACTTAGAAATATTGGATCGACTTGAAACTTTGTATACGTGTAGAGGACCCGTGACAATACAATAATTTCATATTTTGTTTCTAAAATCCTGGCCAGAATCATCCGAAAATAAAAAAAATGAAAACTGGTATAATAGGTTGCGGACTTGTCGAGTTTTTAGTCAATCGTTGTAAGAGCTCAGTTGGTAGAGCAGTGAACTCTTAGTGGTATATAATTTCAGTAATCCATACGTCGCTGGTTCAAATCCGGCTGGGAGGGTTTTTTCATAGAAGAGTATTACTTTTAACTCATACTACAAAAGTATCGAATTTAAAGATATTTACATTTTTATCTTATTCTGTAAAATATTAAAACTAACAAATAAAAATAAATAATAGTTTTAAAAAACTAAAAGAACACGCTTTATTAGAAAACTAAAAAATGAAAAATAATTTTAATTTCCAATACGATTGGGATAAAATAAAGTGGTCAACAAAAAAAATCATCTCCAACACATATAGAATAAAATTAGAGTTATCAACAAAAATAAAATAATTTTACCATCAAAAGTGTGGGTGCTTTTTATGAATTTTACATTTTCTTCTTAGAGAGCTTACTTTTACCAATATCTGTTTATTATCAAATATATTAATTGATATAGAGCACCCCACGCTTTTGATGGTAAAATTATTTTCTTTTTGTTGATAACTCTAATTTTATTCTATATGTGTTGGAGATGATTTTTTTGTTGACCACTTTATTTTATCCCAAACATATTGGAAATTAAAATTATTTTTGGATGTGGTTATTAAATTTCTTCTTTTGTGTTTTTATCTTCTTTCCAAAAAAATTATTCATTAAATTTTCTAACCAAATGTCTCCTAAAATGTTTGATAGTGTAAGTGAAGATGATAAATTTCTAAATCTAAATTGTTTAAAGTTGCATAACATTTATTTTTCTCATTTTCTAAAACTTTATTTTCAGTAATTTTTTTGCTTGAGAAGTTTAATAACAATAACAAGCAACAAAAAATTGCTGAAAAGAAAGTTTTAGAACATGCGAAAAATAAATGTTACGCAACTTTAAACAATTTAGATTTAGAAATTTACCATCTTCACTTAAAACTATCAACAATTTTAGGCGATATTTGGTAAGAAAATTTAATGAATAACGTTTTTGAAAAATTAAACTTAATTATTGGAAAGAAGATAAAAACATAAAAGAAGAAATTTAATAACCTCATCAAAAAAAAACGTTTCTCTAAAAAATTACCACACATATAATTTATTGTAAAATAGAAAATAAAAACTAAAGAATTAGGAACACAAGTAAACACTAATGTAGTTAATTTTTCGAAAGAGTTGTTAACTAAGGAAGAAACGGAACTCCTTAATAATGATTTAAAGACTTGTATTAATTTTTTTAATAATTTGGAGGAATATGTTGCTGATGCAGAAATAGCGATTTCGGATCTAAAAAATGAAGAAGAAACTATATTAGGAAAGAATGTGAAAAGTTTTAGAAGTCATTAAGAGTACTTGAAAAAATAAAGTCGCAATGAAAAATATGAAAATTTTGAGATATATATATGTATAAAAAAAAGAATGTTACAATTACAAAAGCTGATAAAGGGCCCAAAATTATAATTTTGGATCAAGTTGATTATTTAAAAAGAATGATCCATCTTGTAGACTCCAATGAATATGAGCAAATAAAATCTAATCCTATCCCAAAATCAATTAGGGCTATAGAAAACACATTAAAACATATACATAAAGCATACAATCAAGGAACAGGGTAAATTTAAATTAACAGTTTCAAACCCTTCTAATTAAAAAAAAATATATGGTCTACCAAAATTTCACAAAGATGGTAAAAAAAATAGACCTATTGTCAATAATTGTGGTTCCCCATGCTACGATTTGTCAAAATGGCTTGCCAAAAAAATTAGTGAACTATCTCAATTTGGAAATCAGAGCACTGAAAATTCAATAAGATTACATTGGTTCCGAAAGATAGACTGGTTTCATTTGGCATTATCTCTTTATTCCCTATTATTCCAATTAATAAAATGCTCATGTTTTTAAGAAGATGGTTAAATTCAGTGGAATTAAAAGCAGAAGTTATTGAAGAATATATAATGCTAACTAAAATTTGTATTGACAATGTTATTTTTCACTTTTAATGGTACATTTTATAAACAGATTTCTGGATTGACAATGGGAAATCCATTTTCTCCATTTTTGGCCAATTTATTTATGGGTTATCTTGAGTCTCATATCACCATTGCTTTATCCTTCGATTTTTAAAGACAGGATTTCATGCCTTTTAAGCCCAAAACTAGCATCCTACAACATGATATACAAAAATAATATCATAGGGTATGTAAACCAAGCTATGCTATGTGTCATCTGTGTTTACTTCCAACCAGAATATAACGCCACAGAAATTATAGATGAAATATGCATTGCTTTTCATAGCATGACCAGGAATGAGGTTCTATAACATGACCCCCAGGAAACTAACAATACCAAAAAAGACAAATCCTGCGAATGCTACAACAAAGTATTTGTAAAGGAAGAATAAGTGATAGAATGCGAAGGAGAATGTGGAGGCCTTACACTAGGCTACTTTTATATAATGAAGAAAGCAAAGTGCAATCTGACATAGCATATGCAGTATATGCAAGAAGAAAAATGCAAGCAGCAAATCAACAGAAATACTTAGTGGAATGACTAATAGAACAAATCAAAAAACCACTTAAGCCTAGGACTCTAGTGGAATAACTAAAAACCATAACAGATTATATAACAAACAAACCTAGATTTTGTTTAGAAGAAAGAATCAACAAAGCAGAACTAGAACCACAATAAAGCTGGAAGATACCAGAGGCAGAACAAAGAAACGCAACAGCTCAGAGATTATCTGTAATAAAAGAGACCCCGGATAAGAGAATTCTGCAGCTTCAAACAACAGAATACGAAGATACCCAAGGAAGCAGCAATGGGAAATACTAACACTCTCACAATCTGAGACCAAATGAAAATGGGAAGGAGGAATACGAGGTTGATCCCAAAAGCCAGCAATGGATAAGAGTAGAAACAGGAAGAAGGGCAAATAGAATACATTCAACCTGAAGTCTGATAGGCATGAAATATGAAGTGAGCGAATTACAAGAAGCTATACATAGGAAAATTGAATTCTAGCATTGAAACAGAGTACATACAAAACTTCCTAAAGAATGGAATAGCAGAACCAGGTACATGCAAAGAACTCACAACAAGGGGACAAAATGAAACATTCAAAGTAGGGACCCCATTTAAGTACCTACAAGACATCTCCGAGCCAGATTTTTGGCCAAGAGAGACAATAGCAAGGTAATGTCATGGCAAAGAAGAACAGAGGGATTTTATCTCAAGTAAAAAAAAAAATTCAGGAGTAAATCCAAAGAATTCATAAGAATTAGGACACTACTATGGATTGTGGAAGGATTAAAAACAGTTATAAACCTAACACTGGACAACATAAATGATGATATGACATATTAATAGTTACAGAAACTTTTTTGACCAAGAAAATAGTATTAGACAGCTACTATGCACTGTGCAGTACATGCCCATAGGAGGTGTATCATGCTTCCTAAAACCATCAGTTGGTTGTATAACAAATATTTTCGTGGAGGGGGATACAATGATAGTGAAAACACAGAACATAACAGCAATTGAAACATACATAAGTTCACAAGCCACAGTATTAAGCATAATTTGAAAAATATTACCTAAAGACAATATAGTATAATTCCAGGGTGAGATCTCAACTGCAGGTTTAATAAATCAGATGAGAAATGCAGAACACTACTAATATGTTATAGAAGAAGGTTTCCATCCAATAAATAGCACAGAGCTAATTACTTACATCATATAAAACGGTAACAAGTTCAATTGATCTAATTGCAGTAACATTGTCAAGAAAAAACAGCAAGGGGCATAGAACTTGGGATCAATCGCAATTAGAAACCATGTACCAATAATAACAAACCTCAAGCTGATCTAACAAATAAAACAAAAACAACAAAGAAAGAAAGCATGTCTACCTTATAGAAAGCAAGAACTCTCAATACTCGTACACAACTTAAAACAACAGAAAAAGATAAATCATTACAAAAAGCTAACAGATTAATGACTCGAATGAGCAATAAAAAATAAAATTAATGGAGCTGCAGAATATAATGCTGCAAGATTACTACATTCATCGAGTGTATGAACAAAATCTATTTTTTTTCATAAAGTTATGAATGACTGAATACATTTTTGCCGAGTTGCCTATTAAAATTTGGCCGCCAGTATGTTTAATTAAAATATAATTAATTTATTTATTCGAAATAATTTGATTCACTTGTTATTAAAATAAATTATAATCCAGTTAGCAGAAATCGATGTATAGAGCTAGAAACGTTTTGGTTGCCATTGCACACTTGGCCGTAAACTCCTCGCAGACAGGTGTAAACAGATATTACTTTGTTACATTTATACGTTCATGACGTACACGCTGGACTTATATATTAAATTAAAGTT
This sequence comes from Diploptera punctata, assembly GCA_030220185.1. Lineage (NCBI taxonomy): Eukaryota > Metazoa > Arthropoda > Insecta > Blattodea > Blaberidae > Diploptera > Diploptera punctata. Next base: position 577,041 of record JASPKZ010008889.1, read on the forward strand.
TTTTTTTTGTGCATGATAGAATGCCTCTGCCTCTGTAAAAGTGGTCGCAAATAAGGGTTGCTAGCTGTTAAAGAGTGAAAGAGAGTTAGCGCTTTACATCACACGTCAGACAAAGACGGTGAGAGCCAGCCAGCTGTGTGAGCTTTTAGCGCTACTGCACATGCGCAGGTAGCTGGTACAACTATGAACTCACACAGCTGGCTATCACCTTCTTTGTCTGACGAGTGATGTAAAGCACTAACTCTCTTTCACTCTAACCTATCTTTAACAGCTAGCAACCCTTATTTGCGGCCACTTTTAGAGAGGCAGAGGCATTCTATCATGCACAAAAAAAAAAAACTTTAATTTAATATATAAGTCCAGCGTGTACGTCATGAACGTATAAATGTAACAAAGTAATATCTGTTTACACCTGGCTGCGAGGAGTTTACTGCCAAGTGTGCAATGGCAACCAAAACTTTTCCAGCTCTATACATCGATTTCTGCTAACTGGATTATAATTTATTTTAATAACAAGTGAATCAAATTATTTCGAATAAATAAATTAATTATATTTTAATTAAACATACTGGCGGCCAAATTTTAATAGGCAACTCGGCAAAAGTGTATTCAGAAATTCACAATTTTATGAAAAAAATAGATTTTGTTCATACACTCGATAAACGTAGTAATATTGCAGCCGGATCTCGTACTGTAAGGAAATGTGGAAAACAAAAATGTGGTTCAAAGAGGAAAGCTTCAAGGAAAGAAGGAAAACCCTTCACACTCTATACGTAGCAAGACGACCTCAACAACTACCACAAAAAAAAAAGAAAGAGCTACAAACAACTCATAAGCAACAAGAAAGCAGGTTGAAGAGATTGTGAAGGTCATACTCTCTATGAAGCCAAATAAAGCAGCAAACCTGGAGAACACAAAATAATAATCATATGAAGAGTTGAAAAAATATGGAATATGGACAGAACTGCTGATTAGATGCTTGCGTGAAGGGCATATCCCACAGATGTGGAGAGCAGCAATCTTCAAGGTTTTATACAAGGCATATCAATAGTCCGGTAACACTTTCAATATTTTATTACACAAAAACTACAAATGATTAGCACTTTCAAACACACGTCAGTTTAAAGGCAAACTCTCAAAGTTTCTTTTACGCCTTACAGAGATTCAATGTGTGAACCACGAGTGACTCGGCAGATGTCCAAACGATAATCAAACGTCTTGCTGCCTTATGCCCATTTGTTAAGCGTGTTTTTTTAACGGGCCTTTTGGACGAATATTCTCTTTCCTTAATCTGTTCCTTATGGTTTGATCTGAAACCCGGATTCCGGAAGCCATATGAAGGTCATTCTGCAGGTCTTTTGCAGTTTTTGTACGCAGTCGAAGAGCAGAAAGAACAACGTATCTGTCATCCTGGGGGCTTGTTTTAAATTTACGGCCCTGGCCACGTCTTCTACAATACTGACCTGTCTCTCTGTGCCTGTTGCGTAACCTGGACACCACGGAAGGAGAAACCCCAAGCTCTCTAGCCACTTGTCGCAGAGATTGACCTTGTCGTAAAAGATGTAGAGCATGATACACTTCAAACTCATTTAAATGCCTCATTTTGTCAGAGACTTCAATAAACAAGGCAATAATCAACATTCGTCACTATAGCAACATCAGGAAGCTTACCAATTAGAAGTGGCCAGTGCCTTCCAAAATAAAAAAATTCTCTATATTTGTTATTTGAGGTAATTTCTCTGTATTTAGGCCATGGATCTTTAAAATTTGTATCCAATGATAAAATTAATAATTCAATTTACATATTGTCCAACGTTCAGCATCACAGCTTTAAAAAACAATTACTTATTCAATTTATTACAAGTGTTCCTCTAATTGTTTTGAGCAGTGTATTTTTTAAAAGGAAAAGTCACTTTAATCAGCTATTAAATGTACATACAGAACAGGATAATTTACAGACAGCAGAAATGCTAGTCGCAGAACCAAGTGCATTAGAGGTTGAAATGGCGATAAGAAAAAATGAAGATGAGATCCCAGCAGAACTGATAAAACCAGGGGGAGAAAAATTGATGGACAAGATACGCCAGTTACTTAGTATGATATGGGAAAAAGAAGTCCTTCCAGATGAATTGAAATAATCGATTATCGTACCAATTTATAAGAAAGATAAAACTGATTGCATCAACTACAGGGGCATCTCATTATTTTCAACTTCGTACAAAATTCTAATAAATATGCATTAGTATATTTAGTAAGCAGACTTACTCCCTATATTGATGCCATTCTAGGAGATCATCAATGTGAATTTAGAAGAAACAGGTCAGATTTTAGTATAAGACAGATTTTATAAAACAAATGGGAATATAATGGTACTGTACATCAACTATACGTAGACTTCAAAAAGGGATACTATTCAATTAAGAGGGAGAAGTTATATAGTATCCTGCTGGAGTTCGAAATTCCTAAAAAGTTAGACTTATACGAATGTGTGTAAATGGCACAAAGAGCAGGGTGCGTGTAGGCAAACAGTTTTCAGATACTTTTCAAATCCACAATGGGTTCAAGCAAGGATATGCACCATCTCTACTATTTAATTTTGTACTAGAGGATGAAGTGAAAATACATAAAACTATTATTCTACCAGTTATATTATATGGGTGCGAAACATGGACTCTTACTTTGAGGGAGGAAAGGAGATTACAAGTAGGCCTATTTGAGAATAGAGTACTTAGGAAAATTTTTGGACCAAAGAGAGATGAACAGACAGGTGAATGGAGAAGACTACATAATAATGAACTACATGGTCTTTATAGGAAGCCAGATATAATAAGAACAGTTAAGTCTCGTAGACTGCGATGGGCAGGACATGTTGCACGTATGGGGAATGAAAGACTTGCATGGAAGCTTCTTGTAGGAAAGCCAGAGGGAAAACTCCCGGTTGGTAGACCAAGAATGAGGTGGGAGAATAACATTAACTATGATTTGAGGGAAGTATATTATACAGGGAATGTTTGGAAAGCATTAGCTGAGGATAGGGATGTATGGAGAGCTTATGTCCGCGCGACCATGAACCTACGGGTTCGATAGTGCCAGTGAGTAAGAGTACTGGAGGATGAAGAAGGCCTACAACTCAATGGTATTACTAAGCTGTTAGTTTATGCTGATGATGTAATACGATTGGCCGATAACGAAGAGATACTAAAAGCCAACACGCACACACTATTGTGTAACACTTAGAAATGGGACTGCAAGTAAATATCAATAAAACTAAATATATAGTCACGCATAGAAATACAATATATAATGGAAATTGAGAGCTAATGACAAATGAGGGAAATTTTGAGGAACTGGCTGAATTCAAATACCTAGGAACAATAACACTAGCCAACAAAATGTTGTTTTTTCTGTAATGGCATGGAAACAGCTAATCTTTATGTTTTCGGGTGTGCTGATAATGAAAATGCAAGATTAGCTCTCGTTTTGAAGTTATGCTACCTTTACGCTATTGCCTATATAAGCTTATGCGTGTATTTACCTTGTTTTTATCCCTTGGAGGAAGGTCACTGAAATCGCCTGGCATTTGTAATTTTCTGCTAGTGATTTCCTAATTAGTATCCAGCATTAATTGGCTAATATTGATGCACTCCGCTTTCCCTGATATCTCATTTTCATGTTCGAAATTTGCTGGCGGAAGCGTTCCCCGTGCTCGTTGTTTACAGCACCACAGTTGTCAGGAAAAAAGTACAAGTGGGAATCTAAGAAATGTAACTTCAAGAAATGTTACACCCCAGTCTATCGTAGCAGTGCAGAAGATTTGCCACAAGAAACTTATAGTTTTCTGCCCTCTTATTCCCTAGAAACTTTGTTGACACTTGAACAAAGTCATCCCAAGCTAACTTTTCATTACTTGTCTGGATGGTATTGAAATGCTCATCTTTGTACATTTTCCGTATCTGGGTATCCACGAAAATCCCCTCCTCTTTTTCATCTCACTAAGCCGTGGAAATTTTTGTCGCAAATATATAAATGCTACCCCAATTTTGTCCATGGCCTTAAAGTTTTTCGTTAGGCCCAATTTTACATGAAGAGTAGGAAGAATTACGTTCTTGAATTCGACAAGTGCTTCTTGCATAACATTGTGAGGTCTGGTTCAAGTGATTAATTCTTAGCCAACCTTTCTTTTTTATAATGAAGTGCTATGGCGCGGCTATCCCAGAGGCACTGGAACCAACAGAGCTTGGTATAGCCCTGTTGTAGCCCAAGTAGTATGCCTATGATTTTCAGATCCCCGGTAATCTGCCTTTTAACCTTGTCATAGTTCAATCGCAATAACAATTGTTTCATGTTAACATATATTTATTTCATGTAAGGTGCATACCCAATCGGAATCGATGGTAACATGTTGCCATTATGCAGTTGAGACTTATTTTGGAGGAGTCGATGAACAACCTCCACTCGACACTTTTATAGTTAATGCACATAGCTGCTATTAGTCCCAAAGGAGAGCAATGTAAGTATGGGCTTTAAATTTTCCTAATAAAGTTTTTTACTTTTTTACACGCTTTATATTAGCTTGACCTGTATCTATCTATCTATGTAACTGAATTTTTCAATGCGATTTTCACCCACTTAAAATTGGATCGACTTGAAATTTTGTATACTTGTAAAGGACCCGTGACAATACAATAATTTCATATTTATTTTCTAAAATCCTGGCCAGAATCATCAGAAAATAAAAAAAAGTGAATTTGTATTTATGTAACGGAATTTTTTAACACGATTTTCACCCACTTAGAAACATAGGATAGACTTGAAACTTTGTATACTTGTAAAGGACCTGTGACAATATAATAATTTCATATTTATTTTCTAAAATCCTGGCCAGAATCATCAGAAAATCAAAAAAAGTGTCTTTGTATTTATGTAACGGAATCTTTGAACACGATTTTCACCTACTTAGAGACATTGGATCGACTTGAAACTTTGTATACTTGTAAAGGACCCGTGACAATACAATAGTTTCATATTTATTTTCTAAAATCCTCGCCAGAATCATCAGAAAAAAAAATAAGTAAAACTGGTATAATAGGTTGCGGACTTGTCGACTTTTTAGTCAATCGTTTTAAGAGCTCAGTTGGTAGAGCGGTGAACTAGTCGTATATAATTTCAGTAATCCATAGGTCGCTGGTTCAAATCCGGCTGGGGAGGATTTTTTTTTTAGAAGAGTAATACTTTTTTTACATACTACAATAGTATCGAATTTAAAGATGTTTAAATTTTTATCTTATTATGTGAAATATTAAAAATAAAAAATAAAAAAATAAATAATAGTTTTTAAAAACTAAAACAGCACGCTTTATTAGAAAACCGAACTCAAAAATGAAAAATAATTTTAATTTCCAACACGCTTGGGATAAATTTAAAGTGGTCAACAAAAAATCATCTCCAACACATCTAGAATAAAACTAGAGTTATCAACAAAAAGAAAATAATTTTACCATCAAAAGCGTGGGGTGCTTTTTATGATTTTTACATTTTCTTGTTAGAGACTTTACTTTTACCAATAGATATTGGTAAAAGTAAAGTCTCTAACAAGAAAATGTATCAAATTATTATCAAATATATTAATTGATATAGAGCACCCCACGCTTTTCATGGTACAATTATTTTCTTTTTGTTGATAACTCTAGTTTTATTCTAGATGTGTTGGAGATGATTTTTTTGTTGACCACTTTAAATTTATCCCAAGCGTGTTGGAAATTAAAATTATTTTTCATTTTTGAGTTCGGTTTTCTAATAAAGCGTGCTGTTTTAGTTTTTAAAAACTATTATTTATTTCAAGTATGGATGCATTGTAAAACACGTTTCGTATAGTAATATGTTCTTCTGTGTCGAGACATAGGGGGTAATGACGTCATCACTTTGACCTTACTTTTGCACATAGAAGATTGAAAATTTGCACACACATTGCGTGCATCTCTTAGTATGTTTCAGTTGAATACGAGATCTGTGCGTTAACGCAGGGGGACCTAACGTAGAAACAAGGGATTTTTAGAAAAAATCTCAATTTTCCTCAATTTTTCCCGCCTCGGGTACATGATAGGGACATTAGAATGGCACCGTTTAAAGACTGTTCTTTTCTGAAGAGAATGAGGTTCGAAGTATGATCCTAGGATAAATAGTAATGTTACTGTAGTTGCTTGCCTGAAATCAACCTAAACAAAATCATAATTTAAAAGGGTTTGATGCAACCCCCTTAAATTGGAAATCAGAGCTAATTCGAGAGCTTTTCATTGTCTTTTTCGTTACCAGTGTGGTCGACATACTTACGAAACATTTACTTCATTCCAGTTACATTTTCACTGTTGGCTAGTGTAATCAGAAATAGGAATGAGATACACAAAGCAATTAAACATAGGCTTAATTCTGGAAATGCATGCTGTTATGCATTACAGAGACTCTTGATGTCCCGACTCCTTAAAAAAAAATGTTAAACTGAAAATACATAAAACTATTATTCTACCAGTTATCCATATAAGATGGATCATGCGAAACAATGACTCTTACTTTAAAGGAAGAAAGGAGATTACGAGTATTTGAGAATATAGTTCTTAGGATTTTTTTTGGACCAAAGAGAGATGAACAGACAGATGAATGGAGAAGACTTCATAACAATGAACTACATGGTCTTTATAGGAAGCCAGATATAATAAGAACAGATAAGTCTCGTAGACTGTGATGGGCAAGGCATGTGGCACGAAAGGGGAATGAAAGAGGTGCATGGAAGCTTCTTGTAGGAAAATCAGAGGGAAAATACCCAGTTGATAGAGTAAGAATGAGGTGGGAGAATAACATTAACTATGATTTGAGGGAAGTAGATTATACAAGGAATGATTGGAAAACATTAGCTCAGAATAGGGATGTATGGAGAGATTATGTCCACGTGGCCATGAACCTACGGGTTCGATAGTGCCAGTGAGTTATACATATATATATATATATATATATATATATATATATATATACTGACAACATAGCCATCAGTAAAAAAAAAGAGTAAAACTGCATGAGACACTCAATAAAATTGCAATGTGGGAAGAGAAAAACAAAGTATAAATAAACGAAGAAAAAAACATTATAAATGGTCTTCTGGAAAGTTCGGAAACTGTCGTAAACATACTATATTGAATTAAAAATGAAACAATTGGATGTAAAAAAATATTTAGGCTTTACGCTGCAAACAACAGCAAAATATTTCCGAACTCACATCACAGATTGGACATTGATTGCACTGAAAGCAATGTATGACATAAAGGGACCAATGAAATTATCAATAACCATTACCATTAAAATGTTTCATCCAAAAATAGTACCAATAAATCACATACTGCATAGAACTTATAAGGGAAAACTTAACAATAACTGTGATCTAAATGCTCTTGAGAGCAGAAATGTGAGGTAACTGAAGAGAATAATAGAAATATAAAAGTGGACACCTTTGTGAATGGCATATGAGCTAGCCAAAGAACCGTTTCTGATAGAAGAACTGAGGTGGAAACTACTGCCATATATGGAGGAAGAAAGGCAGCACATAAAGGTAAGAAAAAACAAGAGGAAGGAATTAGACTCCGAATTTTATGCCACTGGCGCAATAATACACGGAACTGGACAGGACCAAACAAGCATTGAGAAGCACAATCAACAGACTGTCTGTGCAATGTCTATCATCATAAATTCTGAACATGTAACAAATTTACACAAACCTACAGAGCAGTGTATGCGCGCATTGTGCAACAGGAAATGGGAACATTACTGCTTTGACAAATGCAGGAAGAGAACAAAAACAGTGAACGAATATAGCAAATAGCAGAACAATAAACACTCCGATTGAGGGTCTTTCCACTTTTCAGCGGTTGCCCTTTACCAGCCGGCTGCTGCCCTTCACATCCACATGTGTCAATCACAGAGGTAGATGATCAACAGCCAGTGTAGGGGTGACATGTGGTTAGCATGTCGAGTCCCCCAGCCGTTATAGCTGATTCCTCAACCTGGAGCCGCTACTTATTGTAGCTACCCAATTGCCTCACGATGCTGGGTGGGCACCGGTCCCATACTGGCCGAAATACCATGAGAAAATTTCTTCCCCCATGGAGACTCGAACCAGCGCAAGTCCCGTAGCTCTGCGCCAAGGCTTCCTACCTTAACCGCTCGGCTACGGCGCGGGACAATAAACACTACATGCACATTTGTGTGAGTTTTGTTATTATTATTACTAGTAGGGAACCTAACTGTAAACTAGAACACCCAAATGAGAAAGCTACCCATTTTTTTAAGTATCTGCAGCAAGAAGACTTAGATTTACTCAATGACCCACAAGTAAAAACATATTTCTCCCATAACAGGACACGTATTATTGATGTGATGTTCAGAAATATGAAGTAAATAGATCTCATAGGACAGAAGGTACATGTCAGTATCGTAATAAGGACGAAATTCAAAAAGTGCTTAATTATCAATACTGTTTTTGTGGATTTAGTAAAGTCTTCGACCTAATCTACAAGCAAAATATCATTAACAAATAGTGAAGTCCCCTAGGAAACGAATACTACCTCACAAGAATATTAAATAATATCTAGACATTCAACTATCTCAATATAGACAACCAGGTAGAGAGTTCAGCCCTGATAATAATGCAGCTAAATGGAGTCCTACAGGGAGAGCCAATGGATCTATTTTTATTCTACATTGGCACAATAGACATTGCCCAAGCCATCACGACTGACAAAGTAAAAGCATTTGTCTACATGGACGACATGGTGCTGATGTCAACATCATCTGAATAACTGCAGCTTGCATGTAGCAGGCTGCAATTATGGGGAAATGAAAACAACCTTCACATAAATGAAAGCAAAACAGTGCTGATGGTCTTCAGGAGGGGAATCCCTTTCAGACATTCAGAACAGTCTTCAGCAGGCATATGAAAGACAAAAGAGCAATAATAGCTATGAATAACATGAACCTCATATATATATATTCTCCCTGAATACAATACTAGCTCTTCTTAAGCCACAGATCATGACGATCGTAACATATGGACTAGACAATATCTGAACTCGTGTAACAAAGAGAGATTTCTTATCAGATAGAGAAAGCGAAAGCCGTATATCTAAAAAGTATCTGCCTTTCAAAATATGCACTTTCATGTCTTGTGTACAAATTGGCAAGGGAACCCTTTTATACAGAAGAGTTATGATGAAATCTACACCTCCAGTTTTCAGACACATACAACGGTATAATGGAAGAACTAAAAGGAAAGAAAGAACACATCTGAATGGAATTCTACTCCATGGATGCAATGATAACGGAATGAAGACAGGCAGAATATTGTCACTATTGTTGTCAGGATTTTCTTCTGCGATATTTTCGCTTAAATAAACATGCTGAATTTATTTAAAATTTCATTAGACACTTTATCTATTTCTACAATTATCAACACACGTCTGTTCACAATTACTACCCACAAAATCATTTTCTTTTAATTGTTATGACAGTTACAAATATTTTCCACTCACTGCTGAATAAGTTCGCCACAATTTCTCGCTCACTTCACTTCACACTGTTCACCGCAAAACTGACTATCGCAAACTGACTGCGGTCTCCTGCCTCTGTTTTTTATAAGGCCTGAGGAAACCCCTGGCAACAGCTTCGAGATACTTCGAAGCCCAGAATCCTCTAGACAGGGATCCTTTTCCAAAGGGGAGGGAAACACCGGTAGAACCGTCTGGCAACATACTCCAGACAATTCGGCCGGCTGTGCGGGTCTTCTAACTCACCCGCGTAATTCAAACGTCGCTATGCGTGACACGTAACACTGCTCCCTCCTTAGAGCTGATCGTCCCGATCAACTTCCTTGGTATGCAACCAGCCGAGATAGGTGAGTGACAATCGTTCCTCTTCCGTGCTGGCGCTGAATCTTGCAGACCACACCGTTGATTCTTGTCTATGACCATACCACACTATATGGTCCATCCCAGGGACGCTGAAGCTTCGGTGGTCTTCCATTGGTTCTGGATGTTGCAAGACGGACTACCAGTCTGACGAGGCATCCGACGACAGTATCGAGGACTTGGGTGTCGTCCTCTCTGAGGTCCCTCTCTCATGGGCTTTCTTCTTCGTTCACATTCTACCCATCCTGGATGCGTGGTTGCCGGGGTTGACCACGCCCACCTCTGAAGTGACGACGGACGAAGCGATGAAGAGGACCTCCATGACCCCCATCTCCTCCATGACCTTCCTTCAACCCGCCCCGTCCTTTGGCTGGATCTCGTTTGAGGGGCGGACGCTGGGGCTGCATGTTGTAATAGCTGTTAGGCTCATAGCGATGACGATGTCTGTAGCGACGAGGCTGGCCTCCATCTAGACCTTTATTGCCCTCCTTGGCTTCCTTTTCGCTGCCCTCGTCGTGAAGTAGGATCTCATTATTTCCGAAGCGGAGTACTCGTTGTCTGATGTCACAGTAGCGTCGTATATTCTCAGGATGTCCAGGCCTAAGATGATGTTCTCGGTTACTCCGGCGACGAACGCCCACAGTCGCAGCTCGCACCCTCTCAGGACCAACTCCAGGATAACCTCCTTCTCCACAGGCATGCTGTCCCCCGACGCGGTGCGTAGCTCAAATTTCCGTAGCGGCGTCCTCTCAGGCAACCCTTTTGCTTCGTTTGGTCACACGATTGTTAGCGACTCTCCCGCATCGACGAGCACTCGGCAGAGTCGTCCGTGGATCCATCCATCGGCAGTAAGTCCTTTGTCGTCCATGTTGTTCACCGTATTCACTTCGAAGCGAGGAGATCATGATGATGTTGACGTCGGCACCGGTGGTTCCCTCCTTACACCCGACCATCGTTGGTTTGCGGGCCTTCGTCTATAATCCCGCATCAGATGCCCGACTCGTCCGCAATTCCAGCAGGTCGGCCTTCCATGTCTACGACGCCTGGGTGGTGGTGAACGTCGCTCCTCGGCGTCGATTATATACAGTCTGACTCGTGGCGACGTCTTCAGTTCGAGGTAGCGTGTGGTCTCCTTTGGTGCCTCGAGACGCAGTGCCGCATTCAGGGCTCCGTTGATGGCATGATGTTCCACCAGCAGCAGGTGTTGTTTATTTTCACGATCCCTCAGACCGCAGACGAAAGCGGATGCAGCCTCTCCGTCGATGGCCGTCGCTAGGAGTCCGCTGAGGGCTTTGCATGCTAGTTGTTAAATGGTCATGACGTATTCTTGTAGCGACTCCCCGACGCCCTGGACACGGGCTTTCAGCTGGGTGCGGTAGGCTGCCCTGAGGTAATGATTGCCGTAGCGATTGTCTAGGGCCTCTATCTAATATGTCCTCGGCATGGTTCTTTTTTCTGGAAGGCTTCTTATAATTTCTGCAGCAGATCCCTGCAAGGAGGCGATTAAATGGGTCTTCCTTTCTTCCGGTGTCCAACCATTGTGTGTTGAAATGGTGTTAAATTGCCGTTCAAATATGTCCCATGATGTGGAACCGTCGAACTTAGGACTCTTGATTCCATGTCGGTTTGGAGCGTCAGTCGGTTGTCGAACTTCGGTTCTCGTCGTAAAATCACTTTTAAATTTTCCATTGCACGTTGAACTTCAGATGTTATAAACCGATAATTATTTTCTTGCTTTTCAAACTGGTCTTCTTTCATGCTGCACAAAATTGTGTCATGTTGAGATAGTTCCAGTTCAAATTCTCCTCTATTACATTAAAACTTGTTCAAAGCGGAATCGCATGGGACTAATCTTTTTTTTTTCACATTGAACAGAATTCCGCATTATAAAAAAATTAAAAATTAATAATCTTAGAGTATAGAGTATCGTATATGTATTTTTACATACCTTGGATTAATTGTAGTTCCGCTGCCGTTGAAAAGTGAAGTACAGTGTACGAGTGACTTCGACGGTAACGCGCGAAAAAACAGTCCCTTTTCGTCAGCGTTAAAAATGTCTCCTAGGCGCGTATCCTGAAATTAAAGTATGCAGTTTCGTTTTTCGCTCACTATTTCGTCCACATCCTTTGATTCCCCGCAAATTTCATTCCACACTACATTGTATCGTCTTTTAAAACTGTCCAGCCAACCTGTAGATACCTTGAAATCATTATTCCCTAGGGATTTAGCAAGAGCTAGAACTTGACTTTGGAGCGTCGGTTCGGAAATGTATCTTCAACCGCTTTTTCGTTGAATGAGAATGGTACATACGATTTAGCCATATTTATTCTGTCGTCAATTCAGAACGCTACCTGTGAAAGATCGGTCTCAGAACTTAAACTAATTTATAGTTTTACACTGCAATAGTTATTTGCAAGACAGGTATCTGCATTTTGCATAACGGGTGTGCAGTGAGGACGAAAAAAAATCAGTTACAGGTAGAACTTCACCTAGCAGCAGAAATCATTTCTAATTGTTTTTTTTGGCATAACGGAAATTCAATGAAGTGTATAGAAATATCCTTCTGTTTCCGGGTTGGACAGATTCCGTTTTATTCAAAATAAATACACGTAAAATTACTATTATTTCGCAGGGACCAATAAATGTGTTCACATTGGACAGATTTCCGCAATATTCATGTTCCGCATGAATCAAGTTTTATTGTATTGTGTAATTTGCCCTCTTGTTTATTCATCCTGTCTTCAATTTTACAAATATCAGTTTTCAATTCGTCTTTAAAGTGTTCGATTTTATCTTGTAAGTTTTCATTCTGTGTACTAATCTGAGTTAACAATTCTCTTTTAATTTCTTTATTTTGTGTCATTTATCTGTATTATTAGCTCCTGTCTTGATTCATGGGTAGATGATTCAATCTGTGTTTTGATCTGTTTCATTTCTTCATTTTGTGTATTTATTTGTGTTAATGTGTTTTCGTTTTGTATCTGTTTAATTTCTAAATTTAATTCTTTAAGTAAGTTTAGAAATTCTTCCATTTTTTTTACTTGCTAATTTGTAGTAGTTCTAATTTGCGTAACTAGATAGCAATTCCTTCGATGATGCGGCACTCTGCTTTATCGACTTCTCCGACAAAACCGACTGACCACCAGATGTCACTATTGTTGTCAGGATTTTCTTGTGCGATATTTTCGCACAAACAAGCACACTTAATGTATTTAAAATTTCACTAAACAATTTGTTTATTTCTTCAATTATCAACAAACTTCTGTTCACAATTACTATCCACAAAGTAATCTTATTTTAATTGTCATGACAGTTATATTTTCTACTCACTGCTGAATAAGTTCGCCACAATTTCTCGTTCACTTCACTTCACACTGTTTCTTTCCTGGCTGACTACTGCAAACTGACTGCCACGCCGCTACTTGTTGTTGGTTGTCGGTACTGGCGAAATCTGGATGATCGCCATGACCCGTTAATGGAAGGTGCTGGTCTGTAGGTGATTAGGGAAATGTCTGGCAATGAGAGTAATCCTCTTATTGCGGTACAAGTGTTGAAGTGAGGGTGGTTATGACTTGTAGTAATTCTGGATTTTGTAAGAGTGTTGTGATTAGTGTTAGGATTGGAGGATGGGGGAAGAGTTGTGATGAGGGATAGGATTTGTTGTAGAGAGGAATTTGGGAAAGTTGGTAGGTTAGGGGAGGGTATTTTAGGAGTGGGGATGGGTTCGATGTTTCTTGTAGGTGGTGTAGTTGTACTAGGATTGTCTGTAGTCTTCTGCCTGGGCGGTTGCTGCCCTGGTTGCCTGGATTGCAGATACCTTTGGAACACTGGGCATTGCCGATGGCTCGCCGCGTGTTCCATGTTGCAGTTGCTGCATTTCGGTGTGGTCTGGTCGCACTCTGCTACTTTGTGTTCTCCAGAACACTGGACGCATCTCGTCGCCCTGAAACAGTGCTTCGCTATATGTCCGAATCCTTGACAGTTGAAGCATTGTGTACCTCCCGTCGGCTTCCTGTAGGGTTCTAGATGAACTTTGATGCCAAATAGTTCATCGAGGTCTTCTTTTAGTCTTGATTTGATGTCCTTGGTCTTGTGGAATGACCCGTTTCACCTCACCGTTTTCTCGGACGTGTTTTTCTAAACTGCGTACTTCGATGATTGGCAGTTTTCGATGGCTTATTTCATCACATACATGTTGTCCTGTGATGGAGGTTGGTAAAACTTTCATGGTGGTCTTGAATATTGGTGGTTGACCGTACCCGTGGGTATAGAAAGGCGTTTTAGATTCCTTGAGGTGGTTGTATGCCAGCTCATATGCTTTCTTCGTAGTTGTACATATCGTCAGGCGGCCTTTGTTGTACCGCATCGATACGTATTTTCTATTGCCGGCAGTGATGCACTCCAGCTTGTAAGGAGTGATTTCATCAGCGTTGACCACTATGGGTGGTGGCGTTTCTTCTTCCTCGGTGTCTAGATGTTCGAAGAGGTTCCTCGTTTCAATTGGTGTGTACATTCTCCTGATGCGAGTCTTCTTAGCGGTGTGGCGGGCAGGTGGGAGGGAGAATCCCTCGCCATCCGTACCCGTGCTGGTCGGCTTCTTCGTAGTCGATCCGTTCTGCATAGTGGAGGCTCATAGCTCAGGCTGGACCCACTTCAGCAACCAAGCACCTCCCCAGCTGGTGCACTGGGGGAAAGGTCGGTGGATCTGCTAGACAGTCCTCCCGGTCAAGTCCAAGGAACTCGTGAACCATTAGTGGGGTAGGCAAGAGATGAGCGCCTTGTCATCTTCGCTCATCTGTTGGAGCTTGCGAGCTCCGTGCTGGCCCACAACAGCTGCAGAAGGCGTCTCTGGGGGCACACCAGGGGTCGGCTCGGACCAGTGCAGAGGGGAGCAACTGTACTGGTTCCTGGTTCGGCCTACGGGCCCGTCGACAAACTGTGGGTCGCCAGGAGATGAGCACCTGGATGTACTAAAAGTCTCACACTGTTGGGCTTGTAGCCATAGCCGGTCTCACAACGGCTGCAGGACACGTCCCTGGAGGCAGAACAGGGGAATGGTCGGTGGATCTGAGACAGCAGTCCTCCCGGCTAGGCTCATGGAGCCCGTGGACCAACTGTGGGGTCGTCAGGAATGAGCGACCTGATGTACTATGTAGCTCAGCAATTCCCAAGAACTGCAAACTCCAACACCCTCTCCCTGGGGTGTTGGTTTAAGGACCGTGAACTTGAACGTGGATGTGAACATAGGATAGGAAGGACTAGAACTAGGACTTGGGAGTATGGTCATGACGACCGAGGTATCCCAAGGGGTGGACGGATGGGCCTAGATGTCTCCACTAGAGTAGACTATCTTCGACGACAGCGGTCTCCTGCCTCTGCCCTTTTTATAAGGCGCGAGGAAACCTCTGGAAACAGCTTCGAGATACTTCGAAGCCCAGAATCCTCTAGACATGGATTTTTCTCCAAAGGGAAGAGAGACACCGGTAGAACCGTCTGGCAACACTCTGCAGACAATTGGGCCGGCTGTGCGGGTCCTCTAACTCGCCATAGGCGACTCGCCCGCGCAAGTCAAACGTCGATATGCGCTACACGTATCAATATGAACTCAGACATCTGGTGAGGAGAACGGCAACTCACGGGTTCCACCATAAAATATACAGCAACTAGAAATACCATGTACCATATTCCCAGTACATTTGTGAGTATGAACTAAACAGTGCGACCACTACCATGTCATGAGGTATCAGAAAGAGAGATATATTTTAACGGTTTACTGCACAAATGGCTGAACAATGCAACTGCATGTGAATGTCACAATGGCATCAGTGTCAAAACTTTACATTATGCATATTGTGTGCTTTCTGTATTATTATTATTTTTATTATCAATATTATTATTATTATTAGTATATTTCAATAATAAAATTGACAGTTTAATAGATGGACCTGGGAATAATGCAATTGCAAGAGCTATTAGCACTGCATTTTGTTCACGGCTAAGCTATAAATGACTATTGACTGTTTTAAGATTGTCACCACCACTCTATAATTACTCATACATTGCATACCAGCACTTTCTTTAATACAACTTTTTAAGCATTATGATGACTAATACTGTAAATCTTACTTTTTTAGGAAATCACACTATGAGTTATCATCATACTTCTTTTTTTAAAACTAGTTTCGGAACTTTCTACTTCAGTAGAATGTTCTGAAACTAGTTTAAAAATAAGATTAATTTGAGACGAGTGATAAACGTTTACCTAAATAAATAATACCTCGTAATGTGAATTCCTAAAAAAGTAATCTAAAGACAACTCAAGTTCGAAAAGGAAAATACGAAGACGACAGAACAACGGTCGTGAAATTACTGAAGATGGAACTGAAATAGAAAGTTCCGAAACTAGTTTAAAAAGAAGAATATGAGGCGAGTGATAAAAGTTTACCTAAAAAACTGTAAATCTTACTCTTTTTCAACAAAATGAAAGTATATATATACTTTCATATATAAACATAATCCTAGTAAAAAATACAAATCTTAATTAAACTTTTTGGTATAAGGATGTGGCGACCCCATCATCATTACTGCAATTAGTCTCCCAATAATTCACGAGAAAACGTTAGTCTATTAATAGGAATTGAGAGCATTTGCATATAACATAAATACCAGGGACCTATTTGTCTGGATATCAAGGAAGCAGTCGACTACATGAGTGAAAGCAGTTTTTAGCAATATACGTGGATAAGTTTCGTGCCAGCCATATGTTACCTATTGGAATAGACATGAATATTTTGATGATGAGTGATACCATTTCCAAAATTAAATTCTTGGACCATATAAAAGAAAGAGCAGAGCAGAATTTAGGCACGAGTAATATTAATTTCTTTCTTGCAAGTAAAAAAACACTCCAAGACATAATAGGCCTAGAAGGCCCTTGACCTACCACCCAGCTCCTGTCCTCACATGTGTTAATCACAGAAGTGAATGATCAGCAGTATAGGAGTGACATGTGATCAGTATGTTCGGTCCCCCACCTGTTATAGCTGGTTTTCTCAACCTGGAATTGCTACTTTTTGTAGCTATCCAATTTGTTTATTATGCTGGATGAACCAATGAGCAAAATTTCACGAGAAAGTTGAATCCCTTATGGAAAATCTAGCCAATTCTGCACCAAGGCATAACGTCACCACTCGGCTATGGTGCAAAACATTTTTTTTTAATTTGTAAAATTGCAAGTTTTTTTTCAAATAAAACAAAATCACGTGATTTGGAATTGTTATGAGAATTGGTGAAGGGAGATTCCTAAAGTAGGCACTAAAATTAAAATTAAATGGTAAAGAGGTATGGGGAGAAAAGAAAAAAGGTCAAGTAAGGAGTGAGGCTGAAACAAGATGAAAGTCTTGACAAAAACATGTAAAATTAATGCTCGAAGAATTAAGACAGATGTAGAAAATATTATCTTGAATTCAACTCTAAGGCCGGTATGTAAGAACGCACTCATGCTTAAAAGGTGTACTCAGGTATAAATATTTGAGATTCCTTTATCCAAAGACGATTTACCGTATTGAGAAATCTGTTCATGCGATAATAATTGCCAATTCGAGTGGAAATTTCTAAGTTGCCAGCAGACCTTACCGCGTTCAAGCGTGCAATTCTGACCAACTTACCATAACATGACTGCTTCAATGTATATTTTTCTTAATTTCGTAAAATATTTGTGTCAAATTTGTCATTATTGTCTGTTACGACTTATATGTCTCTTATTTTAAATATATCATTTGTTACTATTGTATGTTTCTTGAAATATGTCGCAAACATTTTGAGGTTAGACCTAATAATGCATACGAAACTTGGAAAAAAAAAAAAAAAAAAACTTTAATTAAATGAATGAATTAATGGTTTTTCTATTATTTCGTATGTAATTATAGTTAATTACACATGAGTTTAAGCCTTATTAGCACTTTTGTTTGTCATTATTTCCCTTGCAATTTGGTTTAAAAATATGCAACATACAAAAATTATTTTTTTTCAGCTTATTCTTAAGTTATGTGCATGAAAATTATGTCGCTAATTAAACAAGTCATCCTGAACATAATGGCATTCTGGTTAACTTTTTAGAAATATTTCTTCATGAGTAATTTAAAATACAAAAATATGAAAATAAAAAATCGAACTTCTTGAAAGTATTGTCTTGGTACAATTTTCTCAAAAAAAACTTTTTATCCAATTGTTTCCAAAATTTAGTATGTTATTGTCCATAGTTCAGTTGACAATAATAAGATATGCTTGTGTTCAGATATGGATTGTGATTTATTTAAAAAAAATCGAAGACCAACTTTTGTTTTGTTAAACATGTTGCATACTTTTTTTTAAAATTCAAACACTATCAATGGCACAAAGATAAGTTTATCTTATTATTATACAGCTCTTTAAACTGCAAATCCATGCCAAAAATTATTCTCCTATCTTTTAGTGATGGGTCATTCGCGAACGAACTGCTTCAATGAAGAGCTTCGTTTCTATGAACTCCTCACTCGTGGAGTGTCATTCGCGAACGACACTCACGAAGCGTCATTCACGAATGAAGATCTTGAAAGCAGTTCGCGAATGAATGTCATTCAAAAATGAAGTGTCCGTGTGTCACACAGTGTGTGAACTGTGTGAGAGAGGCAAATGCATTCCTCCCACTCTTTGAAATGTTGAGGGACTGGTTTTACTCTCTCACAGCTGCAAACGAGCGATGTTATATAATGTGTAAAATGTAATTTTCATTCCTTTATTTTCGTAAAAAAATATTTCCAGAAATTATTTAAGATATCTATGGTTAGTAATTATGTAAAATTTGTTGATGCAATATATTAAATTATCACAAATATTTCATGCAATCATTTTTGTTACCGAATTTATCTAATATTTTTTTATAAACTTCAGTATTGAATCATTAATTTCTTTAACACATAACAATGTTTCTATAATGCTATTACTACACAAAACTTTCCTCATAACAGGATTGCCACAAGGAAAAAGTGAAACAGAGAATGCTCGAAATTGACGAAATATGAGTTTACGATCTATTTTGTAAATACATTTAAAAAAAGGTAGTTAGATATTTTCACATTCTTCGGTATTATCGCGTCACTATTATGCTTGTCCGTTTATATAAAAGCGGGCGTCGGGCGACAATGCTTGACAATAATTAACATGAGGAATTATTAGAGTGGCGGTAGTCGGTATCTTTGTATTTAATTATAGGCCCTATATAACAGGTGCGGGGAAACAAAGCGAGCCGCATCATAGTGAGGCTATAATACCTCAAATTCTTTGTGGTTGAAAATATTTCAGCCTACATAGGCCTATTAATAGGAAATAGGAGCAATATTATGATCTAATTCTATTATAAATATATTTTATCAACATTATTGAAATAAAATTGCACATTTGCTATAAATTATCTAGCAGTTTCACCAGTATAACTGTCAAAATAAAACATTGCTATTATTAAATTAGATTATAACAACACTTAGGCTCCGATTATTATGTCCGTAACACAACCTTTGTAGGTTCATTGTATCATAGTGCCCTTCTTAATGTGTTTGTTATGAATACATGGAAATTAAATATATTATACGGTGTTACGTAGTCTGTTATAGTGTTCCTGGTTTCTATACTTCAAGATTCACACACGAGTCATATCGTCATTTTCAGGGCTGGGCCCATGGCCTCAAGGAGGGGCTATAACCCTCCCTTTTATATTAGAATAAAATATGGGCTCAGGATTTCAATGCCCGTAACACGGCAATCTTTGTGTAGGTTTATTATATTATAGTACCCGTTGTTTATTATGAATTATGGAAATTAAATCTATTCTACAGTGTTATATAGTCTGTTATGGTATTCCTGGTTTCGACATTTCAGGCATTCATACATTATTCATAGCATATCGCCATTTTTGGGCTGGGCCCAGGGCCTCAAGGAGGGGTTTACAACCCCCCTTTGAGCCTATTCTGCAATAAGTTGTTACATAGGCTCCGAGTCGTGAGGAAGTATATGAATGTGCCCCCCTCCCGAATCACCTCGACCAAATATTTTAAACACCTGTGATTTACCAGACTAGACTATTTTTACTAAATGAGATGAAGGGAAGAGTTGATATGAAATGAATGAGTGAATAATAAACATGAAATGACATGATAGGGGAGGGAAGATAAGTGGAGAGTGTTGTGAGGTGAAAAATTCGGGAAAGGGAGAATCCCAAGAAAATCCTGAAAAATTCCAGTATAGTCCCTCCGGAACCGCCAGGATTCAAACCTGGGATAACCGCGCATTTACCGAGACGGCAACGTCGACATAATAATGCAGGCATTTAAACTTTAGCATACGTTTCAGATATGATATAGGCATTTAATTATAATTATTTTACTTTAAATATAAATTAACGTTAACATATTTGGGTTCAAACAATACCAACAGCACAAGTATTTTTGTTTATTTTTATTTATACACATGTTGATATCTACGATCATAATGCGTCAGGAATTTTGCAGTTTGTAGTAATTTATTTTGTGATTGAATTATGATTAGTGATGGATGATAATGAATTTATGCTTAGCATTGTCTTGATGATTGAACAACCATGAAAACTTCATGTAATTTGGATGGGGATTTAAACTAGGTTCCTTCAGATTACTAATTTCCAATGCTGCCATCTAAACCAACTCGCTCAGTAGCTAAAGTTAAGCCTTGATTTACATTATATAATCAAATTGTAATTTACTATATTAAGATAGATGTTCATGATTCGCAGGTATGATTTAATGTACTACAGTATATCTGGACCTTCTTCTAATAAAATTGTTGTATTTTATTTTCTAATACGTGTGAAGTTGTAAGATATTTATAGCAATATAAAGACGAACACATTTATGATTCATGGAGCTATGTTTAATCTATAAACGCGAATAAAATGTTAGATTTTATTTAATTGTGCATTTTATATTTTAAAATTATTATTAAATATAAATAAAAACAAAACTATTGGGTTTATTATTGATAGCACTCATAATAATATGACTATTTAATTTCTTGGAATATCTTGATTATAAATGAAATCTATAGAGTAGCAGAAAGAATAATAATTTGGGCTTGTGAAAAAGAAATATTCTCTAGTAAATTGTATGAGCTTTAAAGCAGCAATGAAGCTTCGTAAATATAACTGTGGCTCGAGGCTCGAAAAGTAAAAATATAATTCGCGAATGGCTTGAGAACGAACGAACTGTCACAAAGAGTATGCCCTGCGGCTAGCTTGTGAAGTAAAGAACTACAACGCTTCGCGAGTGAAGCGCTTCATTCTAGTGGGTAAGAGTGAACGAAGTACTTCATATGAATTAACTACTTTTCCCACCACTACTATCTTTCATAGTTTCAGAGAAAAGTGTACCAAAGTATGAAAAAAAAATACAAGTTACGGGAAAATGCAAAAAAAAAGTGCACATTAGCAGAATACAGAGACGCAATTTTTTAAAATCAATTTTTATGGATTTAAATGTCCAAAATCGACAATAGTATATTACGATGCGAGGTTGGGAAGTGATTTTTACAAAAACGATGAAAATGTTTAAAAACCGAACGATAGGGGTATTTCATTATATCCCAGGTTTTTAATTTCCAAAATAATAAATAATAGTAAAATAATAACATCTTTGTTGGAAATATAAGCGTTCATTATAAACAACTGATTAACATTAACAGTGTGGGCAATGTTTATTAGTTGAAATTACAGGAGGCCGTGACAATAATGTATTCATAAAATGGCGGCATGTACGTATTTATTATTTTATATAGTTTCAAATAAAGTTCAGTTCATTTAAAATGCAGTGATTTGTTTCGTATAATGTATATTAACATTATCTTTTGGATAATTTCTGTATATACAATGTATGTAGTATACATTAAGGTTAATGGTTTTACTTCCCACTCGTGGACGTTGAACTTCAACCATGGTCGCCATTGCTGTAAGTACAACAAAACGCATTATCGCGCAAAAAATAATCATTCAAATCGATAAAATAGACCTTCCTGGATATTTTGAAGCAAAAAGAAAAAAATAATTTTTAAACCCAAATAAGTACTGGGTTCCCTTAACAAATTTTACGAGAAATTAGTTCATGCATATTTTTCAATTTTTTAGAGGCTCTCATACTAAGTATATGTGTGCACATTTCGCAAAATTATCTATGACAATTAATGTTGCTAAAGAATCGTCATTCACGGGTTAATGCTTGATAGGGATATTTCATTATATTGAACCGAAAGTGCGATTTTTCGGTTCGCTACTGCAGTGTCGTTATCCTCCCTGGACAGAAAGATTCGTGAACTATGCCAATATCCTTTCTCTATGCATCTACCTCCACTCTCCTTTTTACCTCTCCTGTTGCGCGTTTGTGCTGCGCATCTCCCCTTCTACCTCGGAACGCTCTAATACGCAATGCACATCAAGAACATTATCATTCGATCGGAACTTTGAGTTGACACAACGTCGTCTGGAGCCGCGAGTGGCGTGGTTTAAGTTTTGGTCCTGAGGACCGGGGAAAGACTACCCTGGCTTGGACCGTGGTATGAATGTTGTGTGAGGTATGATATCGTTTTGTCATGTTAAGGATTATTGTTTATTTTCTTTTTGTTTAGAATGATCAAGTATTTACATTTGTTATATTTTTCATCCACTTCAGACTTCTTGTTTATATTAAACATCATTTTTATATATATATATATATATATATATATCCTGGTTAATGTTCCAAGTTATTTGTGTGCATGCTGCTGTTTGATATCCCTGTACTGAAACTTACTTATTAAGGAGATCATTCTAGCTTTCATGATTAATAACAATAACGATACATTCAATTTATATAGAACCAGCAATTACTCTAGTGTTTTGAGATCTATTGTTGATTCATGTTTAAGTGTTTAGGAAAGAAAGATGAATCAATCTTTGCCTCCTATGGGCCCGGGCA